>CM045735.1:20337248-20359748 GCA_024760905.1 Plotosus lineatus | reverse complement strand
AAAATTGTGCCCTGAGCAATGCTTATTTAATATTAAGATGGGTATTGTGTCCCAAGGAATATTCCCAATACAATTGATGTTTTAAGTAAACTGTGAGCCTGTAACCACTTTAGCCTTCGAGTCATTTTCTTGGTTGGAAGGACTCAAACCTTTCTTCAAACCTTGAAGAGGAACCAAGTTTTCTGCCATTGAGGCGTATCCTTCTCAAGAATCAACATACTGTGTTCCAAAGCTGTGCTAATCTTTTCTGTTCATCACAGTTATAAAAAGTGGTCATTTCTGTTCCTTTAGCCTTGATGTCAGCATTCTGTATAACCTCTGGGGAATGTTGAGCAAGAAAATTCCATAGTGAGATCAGTGGTTTGGCCCCAACAGCCATGCCACAAACAAAGCTACTGAAATTACATCTTTGTTCTTATTGTATGACTGTAATGAGGTTGGAAGAATTTTTCTGAAGCTCTTGACAATTATTTAGATGATTTAGATGGATTACATTGCTGCAGCTCATATTACTATGGTTTACTTCAGATGGATTTATTTGGTGCAGTAATATGTCCTATTTCAAATCACAAAACACACTACTTTTTGATAGTCTTTGGGGATTTGCTGTTGTTGTGAAGGATAGATACTGTGCCAACACCAAGGCATTTTCACCCTGGTTTACATTTAAACTATAAATGAACAAAATCCGCGATTCATGTCAAGCGAACACTCACTAGGATGTGGACTGTACACACATGTGGCACGCTGTACAACCTAAACAGCATGCTCTTGGACACAGACATGTTGGATTCTTGTGCAACGCACATGAGGAAGGACAAATAAACGCAACACATCGAGCTGGGTGGGTATGGTCCCTCCCCTCAATCAGCCTTGCCCAGTGTATAGAAAGAAAACACAGCGCCCCGCAGGAGACTGAGTTCAGCCCAGCCACCACATAGTCCAGCCGCACTGTGTTTCTCTTTCCTCCGGATGGTCCAAAGGCTTGTGTCCTGTTTGCCCTGCACCCCTCTGATGAAAGTAAATGTCTTTTTTGAATCTTTCATATTGTCAAAATAGTCACAAATCAACCGAAACTCAGCACCTCATTCCAGCACATTCCAGGATAGTGTCCTGGAATCCCCATCTAAAGAAAAAACAATTAGCAAACCATCTATCCTATTTGATCTTTTTTGCCTTTTTTATAGTCAGAGAAGACAAGTTTGATGTTTGCTATGCAGTAAGAAACTAACAAGTTTTCAAATAAACAAAAAAATCTAAGTAGCTGTAGATATTTTATAACGAAGTTTCCTTCACAACAAACATTTTAATTCATGACATCACAAGACACAACAATAGCACTGAGACAATAGCAACAATAGCAATAACAATAGCAAGCTTACTGTACAAACTAAAACTCATGCTACAGTAGATTTTACTCAGACTCGGCAACTGTGACCACAATAATCACTTTATAGAACATATTATTGTGGTCACAGTTGCAGAGTCTGAGTAAAATCTACTGTAGCATGAGTTTTAGTTTGTACTTAAATCCAAATTACAATAAAAAAAATTATTTTCTAGAATATTTTTGGGAAATCCTTTTAAATGGGTTAACAACATTGAAAACTTTAAAACTTCAGCATAATAAATTACTTCTGAATGAAAACAAACACCAAAATCTCATGATGAACTCTGCTTTTAGGCTGTTAGTAATTTGAAATACCAAAGGAATTAATGAATTATGATGCACTTAACATGCTACTACTACTAATACTACTGCTGGTGCTACTACTACTGCTACTACTACTACTACTACTACTAACTACGACTATTGCCACTACCACAATAATACCACACATAACTATCATGCCACCAATGATGTCTACTGAATGTCAATACTGTAACATGGGGTGCGAATATTTTTTCTTGGAAACTGAATGTACAGATGCTCCCCGACTTACGTTCATTCGTTTTACGTTTTTTTTTTTTTTTTTTTTTTTTTTCGATTTTACGGGGTTTTTTTCAAACAAAAAAAATTATGTCAAATTTTGAGTTTAGCATGCTCTCTTTAGTACGCTGACGTAATGAGGCAATGACATAATGCTGCTGCGTCCATTGTTTACAAATGACAGACATTCCCCTCCTTCTTCCCAGTTCAGTAGTGCGTGTTACCCTTGTGTTAAGATGTCGTCTCTGTGATCTTTGTGTTTACACTGTTTTGCGGACTTTTGTAACCGTAAGCAAATATGGTTGGTCAGAAGCGTAAGCCTACTAGCATGGGTGCCAGTTTTCCGGCATCTTCTTCTTCTTTTACTTTCGGCTGCTCCCTTCAGGGGTCGCCACAGCAAATCATCCGCCTCCACCTCACCCTGTCCTCCGCATCTTCTTTTCTGACTCCAACGACCTTCATGTCTTCCTTCACCACATCCATAAATCTCTTCTTTGGTCTTCCTCGAGGCCTTCTGCCTGGTAGTTCAAACCTCAGCATCCTACTGCCAATATACTCACTATCCCTCCTCTGTACATGTCCAAACCATCTCAATCTAGCCTCTCTGACTTTGTCTCCAAAACATCTTACGTGGGCTGTCCCTCTGATATACTCATTTCTGATCCTATCCATCCTCGTTACTCCCAGAGAGAACCTCAACATTTTCTGCTCCGCTACCTCCAGCTCTGCCAGTGTTTCTAAGCCATACAACATCGCTGGCCTCAACACCGTCTTGTACACTTTTCCCTTCATTCTTGCTGACACTCTCCTATCGCACATCACACCGGACACTTTTCTCTAACCATTCCAGCCTGCCTGCACACGCTTCTTCACCTCTTTTCCACACTCTCCATTGCTCTGGATTGTTGAGCCTAAGTATTTAAAATCCTCCACCTTCTTTATCTCTGCTCCCTGTAACATCACCGTTCCTCCTGGGTTCTTCTCATTTACACACATGTATTCTGATTTTCTGAGGCTAACCTTCATTCCTCTCCTTTCCAGGGCATACCTCCACCTCTCTAGATTTTCTTGCACTTGTTCTCTGCTCTCACTACAGATCACAATGTCATCTGCAAACATCATAGTCCATGGAGATTCTTGTCTCACCTCGTCTGTCAGCCTGTCCATCACCAAAGCAAACAAGAAGGGGCTCAGAGCTGACCCTTGATGCAGTCCCACCTCCACCTTGAATTCGTCGGTCACACCGACAGCACACCTCACCATTGTCTTACATCTCTCATACATGTCCTGCACCACTCTAACATACTTCTCTGCCACTCCAGACTTCCTCATGCAATACCACAGTTCTTCTCTTGGCACCCTGTCATATGCTTTTTCCAGATCCACAAAGGCACAATGTAGCTCCCTCTGACCTTCTCTGTACTTCTCTATTAACATCCTCAAAGCAAACATTGCATCTGTGGTGCTCTTTCTTGGCATGAAACCAAAATGTTGTTCACAAATGCTGACCTCTGCCCTTAGTCTAGCTTCCACTATTCTTTCCCATAACTTCATTGTATGGCTCATCAACTTTATCCCTCTGTAGTTGCTGCAACTCTGCATGTCTCCCTTGTTCTTAAAAATGGGCACCAGCACACTTCTCCTCCACTCCTCCGGTATCTGCTCACTCTCTAGTACCTTGTTGAATGTTCTTGTCAGAAAATCTACTGCTACCTCTCTGAGACACTTCCATACCTCCACAGGTATATCATCAGGACCAACTGCCTTTCCATTCTTCATCCTCTTCAATGCCCTTCTCACTTCACCCTTACTGATCTTTGCTACATCCTGCTCCTCAATGGTCACCTCTTCTACTCTTTTTTCTCTCTCATTTTCCTCATTCATCAGCTCTTCAAAGTACTCTTTCCATCTTCCCAGCACACTTCTGTCATTAGTCAATACATTTCCCTCTCTGTCCTTTATCAATCTAACTTGCTGCACGTCCTTCCCATCTCTATTTCTCTGCTGTGCCAACCTGTATAGATCATTTTCTCCCTCTTTACTATCCAACCTATCATACAAGTCATCATACGCCCTCTGTTTGGCCTTAGCCACTGCTACTTTCGCCTTACGCTGTCTCCCTGTACTCCTGTTTACTCTCTTCGGTCCTCTCAATGTCCCACTTCTTCTTAGCTAATCTCTTCCTTTGTACACACTCCTGCACTTCCTCATTCCACCACCAAGTCTCCTTATCTACTTTCCTTCCAGAGGACACACCAAGTACTCTCCTACCTGTGTCCCTGATCACATTTGCTGTGGTTGTCCAGTCATTTGGAAGCACTTCCTGGCCACCCAAAGCCTGTTTCAACTCCTCCTTGAAGACAACATGACACTCTTCCTTTTTCAGCTTCCACCACTTTGTCTTCTGCTCTGCCTTAGCCTTTTTCACTTTTCTCACCATCAGAGTCATCCTGCACACCACCATCCTACGCTGTTTGGCAACACTCTCACCCACTATGACTTTGCAGTCACTGACTTCCTTCAAATTACATCGCCTACACAAGATGTAGTCTACCTGTGTGCTCCTACCTCCGCTTTCATAAGTCACCCTATGCTCCTGTTTCTTCTGGAAGAAAGTATTCACCACAGCCATATCCATCCTTTTTGCAAAATCTATCAACATCTGTCCTTCTGCGTTTCTGTCCTGGATACCAAACCTGCCCATCACTTCCTCGTCCCCTCTGTTGCCTGCACCAAACATGTCCATTGAAGTCTGCACCAATGACCACTCTTTCACCTCTGGCGGTACTCTGCATCACTTCATCTAAGTCACTCCAAAATCTCTCCTTCTCTTCTAGCTCACATCCTGCCTGTGGGGCATAAGCACTAACAACATTGAGCATTACACCTTCAATTTCTAACTTGAGACTCATCACTCTGTCTGACACTCTTTTCACTTTTAGAACATTCCTGACAAACTCCTCCTTCAAGATGACTCCTACTCCATTTCTCTTCCCATCCACACCGTGATAAAATAGCTTAAACCCTGCTCCTAAGCTTTTAGCTTTGCTACCTTTCCACATGGTCTCCTGAACACACAGTATGTCCACCTTCCTCCTCTGCATCATGTCAGCGAGCTCTCTACCTTTTCTTTGCATAGTTCCAACATTCAAAGTCCCCACTCTCAGTCCTACACTCATGCCTTTCCTTTTCTCTCTCTGCCTATGGACACGCCTCCCACCTCTCCTTCTTCAACGTCTTCGACCAACAGTAGTCCAATTTCCATCAGCACCCTGTTGATTGACAGCACTGATAGCGGTCTTTGTTAACCCGGGCCTCGACCGATCCGGTATGGGGTAGTACTTCTGATTTGCATCATAAATGTTTGGCATTGGTTTTACGTCGGATGCCCTTCCTGACACAACCCTCTGCATTTCTCCGGGCTTGGGACCGGCATGAGGGGGAGAGACACTGTTTAGTGCCCCCCCACCTCATGGCTGCATTTGGATGCCAGTTTTCCGGCATATGCCGGAATTTCCGGTTTTCCCAAGACTGAATTAACTATCTGCTTGGATCGGCAGATCATTTTATCATGCATACTCAGTTAAACAAAGAGAGTTGTAAAATGAATGAAAACCCAAATCCAGAAAAGAAAGAGAACTCTCCGCTCTGCTGGTGATTTACATCAGTGCAGGCTGAGTACTAAACGAGTATTCAATGGCGCCCTTGCTCACTTGAAAGACTGGAAGTCCGTATAACCCGCACTTTGTTTCAAGCACAAGCAAGTGAACTACTTTCGGTGGAGCGCCTCACATATTGTAAATGTTGATTGGCTGTTTTAAGCTTCATGTAAAGTGAGTCGGCTCAGCTTCATGTAAAGTGACCATCCGTCGACCATCGGAACCATTTACAAGCAGAAAGATCGCATCATAGAGAATGTTAAAGGTTATATTTGATACTGTATTTGATATTTGATGAGTAAATTTGATTAAAATGTATCTATTTGAAATTATTTTGCTTTAATTTAATTTAGTTGAAATTAATGTTGATATTATTTGATATATTTGATATTATTTTACAATGTTATGCTTATAATAATCGATTTAGGGATATTTTATGAGCTACGGTAATGGTATTTATGGATGTAGAACGTAATACGTCACTGGAACATGCAATAACAACTTACGTTTTTTTTTCACCTTACGTTCAGCCGTCTGAAACCAAACAAAAACATGTGTTGGGGAGCGTCTGTACTTTTGTAATTATGCGAATGTGGCTAGAAGTGTCAGATTTTCACCCTAAATAATTTGTCAAATCTCTGCCTCAGCAAGCATCAAGCCCTTCTTACAGAGAGTTCAAGGGAAACCATGAAAGTAAAATTCTACAGTTTATCAACTTATAAGCATTTTTGTTGAGATTCTGACAGTTTTGTACCTGGTTCAAATTTGCCCAGTATAACTTTGCCTTACAAAATAGGTTAAAGGTTTAAATTTTTCTGCTTGCTTAAAGCCTGGGGTACATGATGCACTTACAACAATGATTTTCAATGCAATGCTGTTTAGTAAAAAAATTGTGTTCATGTAACATGCCACTGGTGATGATTTTCTTCAGAACTTTGGACTTGCAATAGGTTGTCAGTTTCAGATTTGGATTCAAAAACTTTCAACTGAAGACTAACAGCTCTTGGTTAATTGACTGCACTTGAAGTTGACAGTAGTATTATCTGACACCTCAAAGACTTTTACCTTGTGCATAATAAAAGGTTTGAAGACAAAAAGGGCTTCTAGTGTGAGTTGTTTATAATGGCTCAGAAGCTTTTGCAACAATTATTGATGACAAAAATTTCTCCATTTGTCGCACAGTGGCACTTTTACAGTCTGTAATGTGGAATTGTTGCCAATCTCCTGCCGAGAGCAGATGGGCGAGTCAGCAAGATGGATCAGATGCCACATAAATTGGCGAGTGCCAGAGAAAGTGCCGAGTGCCACGGATGTCTATGCTTTATAGGCCAGAGCATAGGGGAAAGCTGCCAAAGGCAACAGCTCAAACTGTCTGCCTAGATTATTCCCTGTTCAGCACAGTAAAGAATAAATTCTAATGATATTCTCCCTGTTGCCTGTTGAAAATGTGCCGAAATATAAACATAAAGCAGATCTGTCCACCTATGATTTGCTAACTACAGACACGTCATGTTATCTGTGAGTTGATATCAGTATATAAAGAAAACTGCCTGTATAGAATATATTCAACTTAATATTTCACATGAAAAGAATCAGTAACAATAACAATTGACCTGGAATAAAAATAATAATAATGATGATAATAATAATAATAATAATAATAATAATAATAATAATAATAATAATAATAATAATAATAATTATTATTATTATTATTATTATTTATACATTCATTCATTCATTTTCTGAAATGCTTAATCCTAATTAGGGTCAAGGGAAGGCAGAGTACACCCTGGACAACTATGCAGCCTACTCTTGATGAAAGTCAGCAATGTTTCTTTTACAGCCTCTCACCATAGACAGTGAGAGACATGGCCGGCCTTTGCTAACCCAGTTAGCTGCACTGGGGGAACAGCGGTGACAACCCATTGACAGTGGGGCTTGAATCCCAGACCTTGGGGTCAGTAATCCAGCACCTTTCCACCGGCCCAGCACTGCCTGTAATAATAATAATAATAATAATAATAATAATAATAATAAAAATAATAATATAATAATAATAACAATTCATTATTATTATTATTATTATTATTATTATTATTATTATTGTTATTGTTGTTGTTGTTATAATAATAATAATAATAATAATAATAATAATAATAATAATAATAATAATAATAGTAGTAATAATACTACTACTAATAAAATGGTTTTAGTGAAACCTGGGTGTTTGCATTATGATTTCAAATACAGATATAATCCTCGAGTTTTACTGCAACAGATATGTGAAGCGAAATGTGAAGCCCTTGTTTCTTTTACTATTACAACATTTGAGGCTCCTCCCATGAAAAACAAAGCATCCAATACCTTTTCCACAATTTTGTAATCACAAGTGTCAAAGCTGGAACTCAGAACTTCCACATTGGTGCAGTTCATGAGCTTTTTTCCTCCAGGGAAACAAAATTTTGAAAATTGCAAAACTTTCAAAAGAGCCAATGGAAAAAATCTCTGTAAACAGAGATTTTACAAGAAAAACATTTAGCACATGTTGGTTTATGAGATAGCACCATATTAAAAGCAGATATCAGAAACAGCGGATACTACCATTTTACCAAAAAAAAAAAAAAAAAAATTCCTCCCTGTGGTTTCCATTAAAGAAATCTTATTTTAATAGTATAACACTTTCAGATAATATCAAAATTACCGGCAGGGGGGAGTCATAATATAATGGCTACATTCCGTGTAGTTTTCAGGTATTTTGCATCTTGCCATAGCACTCTTGCTCACCTGACTACTCATCACGTTCACCTGGAACTCACCTCACACTACAAGAGCCATTCATTCATTTTCTGAACCACTTAATCCTAATTAGGGTCACAGGGAGATGGCTCACCAGGCCATCATAGGGCAGAACTATGCCAACACCACTATGCAGCCTATTCTTGATGAAAACCAGCAATGGTTCTTTGACAGCCTCTCACCACAGACAGTGAGACATGGTCGGCCTTTGATAACCCAGTTAGGAGCATTCGGGCAACAGCACTGTTGATAGTGGGGCTTGAACCCCCGACCTTGGGATCAGTTATCCAGCACCCTACCACTGGGCCACCACTGCCTCACAATACACAAGACACAACATGTAATGCATTTTACTGTGAAGTACTATAAATGCTTTATGTTTCATACTAAATGTTCCCAAGTTGTCATATCTATTTTCTTTACTTCAAAGTTTCTTGGTGTTCTTGTTTTTTTTTTTTGTTTGTTTTTGTCTTTCCCTGTTCATGGTGTTTGTAATTTGCCTGATCATTTTGAATTCGAACGTATTCTATATAAAATTCCAGAGTACCCGTACAGTATTTCCATTGATATCTGACATATGACAGGAAAAATTATATTAGTAAATATTTATATCCTTATTGCAATATCAAATAAACAAAGCATCCCTTTAAACCCCCCCCAGCTCAGTTTAGCTAAAATGTTAGCAAAAAAGTTTAAACATCTTCGTGTCAATGTCTTCCTCATCAGAAACCTGTTTATTATTATTTTTATTATTATTATTATTATTATTATTATTATTATTATTATTATTATTATCCTTCAATCAAAATGTCAGGGCTGACTAAGCAGAATCAAAAATTATAATGTTGTTTTATAATAAACTTTATTTGAATGTACACAGTGCTAATTCATGTTCACAATATTCCTTGATTGTGATCATAAGTCATATATTTACGAAGCCTGATTTTCAGTAACATACCTCTAGTGTTAGAATTAAGAATCGTTTTAAGTAGGATGGTGGGCATTGGTGGCCTAGTGGTATAGGGCGCTGGATTGCTGATCCTAAGGTTGGGAGTTTGAGTCCCCCTCTCCACAAGGTTGTCACTGTCTTCCCTAGTGCAGTAAACTATATTATCAAAGGCCGGCCATGTCTCTCACTGTCTATGGTGTGAGGTTCATGTAAAAGAACCACTGCTGACTTTCGTAAAGAGTAGCTGCAAAGCCGTCAGTGTGTTTCGCAATGACAATATCATCTCAGTCACAGCAGCTCAAAACAGAGCCACCTCACAGATACACATACATTAAGTAGGATAGATGAGCAAAAAAAAATTATATATATATATATATATATATATATATACACTAGTATATATGCTTTTACATTGTATGACTCAAAAATCTTTATCCTTTTTTTCATCATGGTCCTCATGCAAGCCACCACTTTTGTGTCAAATATATAAGTAACGGTATGTGAGGTTTGTGTATGAGAGCTTACGAAATCAAATATACATCACAATTAAGTTTCTGTGGATGACAAAAATTACACAATGGGATTGGATTGGCTTTAGCATGACACCATTCCAAGTTTATCTCGTGCAGGCAGACATAGACCCTGATCAGGGCTTCATTCTGCATGCTCCTCTTAGGCACAATTGACTTGTCATGTATTTCACAGCTAATTAGGTCTTTACAAATGAGACCTATGTCCACTGATAAGGACGTTGCTAAATTGACCATAAAAGCGCCCATTCAATCGGGCATAATGAGCAACCCAGCAGCAGTAATCAGGATTAATTTATACGCCTATATTACAGGCAGGAGATCAGGAGCCGGTAAACTAGGCAGGATGAGACAGCCATTATGGTTCACTATCTGTATGTTTTGTTAAAACCAGGCACCGTTAAACAGAGGAGTCAGAAGGTGACTGTAGAATCAGAAGTGTACGGTGGATTGTTGACATTAGAACACATTTGTTAGCTTATCTCACTTTTCTCCCAGCATTCATTTAGGAGAGAGAGGGATACATCTTGATTTGGTTTTGTCTTAAGCATTCAAAAAAACATGGAATCTGCCCCTCATGTATGGTTATATTATTTTCTGCATTATATATTACATCTTGAAATTTATTAATTCAATTAAATTAGTTCAATTAAACATTCGACACTTTTAATAATACTTGATATATAACGCCTCATGTGGAAATAAATTAATTATTGTCGGTCGTCTACTTACGAAATTAATTCATTTCAGTGCCTTTTTCGTAGCCTGGAGTTTTCGTAAGTAGAGGTGCATTTTACATGTAAAACGCGTGATTCGTTCCAAGGCTCCCAAGACTACCCCATAAACCCTTTAAAAATTATAAAAGTACACCAATTTTGTATGAAATATGCGTTAAAAGTAAAAGAAAATTATTTACCTTTTTAAAAATCTCTCGAACCACCCATGCGACGCTTTAAACTTTGGGGGTTGCTGGTTTGAAGAACACCCCCCACCCCCACCCTCCTTCACGAGGTCCTTAAATATGGCGGTTGCTTTTTCCGAAATAATCGCCTCCGTCACTGTATCTCCGCTTCTAATGCCTCCTTCTGCTTCAATATCGTCTTGATTGTCTAGGGGTTTCGGCCATACTCCTTTACGATTTCACTCAACCGCATCCCACTTTCGGATTTTTTAATTATCTCCTGATTCACTTTGATTGATAACAGAGCCCGCTTCTTCTTTTCGGTGTCACCGGTAATCATTTTCTTGGGGTCCATGATGGATAACGAAATATAACACTGCAATGATCACTCTCAAAAAAACTCACAAGCCAACAGTCCTGTTCAACTCTCCTTCAGGCGTGTGACAAACAGGAAGTATGGGTACAGGAATGAGTACAGTTCAGCTCCCTCCTGGCCAATGGGAGGCCAGCGGGGCGGGATGTTGGGAGACAGCCAATGAGAGAGCAACTCGCGCATTGTTTGAATGTTTGAATGGCGTTTTGAATTTTTGAATGGCTTGTTTTGGCGCGTTTCATAAAAAGAGGTTGTTTTCATAAAAAGAGGACGAAAATTTATGAAAATGTTTTTCGTAACCTGGATTTTTCGTATTCAGAGGTTTTCGTAAGTCGAGGGCCAACTGTATATGAAAAAAAATGGCAGTAAACTTAACTAAAGTTAATTATGTGTACGTAATTATTATTATAATTTCGGGCAGTGGTGGCCTGGTGGTAATAAATCAAAATGTCAGAGCTCACTAAGCAGAATCAAAAATTAATAATATTATTTTATAATAAACTTTATTTGAATGTACACACACGGGCAGTGGTGGTCTCATGGTATAGGGCGCTGGATCGCTGATCCAAAGGTTGGTGGTTCGATTCCTACTCTCCACAAGGTTGTCACTGTCCTCCCCAGTGCAGCTAACTGGGTTATCAAAGGCCGGCCATGTTTCTCACTGTCTATGGTGTGAGGCATGTAAAAGAACCATTGCTGACTTTCAATAAGAGTAGGCTGCAAAGCCGTCGGCGTGTTTCCACCCTGCGATGGCCTGGCGAGCTGTCCAGGGTGTACTCTGCCCTCGCCCGAAGTTGGCTGGGATGGGCGCCAGCCTCCCTGTGACCCTAATTAGGATTAAGCGGTTACAGAAAATGATGATGAATGTACACAGTGCTAATTCATGTTCACAATATTCCTTGATTATGATACTAAGCCATATATTTATGAGGCCTGATTTTTAGTAACCTACCACTGGTCTTAGAATTATGAATGGGTTTAAGTAGGATAGTGGGCAATGGTGGTCTAGTGGTATAGGGTGCTGGATCGCTGATCCTAAGGTTGGGAGTTCGAATCCCACTCTCCACAAGAGTGTCGGTCTCCCCCCCAGTGCAGCAAACTGGGTTATCAAAGGCCGGCCATGTCTCTCACTGTCTATGGTGAGAGGCATGTAAAAGAACCATTGCTGACTTTCGCAAAGAGTAGCTGCAAAGCCGTCAGCGTGTTTCTGTCCCTTGCTAAAGGGTTGTGTCAGGAAAGGCATCCGACGTAAAAACCTACACCAAATCAAACATGCGACTCATTCGCTGACTCATTTACTTTGGTGACCCCTGATAAAGAGAAAAGGCTGAAAGGAAATCTCAATTATTATTATAATTTGAAAATAAATAACTAAATAAATGAATCTCAAAAATAATCATGAAAAAAAGGCACTTTAATATAATAATTTTGGAGAAAAATGAGAAATGTGAAATACAAATGGCTTTCTTGTAACTAGTCTCTTTGCCTCTGGGTGTCCCTTGTTATCTTATCGCATTAGGCATGCCACATGACATCAGCTGCAACTCCACAGGCTGTGTGATTACTTGTGGCTTCACTAGTTTTGGGGTATTAAGATCCACTCTTGCTAAACAAGTTAAACTCTCATGCACCATGCAATGCTAATCAGGGACGTTGTTATGGGTTGTCCCCAAGGGAGGAGTGCGAAGCTCGCCGCAGCTATTACGATTTTAGTCTAGGGCGATTGTTTAGGTGTTGCATAGCCTGCTATGATGTCTCCGCTCTCCACATCTCCATGTTGAGGTGGACATTTTAACGCCACAGGTTTGAAAATGCTCGTCGGATTCACCTTCTGTCAGCATACTCATAATTATTGTATACATTCATCAATTAATTCTTCTAAATACTTTGTACAACCCCTACTTCAAAATTCACTTGATAATATAATTGTAAAGGACAAACTGTAAACTTCTTTTTTCAACTCTACTGTTAATCTCATCATCTGTCTGTGTTAATCTTATTTTTCATTCCATGAGGATTAGCTACAGTTTCAGTTTCAGTTCAGGTGAGAATGGCATATTAAGGGATCGCTTTTCTTTTTTTTTTCCTGTCGTGTTCATTTTTCTGTCAGCGGATTCAACCTTGATTCCCCACGAGACTGAGAGTGTTAAAGGACGCTCCAAGTGGCTGACGCTGCACTTCTGCCTGCATGAGGCCTGCCAGGCTTGGCCACTGCATGCACCCGGGCTGCTGCTTGATGAAGAAAACTAATCAATGGAGTGAAGAATGATGAAGAAATAAAAGTGGGAGATGGACAAGCTGTAGAAATAGGCCTGACACTACTGCAGAGACCAAAACATGTAAACGAAGGGCCATCTGCCAAATCATAACCATAATTTATTCCAGTGTTATTAAAATTATGTTATAGAAATCACAAATAATTTCACATCCAGATGAAATTAATTAGTCAATTGCAAAAAAAAAAAACATATCTGTCTCACTCTGTTATTAAATTAATCAGTCTTTATTCATACATCATATAAACCTCATGATTTCATCTTCTCCGTATATTTAGGTAGTGCAGCAGAAATCCCTCTGTTTCCTCCAGAATTGATTTATTCTGCCTTATTAATGAACTTTGCTGCAGTTCCACTTGTCAGGCTCAGCACTACTGGGGTCAATAAAGCAGAGGAAACTTGATGTTAGTGGATCCAGCTTAAGTGATTCTGTCGTGCTAATGATTCGATACATCAGGACCAATGCCAGATGCTTATTATATGTTGATTCTCCATCACTAATCTGCATTAAGTGTTGGATTCAAAGGATATCAAACTTAAGATTTATATTAGATTGCTTAGATTTTATAAATATTTGATATTACACTAATTGTTGTGGAATTAGTTTCACCATAAACCAATAAATAATCCTTTATTATAAGTATACAGGGATCGCTCACTTTACGCGGTTAATTGGGACCGAGATCCCCACGTGACCTTCGAAATCCGCGAAGTAGGATCACCCCCCAACCACCCCGACTGATGTATACATACATGTATATGTGTATATAATATCAATAAATACATATTCAATGCTATAAATTCTTATAATAACAATTAAACATTAAAAAATAACATAAGATGTAAATAAAATATAAATACACACACATGCAGATGGTATTGCATGAGAAGAAGACGACACACATACATACGCACGCATGCGAACGCACCCGTGCAGATGCGCATGCACACACAGATGCAACAATGTAAGTAGTTTTGATGGGAGATTTTGGGTTGTTTTTTGTTTTGTGTTGGTTTAGGGTATTTTTGCATAATTGGCCTTTTTTGTGGCATTTTCCTTAACTTTTTAGCCTATTCTTCCTTACTGTCCTTATTTTTTAATACAATGAATAATTATTTATTTATTTATTAAAAAAAAAAAAAAACACGATGTACTGAAGCCGCATGAATTGAAGCGCGAAGTAGCGAGGGATCCCCGTATACTATAAATATAATTAAGCATTATTACCGTGTTTTGTTGGGCCATAAGGTGCACTTAAAAGCCTTGAATCTTCAAAAAATTGATGGTACACCTTATAATCTAGTGTGCCTTATGTATAGATAAAGCCATGTGACGCCATCTCACTGATATCAAAACCCAAGTGAAGCAAACTAATTCAGTTTCCTATTATTCTGGTAGATTAACCAAATAACTCCGCTAGATATTGGTGTCCACAAGTCGTAAGCTAGAGTGAGCCGGGCATTACATCCAAATACCAGCATTATGGCTATTGTACTCAAGTGACTCACTGAGTAATACGTGAGTGGCTGAGAGAAGTTAACATCACGATCTCGGAAGACTTTTTCCAGAACACTTTTTCACCCAATGTCCATCTCTATTGACCTACGACTCCCTGCAGCACCCATCTCATTGATACCGTCAAAACCAAAGTGAAGCGAGCTAATTCAGAGCTTGCCATCATTCTGGTGGAATAACCAAAGAACCCCAACCACTAGGTATTGGTGTCAACAGGTCGTAAATTAGAGGGATCCGGGTTTCACGGCCAATTTGCGCAGCTGTTAAACTCAGACATTGAAGATGAAGAATTTGATGGATTTGTGAAAGAGGAATAAACTAAAAAAGTGAGTTTATTGTTTTATATTGTTACAACTGAACAATGTTGAGAGTTATTGTGAAATGTATTATTTTATATTTTATGTGTTACAACTAGAGAGTTATTGTGAGTTGAGTCAAGTTTGACTTACCTGACTTTAGTTTCGCTTGGTGCGCCTTATGATATGGTGCGCCTTTTGCGTGAAGAGTGGGCCTGTCAATCATTGTTCGGCGTTCTTGCGCCTTATAATCCAGTGTGCCTTATGGCCTGGAAAATACGGTAATACTTACTTCCCTTGTTCTGGGAAATGATGGTCACAATTTTGGTTAATTAAAACACAAATTTAAAAAAGTCTGTTAACCTGCTACTTTTTGTAAACAGGCAGACATGTACATCTGAAATGGCTGCTATGGTGATGTATGATTGTAATGATTGTCAAAAATATTAAATAATTTGCAATAGTCAAAGGTAAAACCTTCATTCACTTACCTGCCAAGTGGAGGCTGGAGCCTATCTTCACCGACACTGGGCAAAGGCGAGGAGTGCACTAAATAGCTTGCTAAACCAGCGCACACACACACACACACACACACACACACACACACACACTCACATTCACACAATTTTGAACAGTCATTTAGCCCGGTGTTTCCCAACCCTTGTTCCGTGGCACATTAGTGTGCCGTGAGAAATCATCAGGTGTGCCGCGGAAGATGAACCAATTTCACTTAGCGTGTAGTAACGGTGCTGTTCTGCTAGAGGGCAGTATCATTTTTTGTTCCGTGGTGTGCCTCGTGATTTTTCTAATGTAAAAGGTGTGCCTTGGCCCAAAAAGGTTGGGAAATACTGATTTAGCCTAATGTTCATGTCTTTGAATTGTGGGAGAAAACTAGAATACCCAGAGGAAACTACACAAGTGCAAGAGAGAACATGCAAACTCCACACAGAAATTCTCATGCTTGGCTTGCAGACTCAGGACATTCTTACTATAATGCAGGTGTGCAAACCTGGAGTTACTTGATATTTTTTGAGAGAAAACTTTAGGCTTTGTGGGGGTTTTTTGAACATGAAAAGCTGTGACGCATTCTTGTAGTAACTTCAAGACAGGAAAACAATGGACTGCTAGTTGTTGCTACCATGTAAGCGGTAACACAAAGTAATGTTTTTGTTCTTAAATAAAAAGTGTAATCCTTATCAAATAGCTGTGGAGCGACATGAATAAATCAAGTCAGCATTTGTTATAAGAAAATAATCAACTTCACAAGTAATGGGACTAATACTGCTACCTTCAAATGGATAGTAACCCTCCACAACGGAGCTGCAAGGGTGTAGGAGGTGAAGTCTTTACTTGGGAATCAGAGCATCACTGTTACTGGTGTCCTCTGCGTTGCATTGTGTGTTTTATTAAAAAAGACCACACCGTTGTTATTTCAAAGAGTAATTTTATTACAGAGGTGACACTGAAAATGACAGTAATAAAAGTGAGTCCTTCAAGAACACTTCCCACCAAGTGACACGTGGCAAAGATGAAGTCACAATATTGCACAGTACCTCCCACCCACTACACAGCCTGCTGATCACAGCAACATGTTCAGTGAAAGACTGATCCCACCAAAATGCACCACTGAACGACACAGGAAATCATTCCTACCGGTGGCCATTAAACTGTACATCTGCTCCATATAGCAACAACATCCACTGTTATACATTTACATTCTACTGTTTATCATATTGATAATACTGTACATATTATTCACTGACACCATTCATTCTATACATTCTATATCTGTGTATACAGATATTAGTAACTTATAATTTTAGATTTACATATATATATATATATATATATATATATATATATATATATATATACTAGTATGTATGTATGTATGTATGTATGTATATACAGTATATTTCTTTTTCTGAAATTTTCTTTCTTGAGACTTTATTATTTTTATCTCACTCTCCTCTCCACTTGTATTGAGCAATTGTGTGCACACAATTTCCTCAAAGTTCAATAAAGTATTCTAATTCTGATTTCTGATTAGGCTGGGCTTGTCAGTTTTATACTGGGTACACATGGTTTCCTGCAAGGGCATAAGGTCAACCTAGACTCACACAAACAACATTTCTTTGCCACGCAAAACAATTAATTAAATAAAAATAAATACCATTTTGTGCAATTATACATGACATAACCCGTATTTCATACAACCTGAAACCGAGTTTCATATAATTGACCAATAGACGATGAGAGTAAACGAGCAACAAGACATTCCCTTTCTGGACAGAGGTTTCCACAATACCACTGTGCGGTTTATTTGTAGTATTTATACTCATAAAATGTGCATCTTATGGGTCAGGTGGCAGGTTTAAGGATTAAAATTTTAGGGTTAATTGTAAGCTTTAACTCATTGGATTAAGGTCATGTTTAGGCCAAAGATCAAGTTTATTCTCTGCTATCAATTTGTGAAAGGCAAGCATTCTCAACAAAGTTGCACAAATTTTAAAAATAATTTGACTTTGGTTTTGTAATACCAGAACCTTAGGCTTTAATATTCATTTTGGATGTGATGTACAAGCAGAGAATAGTACTATAAACTTGATATTAAAAAGCTGTCTCAGTATTCCTTCTGTTACAGTACACGCCATTCAAACCTTCAAAAAATGTGCGAGTTGCTCTCTCTCATTGGCTATCTGCCAACATCCCGCCCCGCTGGCCTCCCATTGGCTAGGAGGGATGACGCAGCTCCCTCCAATTGGCTATCTCTCAATATCCCGCCCCGCTGGCCTCCCATTGACTCGGAGGGATGATGATGTTGTTCCAACTTTGTTCAAGTTGGTGAGAACAGTGTTCATGTTTGTGTCATTCCAACTGTATTTTATGGCTCAGGCTTTTAACCTTCCATAAACATTTGTGAAATTATAACTCTGCTAAGGAGACATGGTCAACACACGCACACACACACACACACACACACACACACACACACACACACACACACACACACACACACACACGTGTGATTCCCTGTGAAAGTGATTCCCGGTGCCATGGTCATTGTAAGATTTTAACTCTGCTAACAAGACATGGTCAACACAAAGTAAGTACCTTAAAAGCTATGCTTTTATAATTTTTAAAGGATAGTCATTGGAGCCTTGGAACGAATTTTTACATGTAAAATGCACCTCTACTTACAAAAACTCCAGGTTCCGAAAAAGGCGCTGGAACGGATTAATTTCGTAAGAAAGGGGCCGACTGTATATATATATATATATATATATATATATATATATATATATATATATATATATATATATATATATATATATATAATAAAAATAAAAGGACAGGACAAAGACTTTCTATTGAAACTCCATTTATCACTACAGATCTGTTTCGAGGGGTGGTGAAACCATCCTCTCTCTTCAGGTGATTATAGAAGAATTATAGAAGAATATATATAGAAGAAAGTATTGAGCACTCCAAAAAGTATTGAGCACTCTCCTATGGAGGGATCTACTCAGAAAATCATATATATATATATATATATATATATATATATATATATATATATATATATATATATATATATATATAAAATAGCGTAATTTATGTCGGATGATGTGCAATGTGCAAATAATTTTTTGTCTCCAAGATGAGTAATGAGCAAATATAATGAAAAGATATAAAGTGGAAAGTGCCTGATTTGTCTGAAGAGAGTACAGATGGATTGCAGTAACATTTGAGTTGGTGGAGGTGTGTAGATTCCTTTTTAATGTCTTAAGTGTTAAATGCATCAATTAATATATATATATATATATATATATATATATATATATATATATATATATATATATATATATATATATTATATTAATTATATATATATATTAACTAATTACCTCAATAAATGATCTGTTAACTGGTCTTTGTAGAATAAAAGTCGCATGAAAAAGGAATAATGTGCTTTTCATTAAAACGGAGAACAACAAGAAAAACTAAGGTTATATTTTACCACTTGTATTTTCAAGAATGGTTTAAAATGTTATTGCACAACCTGTTTCATTCAGTATAAGCATATGGAAGATCATAACTTTTATGAATGTGGACATAAAAATGGTGCATAGGTCATTTGTTTGAGTTTCCCGAAGCCTTTGCTAAAAGCTGACGAACTTGCTGCCTGCAGCTTTCTGGCTGGTCATGAAAAATCGGTGCGATAGATTGGCAGAGAGAGATTTAGTTGCACATGGCAGAGGTCAGTGTATTGTGTATTCTGTGCAGTCAATAATAAAGTTAGGACGTATGCCTGCTGAAAGTTAATGAGCAATCGCAAGGACCTTGAAAACTAATTTGCATAACAGTGTCGACTGCCCAGTGCAGCTCGAAACCACCCAAGGGAGCTTGAGTCATCGCAATGCTGCCACATATATGACACATATGGTGGAGACTCATTCTACTCCTGCTACTATTCTACTGGATGTTCAATACTCAAATTGTATAGCATAGTAGTATAAACACATTTTAAACCATGTACTGTATCCTCCACAATTATTGGCACCCCTAATGATTAGTCAAAAGTGTAAAAAACAACACAATACATTCCTTTTGGTGAAATCAATTCATGTCATCCTGGAAGGGTGGAGCCATTCCAGCTGATCCTCAGCAGTTTGCCAGATCATTGCAGGGCCAACACACACACACACACACACACACACACACACACAATTAACATTCATTTTGACACATACAATTTGGAACACCAAATCAGCCTAATATGCATGTCTTTAGAAACCAGAATATTTAGAGAGACCCATGCCAGCACAGAGAGAACATGTAAACTTCACTCAGAATTGTCCTGGACACAGAGCTCAAAACCAGGACCTTGCTATATAGCCGAAGTGCAACCCATTACTCCACCCAGATTATTAACCATTTACTGAGTACATGTTTCTCCAATTTCCAGCTCTATGTAGGCAAGATATTTTAGGATTTCTGTGACATTTAGGCCAGTGTAGTTATAGCTGCTTTCAGGCGTTTTGCCCGATCACTAGATCGGCCACTTTCGACCGTATTGCCCAGGAAAGGGTTAAGGTTACATTTCCCCAAATCACCACAACACATAACATGCTGGCCCTCACAATTCCCTTTTCACTCTCAGGAATGAAGGCACTGTGGAGCTCATCCAAGAACCAAGAGCTTGTCTTTGTTGCAAGGCCCAATGGCTTCCACAGTGTGAATAATCCTGTGCTCAGGAACAGCAGTGCACATTGGGATGTAGCACAGAAGTCAATCTAGCATACTCACTGTAGCCATCTTACCTATGATGCTTCTGTCATGTGGCCACTTACTTTGCTCAGGTCAAATCCTGCCTCATCTACATAGACCACAATGTGGTGAGTTTTAGTTACTGCCAACGCAAGTATTCTCTATCAAATGAAAAAAAAAAAGAAAAGAAAGAGCGAGACAGACAGAGAGAGAGAGGTAGTTCACAGTACAGTGATACCTTTGTTCTCAACCACAATTCGTTCCAGATGGCTGGTCGAATTCCGATATGGTCGAATTCCAAATCTATTTTTCTCATTACAAAGAATGTAAATCGTCTTAATCCGTTCTGTCGTCTTTTGAACAGAAGTTAACGGGACCGTAATTCGTACCTAGGTCCACAAATGAAGTGAAAAATCATTAAATACAGTACACTAAAATAAAACCACAGTACAGTTAAAGCATAAGAACAATAAAGATAAGAATTTTTACCTTTGTGGTGGTGAGCAGTTGGCATAGGTAAATGTTGGAGAGGGAAAGAGGAGGAGGATCTCCTTCCATAACAGCTTCAGGTAAATCAGCCAAAGGTATTTTTTCTCTTGTTACTCTCTTTGGCGTGGATGACTCTTCTTCAGGATGTCCCTTTCTTTTCTTGAAGAACATTTCTAACTTGGCTTGTTTCTGCCTTCTTTTCAAAACCTTACGGAAGTGGCTCATGACCTCATCATTGAAAGTGTTCACAGCGCTGCTAGCTTTAGCTTTATCAGGGTGATACAGCTAAACATCTTCCGGACTTCCAGACTTCCGGACTTCTGGAAAGCGTGCATTTCTTGTCCATCTCGGTCTTGTTTTTTCTCATTTTTTCTCGCTCTTTTTTCGTGTTTGGCTTCCGGATTTTGGTCGACTTCTCGAAAGAGAAACTGGGTTGTGCAGCAAGTCAAAGAACCTAGAAAAATTCCTTCTACTAAATAATGTTTTGAAAAGATAAGAGTAGACTTCATAGTCGTCAATGTGTTTCTACCCTGTGATTGTCCAGCAAGCTGTCCATCAGCTGAGATTGGTGCCAGCTTCCCTGCGACCCTTATTAGGATTAGGCATTCACTAAATTAATGACTGATGAATTAGTGTCTAGGATTAATTAACAGTTAATTTGAATTTAAAGGGAGATCTGTAAGCAAAGGACTACATATTTCGTCACTCAGAAGCAGTTTAATCCTCATTTCAAAAAGAGGCTGGGGCCCATCTCAGCTGACTCTGGGTGAGAACAAGCTACACCCTGAATCATCTGCCTCCATCTCACCCTATCCTCCTCTTCTTCTCTTACATCAACGACCGTCATGTCCTCCTTCACCACATCCATAAATCTCCTATTTGGTCTTCCTCTAGGCCTTCTGCCAGTCAGTTCCAACCTCAGCATCCTATAACCAATATATTCACTATCCCTCCACTGTACATGTTCAAATCATCTCAATCTAGCAACACACTGTGTGGACACAATGGCAGTTAATACAGCCACAAAGAGAAATGCTTAATTGTGTTGGGAATGGTTTCACAACTATATTACTGGTGAGGTGAATGATGCTTCAGTGGGAATTGCAATAACAGTTATGTATAAATTGTACAATAAATAAATACATAGAATCATATACTTGTCAAACCATTAAGTCATACTCGGGTAACGAAGTGGCTGGAGCCTGCCTGAGGCTGGAGCCTCCCCGTGCTGCAGACTGCCACCTTTGACTTACAGCCATGCAGCCGCACATACTGTGGACAGTTAGTAAGGTAGTCGATAATCCAGGCAGCAAGATCCCCGTCCACGCCCACATCCTCCAGCTTCCCCCGCAGAAGCGCTGGCCTGATGATGTTGAAGGCGCTGGAGACGTCAAAGAACATGACCCTCACAGCGCTGCCAGCGATCTCCAGGTGGGTGAGTGCCCGCTGCAGAAGGTAGATGACGGCGTCTTCTACCCCGATGTTGGGCCTGTAGGCAAACTGCAGCAGGT
>CM045735.1:20287248-20332248 GCA_024760905.1 Plotosus lineatus | reverse complement strand
ATTTTCTGGGGCGGGGGCTTCGCCCTGGACCTGACTGGGGGTTGCTCCTCCTAGACCCCTGCTTCTCAGTCTTTATTAATCTTAGGGGTTGACAGCTATGTATTCCCCTCTTTTCTTTCATCATGAACTAGATGCCACTTCTGCAGCAGTGCAAGTGCTAGTCCCTAGGACTGGATACTCCACAAGCTCTTTTTTTTTATTTATTTATACATTTTGTTTATTTATTTTGAATTTTTCACTCAGAAAACACTGTGACAATATATTTGGAAAGAGTTCGGTCTGACTGTATTGATGTGTATGAATGAATGTATGTACATGTGCGTGGGTGGGCTTGTGCTGCATCTGGGGTCCACTATTGAAATTTTTTTTAAGTTTAATCACAGAAAAAAATAATTCTGCTGAGTGTCAGATCAATAAATACAACTGAATAATAATAATATTTTTATGGCCTGTGTTTTGGGGGACTTTGAATTTGGCGGCTCTTCTAACTCTGTTTTCTCCCCAGCGATGCAGGCTCTGGCGGAGGGACATGGCTGACCTACACTGACTGACTGCAGCGCGCACACCTAATTCCACTCCCAAAACTACTCTCTTATAAAGACAGGCAGCGTATTCACCGCGGTGCCAGAAGATTGTCCCACATCGCGCAACCAACACTCCGTGTTTCTCTCTGGCCCCTGGTTACAGCTGTACTCAACCAGTTTTCCACGTCTTTGTCTCTAGTGTTTGTTCATCAACATCATTTGATGTTTCTGTAACCGCTTAATCCTAATTTGGGTCGCGGGGAGGCTGGTGCCCATCCCAGCCAACTTCGGGTGAGGGCAGAGTACACCCTGGACAGCTCGCCAGGCCATCTCAGGGCGGAAACACGCTGACGGCTTTGCAGCTACTCTTTACGAAGGTCAGCAATGGTTCTTTTACATGCCTCACACCATAGACAGTGGGAGACATGGCCGGCCTTTGATAACCCAGTTAGCTGCACTGGCGGGGAGACAGTGACAACCTTGTGGAGAGTGGGACTCGAACCCCCAACCTTTGGATCAGCGATCAAGCGCCCTATACCTCTAATGTTTGTTGTTTATTATTTTCCCCATCACCAACAGTGTTAATTGTTGTCAGCTGTCTCCAGTATTTCCCTTGAGAATAAGAAAACCTTCCCATTGCACTTTACTCTGTCTCCTGCATTTCTAGGTCCGGCTGAAAGTTCACGCTCAACAAATAATAATAATTAAAAAAAAAACATAAAACTTTCCCATATAACATGTTGAAGCACTGTTGTGTCTTTAGGCTGTTTTCCCCCTTGTCTAATCCCATCCAGTGGAAAGCTTCAGTATTAATGTTTGATGTAAAACATCATGTTGTACAATTTACAGTCGGTACTGGTGTGCCACCCTCGCTTGCACCGTATACACATTTTTAAAAAAATAATTTCGGCATTTCGGTGTATCTGAAATGTTAAAAAAAAACTACTTGATTAAAAACAGAATAAAATTGTACAGTTTCGGTAGGTAACGTTTTGTGTATTTAAAAAAAAACTGAAAAAGGAGCAGTGGTGGTCTAGTGGTATAGGGCGCTGGATCACCGATCCAAAGGTTGGGGGTTCGAGTCCCACTCTCCACAAGGTTGTCACTGTGCCTCCCAGTGCAGCTAACTGGGTTATCAAAGGCGGGCCATGTCACCCACTGTCTATGGTGTGAGGCATGTAAAAGAACCATTGCTGACTTTCGTAAAGAGTAGCTGCAAAGCCGTCGGCGTGTTTCCACCCTGCGATGGCCTGGCGAGCTGTCCAGGGTGTACTCTGCCCTCACCCGAAGTTGACTGGGATGGGCACCAGCCTCCCCGCAACCCAAATTATGATTAAGTGGTTACAGAAAATGAAAATGAACACACTAAAAAAAGCCTAAAAATTCCTCTGGTTTTAAATGTCTCTAATAATTTGGATGGAGTCTTTAATATTATATGAGGTCCCAGTGATGCCTGACGGCAAAACTTTCACATAAAATCCCTTTTGTTTGCTGTACTTTTTTGAGATCCCTATTTCCTGAAACAATCAGCTGCAAGAGCATAGGGGTGAATATTCAATCAGAATATTCAACGTGGCCTTGGTGTCACCAGGCATTTCTGTGTATAACCGAAGAATTCACTTTATCATAAGGTTACAGCTTGCCACATGTAGGTCGTGTAATCAAATCCAACACCATGTGCCTTTAACATGAGGCTAGAATAAACATGTCTATCAGTCTATCTGCAATATGGATGCAATCTCAGCCATTCCTTGTCTTGCATTTAATCCTTTCCTTACTACCAACCCACTCCGGATACTGAGTCACAGGGCACAGGGTGCACGGCTGTAGGGTTTCACACAGTCACCTTCAGAAAACCTGCAATCTGTTTAACACAACAACAACACACTGTCTCATGTTTGAAAGCACTGCTGAAGTTTAAGTACTGTTTTACATAAACAATGTACGTATAGTCTATTTGTATGGAAAGGGTTATGACTAGGCTTTAGCATTTTCAACAAAAGTGCCTGAAAGTCTGATCTCAGTCTGCTTCCCAATGAGGCGGATTTCAGTTTTACGAGTGAATTAATCTGACACCAATCATGAAATTGATTATTTATTTATTTGCAGCATGTTTTTTTTTTTCAGATGCAAACCGCTAGCATGAGCTATAAGGCACTAATGAGCCACAAGATAGAACAGTAGCACTTTAACTTTGAGGATCTTGAAAACCAAAGCGCGAGTCAAAGATGTATTTAAAATGGTGGTGGTCTAGTGGATAGGGCACAGGATCGCTGATCCTACGGTTGGGGGGTTCGAGTCCCCACAAGTTTGTCACTGTCTCCCCCATTGCAGCTAACTGGGTTATCAAAGGCGGGCCATGTCTCACACTGTCTATGGTGAGAGGCATGTAAAAGAACCATTGCTGACTTTCGTAAAGAGTAGCTGCAAAGTCGTCAGCGTGTTTCTGTCCCTTGCTAAAAAAAAAAAAAAGGGTTGTGACAGGAAGGGCATCCGACGTAAAAACCTCTGCCAAATCAAACGTGTGAATCAGATGATTAGCTGTGGCGACTCCCGAGAACGGGAAAAAGCCGAAAGGAAGACAGACAGACAGACAGTATATACTACATGGAAACCTAAGTAAACCATGCACTATAAAGATATGTTTTTACACTCATTCAAATTTTTTGTATATGCTACATTTACACCCAAGAAAAGAAAACTAAAATGAATTTAACGGTGTTATTTTTCTATCCTTAAAGCTTAGCACCGATGATGCCACTCGGCTTTGACTGTTCGACATGTTGATACAAGCATTATTCACCAATGACAGTGTTTTTAATTTTTAATTCCAGATAGTGAAGCTACTAGACCAAGCTGTATTAACGTATATGTCAGTTTCACTGTTGACAATTTTGTTACAGGAAATCAGGTTTGTTAGTTTTAAGAACTTTTACTAAATGCTGCATAAGCATTCTTGTGGGGCTGGTGGTGTAGCTGGTTACGGTGCTCATGATCAAGTGGTTGGGGATTTGAATCCCCATTAGACCCTCGCTGTGCTAAGAACACTTGGCAAGATCATAACCACATGGTAAAAATACCAGGATGGACTTGCATCCCATCCAGGAGGAGTTGAACTCTTCGTCGCGTCACACTACAGAAACCGAGATAAGTTCAGGGTGTGATAAATACAACCGTTCCATGGAAACATATTCATTCATTCATTTCCTGAACCGCTTAATCCTACTTAGGGTCACGGGTGGGCTGGTCCCATCTCAGCGAACTTTGGGCGAGGGCAGATTACACCCTGGACAGCTTTCCAGGTCATCGCAGGGCACAAAACACACACAAAACTCAGCAATGGTTATTTTACATGCTCCACACCATAGACAATGAGAGACATGGCCAGCCTTTGATAACCCAGTTAACTGCACTGGGAGGGTAGCAGTGACAACCGTTGACAGTGGGACTTGAACCCTCAACCTTAGGATCAGCAATCCAGCACCTTAATACCGCCCTCCACGGAAAAGTCTTTGATAATTTTCTCTTGCATAGTTATTTTATTAGTACGTTTGTTAAATGTTTCCTGATTGAAAAGACAACTTAACATGAGGTCAGTTATAAGGCCAAAGAACTTCAAAGTGAAGCTGTGTTGGGATATTTAGATATTGTCTTTAAAACAAAATTTTCATTCCTCATAATGGATGAGGCACAAAGCAAAAAGACATTTCATTTTTTTTCTTTTTTCTGTCATTTTACAAAGCAGTAAAGGAATCTCATTGTGGAAAATAGATTGCCCCACCCCAAAAATAACAAGCTTTATTCTGTTGCGCCAGCACTACACGACTAGGAGCTTTGTTACAGTCAACTTCAACTTTTCTTTCTTTTTTTTTTTTTTTTACCCTTCCTACTTTTAATATGTCTGTGGAGGAGAAGTGGATTCTACACCATTCTGACAAGAGACAAATGTTTCATTCAAATTTTGCCTTCGCATATTGTGGGAGAAGTAATGAATCCTAGTGCTGGGGCGCGGCCTGGATCACCGTGTCAGCTGGAACTGGGTTGCAGAAGCAAAATTGAATCTAATGTTCCAGCCACCACTAGAAAAGTGCATAAATCAGGGCTTTTGATTTGCATGGACTGTAAAGAACCACATGGTTCCATGCAAAATCAACCAAGCTGTGAATATGATGTCAGCCTGAGAACAAAGTAATCTTATGCTTCCTAATAAAAACGAGGGAGGGTGGGCAGACTTTAATTTGCACCAGTGTTATGTTGGTCTGATGTCAGGCTTTATTATTATTATTAAAAATCCAACTTACATCACCTGTTTTCAATTGGAAAAGTGAACATGAGAGAATATATTTCTGCTTTTAATCATGTTCAGACAGGAAACACAATAAAGAGAGTAATGAAATGAGTTTGGGTTGATTGGTTACTGTATAATGGTTTAGTTTGAAAGTATATCCATGTTTATTTAATTTCACGTTTCCATTTTTAGATCATTCAAATACCAGGTTTTGACTACGAGGCACATGACTATGAGGCTACTATATTTAACTCTTGTCTGTCCGTCTTCCTTTCGGCTTTTTCCCTTTTACTCGGGAGTCGCCACAGCGAATCATCTGATTCGCACGTTTGAAATTCTTAAAAATAAGGGCAGTGGTGGCCCAGTGGTAAGGTGCTGGGTTACCAATCTCAAGGTTAAAGCCCCACTGCCAACGGTTGTCACTGTTGTCCTCCCGCTGCAGCTAACTGGGTTATCAAAGTCCGGCCATGTCCCTCACTGTCTATGGTGGGAGGTTCTTGTAAAAGAACCATTGCTGACTTTCGTCAAGAGTAGGCTGCATAGCTGTCAGCGTGTTTCTGTTCTGCGATGGCCTGGCAAGCTGTCCAGGGTGTACTCTGCCCTCACCCAGAGTTGGCTGAGATGGGAGCCAGCCTCCCCAGGACCCTAATTAGGATTAAGTGGTTCAGAAAATGAATTAATGAATGAATTCTTAAAAATAAACAAATAAACAACAAGGACACTACTCCTAAAAATAATTGTAACAATTAAGCTTCTAATAATCTTTTAAATGAGTGACGGAAGTGAAAATAAGAGGCTTGATTTTTTTTTTTTTTTTTTTTTTTTTTTTGCTCATAGTTAGCAAATACATAAATATTGTTCACAAGCAGCTTAATTAATGGCATCAGGAAATTAATACATAAAAGTTAAAAAAATTAAGCTATGCTAAATATGTGAGGCGCTCCACCAAATGTAGGCGCTTGTCACAAGTGACGTATGGTGCTTGTGAGACAAAGCGCGGCTTATTCGGACTTCCGATCTTTCAAGTGAGCAATTGCGCGTTGAATACTTGTTTAGTACTCAACCTTCACTTGCTCACTTGAAATATCGGAAGTCCGGATAAGCCGCGCTTTGTCTCACAAGCACCATATGTCACTTGCGACAAGCGCCTACATTTGGTGGAGCGCCTCACATATGTTAATGGTAAGGTGAAGTATGTTTGGCGTTTTACACCCGAGCCTAGTGGCTCAGCAGGCTGGTGCTTATCTCCAATTTCCATCGCATGAAGCAACTAGGAAGTTCTACTCCTCCTGTATGGGACGCTAGTCCATCGCAGGTTACCTTCCCAGTATATTTTGACTGGTACCCATTTATACTGCTGGGTGAACAGAGGCACACCTGTAGATCAGACCTTGCCCAGGGGTCTTAGCACAGTGGTGGTCTAACTGGGATTTGAACACACAGCCTTCCGATCATGAGCACAGCGCCCTAACCGCTACGCCACCGGCCCAACAAATATGTTAATGAAAAATGAGTAAATTTGATACAATAGTGAACTCAAAAAAACCTTCATTATTTTGGTCTGGAATTGTTTGTTTGTTTATTTATTTGTTTGCTTGTTTGCTTGTACTTTTAGCAATTATCCCAAATCTTGATCACACCAGCAGTCATGACACGAAGTATCATTCTGTAATATAAGAATTTTAAAATGACCTCCAGATTTTTCAGAAGGTACCAAACACTAGTGAGGGCAAAATGTTTCAAAATCTAATGACGTGGTTATTGTATGTCATAATACTAAGCTAAATGTTGGATTGAAATGAAAACAAAAGTTAATATTTAACATCAAATGAGAATTCATATATATATTTGTTAACACTATATTATAGAACTAAGAGATCTTATCCCACCGTCAGACTTTAAAGGAAGCCATGATCTTCCAGCTCCATCAGCTTTACTGTAATTTAAATCGGATTTGCAATCAGCCCTGATCAATACACAGTGAATTAGGCTCCTGCAGATCTATCAACTCCCCATTATTGCCTTTTAGCTCTAATTTATGGTGCACGGTGAGAAAATATCCTGGTCTTTTAGTTTTATAGCCTTAACGTATCCTAAAATAATGCATTATGGATCTTGCCATAACATACTGCTGTGAAGTCAGTTTAGGATAGTGAAATAATATCTGTGTCTGGATTAAACTGTTGACGTCATTACCTGTCAGGTTGTTCTTACACAAGTTTCTGACCTCCCATTTGGAATTATAAATGATTACCGCTGATCCTAGGGTTGGGGGTTCGAGTCCCACTCTCTACAAGGTTGTCGCTGTCCCCCCAGTGCAGCTAACTGGGTTATCAAAGGCCGGCCATGTCTCTCACGGTTTATGGTGAGAGGTTCATGTAAAAGAACCTTTGCTGACTTTTGTAAAGAGTAGCTGCGTAGCCGTCAGCGTCTTTCTGTCCCTTTGCTAAAGGGTTGTGTCAGGAAGGCCAGCCGATGTTAAAACCTATGCCAATTCAAACATGCGAATCAGATGATTCGCGGTGGCGACTCCTGAGAAAGGGAAAAAGCTGAAAGGAAAAGAAGAAGAAGCTCTTTCGCTAGAAGATGTTGTTTGCTTTAACTGACAGTTGACATATTCACAGAAATGCTTATTAAATAAGGGATTTAAAAAAAAAACCTGTCTAATTATGCATTACTTACTGAATCACTGCTAGTTGGAATTAAGTATAATTCCATAATATTCATTCATTCATTTCCTGAACCGCTTAATCCTACTTCGGGTCACGGGTAGGCTGGTCCCATCTCAGCGAACTTTGGGCGAGGGCAGAGTACACCCTGGACAGCTCACCAGGGCATCGCAGGGCAGAAACACACTGACGGCTATGCAGCTACACTTGTCAAAAGTCAGCAATGGTTCTTTTACATGAACCTCTCATCATAGACAGTTAGAGACAACCCAGTTAGCTGCACTGGGGTGGGGGGCAGAGACAACCTTGTGGAGAGTGGGACTTGAACCCCCAACCTTAGGATCAACGATCCAGCGCCGTATACCACTAGGTCACCACTGCCCCATTAGGTAAATTTGCTATTCCAAATTGGTATGAATAATGCAAATGGTGGTTTGTCTGTCCTGGTCCTGTGTTGGACTTATGAGCTTTTCAGGATGTACTCCGCCTTTTTTCCCTGAGCAGGAATAGGCTCCAATCTGCCTGTGACCCTAATCAAGGATAAGCGGCATAGACAACAAATGAATGAATGAGTGTATGAATGAATATGCTCTCTCTCTCTCTCTCTGTCTCTCTCTCTGTCTCTCTCTCAAAGTTTATAAAACAAAGTTAAGCTTGTCTGCCCTGAAAACCACCGTATCAGCTTTATATCCAACTGTCACAAAGCACTAAAACTGTATACAATAAACACGAATCTATTATTATGGATGCTTATATAGCACAATTTCATACATATGCTCAATGCACATGAGACCCCAGCACCCATCACCACCGGTTGTTGCATTGCTCTATCCTTTTGATACTGAGCACCAAGCAGGAAGCAACAACTCCCAAATTTTAACATCTCATGGTCTGACCTGGCCAGATTTGAACTCCAACCTTCTGGAGGATAAAGTAGACGCTCTACCGACTGAGCCAAATTCTGCACATCATGATGACTCAAGAATCCAGAACAGAACTGTACCTTGATATAAAACTTCATAAACTGTAAGCAGAAACAGAACTCATACTGAGTTTGCACTACCCATTCGATAAATCTATTCAAAAAATGACAGGAATATACCAAAAACAAAAAAAAAAAAAACCCCGAAAAATTATCCGTAGTACACAAGTAACAAGGCCTGTATCACTCTGAGCAGATTCAGCAGGTTGTTGAAATGAAAATGTTTCTACTTTTAAAACTGCCTTGCCTGCAGTGCTGAGACAATGGCACAGCAACGTCCTCCCCTGGACTTATGATGGGATTAGTGTAGGTACTATACAGCGATTGCATTGGCTCTGAATGAAGAGGTTCAGGTTTAGTGACTCACCTCTGGAGGTAAAGAGATTATCAACAACAAAGATAATAAAAAGAAAAGTTGCTCTTCTCTATGACCATGATGAAAAACTCTTGCCCATTTTTTAACAAATTCCCAGAAATGGCTTTTTTATTGCATAAGCATGCTAGAGTTGTGCATCTCATCCGGGTGCCCCTGCACTCACCCTGTGATCCCCGCAGGAATCATGCCGCTTCACAAACTTAATAAAATGGACAGAAAGGATGATGGGCTCTTACATTAAAAGCCATATATTCTGATGAATTTGTATTCTTCTTACAGTTGACATTCTCTTAGGCGTGATGGGATAAAAGTAGTGGACACACTGAGCCATTTAAGCTATAGAGGAACTACATCATGCGAAGTGGTTGTTTTGGGATGGGAAGATGAAGCATAAAAAGCACATAGAAGGTGTTGCATGGTTATAGCATCACCGGTACTGATAGAACCATCTCATAGAAATGTCTTACGGTCAGAATGATCATAAATGTGTTCTCTAAATCTCTGTATGAAATAGCATTTATCTTTTCACTAATGTCAGACAGATGTGCAGATTTGGATTAGGACATCCCAGAAGGTAATTTTTAATGCACTGTATTTAATACACTGTGCTATTTTCTTCTTGTAGTTCTTTTGATTCAGTCTGAGTACAGGAAGTGAATCAAAAAGGCTGTTTGTTTTTGGCTGCAACATTTTTATCAACCGTGATGCATGAAAACTTGTGAGTTCTGTAGCATGTTGTGTATTTCTGCATACATATTAGTTTCACACAAGTCCTAAAGTCAGGTAAACTCAATTGAACTCAGCTTCAACAAGTTGAATAACAATTACATTTGTGCGCTGGGTTACTTGAAAGAAATGGGATCTGTCATAATATGATCTTCACAATGCATGTTGTAGCGCTATATCAGTTCAGTTCATTTTATGTAACCGCTTAATCCTAATTAGGGTCACAAGGGAGGCTGGCGCCCATCCCAGCCCACTCCGGGCGAGGGTAGAGTACACCCTGGACAGCTTGCCAGGCCATCGCAGGGTGGAAACACACTGACGGCTTTGCAGCTACTCTTGTCGAAAGTCATCAATGGTTCTTTTACACCTCACACACTATAGACAGTGAGAGACATGTCCGGCCTTTGATAACCCAGTTAACTGCACTGGGGGTTTGGGCAGCAGTGACAACCTTGTGGAGAGTGGGACTCGAACCCACAACCTTAGCATCAGCAATCCATGGCGCTATATCATGTTACAAAAAAGGTTTTCTGAGAAAAATGGTTGTCAATGCTCATCAGGTAAGAAAAGTTACAACACTTTAAATACTTTGAACTTCACAAATCTGCAGTCAGGCAGATGGGGGATATTTGAGACCATGATTACTTTGGCCAATCACTCCAAGAACAAGGCATGTAATATTCATTCATTCATTTTCTGTAACCGCTAAATCTTAATTAGGGTCACAGGGAGGCTGGCACCCATCCCAGCTGATTCCGGGCACGGGCAGAGCACACCCTGGACAGGTCACCAGGCCATCGCAGGGCAGAAACACGCTGACGGCTATGCAGCTACTCTTGTCGAAAGTCATCAATGGTTCTTTTACACCTCACACTATAGACAGTGAGAGAAATAGCCGGCCTTTGATAACCCAGTTAGTTGCACCGGTGGAGGCATGTAATAGTCTCCAATTAATGCTAGATAGCAAAAAAAAAATATATATATATATATATATACTTTTGTGCGTGTACATTTGAAACTCTCAATGCGTGATTCGCCAACCACCTGCGGTGTTGCATATTTGCAAAATCTCCAATGAATACTACCCAACCTGGTATCAGCTGCTGAAATATCAGAAGGCAGCTGATCAAGGGTGTCGGCTGGGGGCGTGCACAGGGTGCACATGCATCCCCCCACAACAGGAGTTGAGTTCCGCTGGACAAGAAGTTATGTGTGTTCACAATCTTATAAATAAACTTAATGACTGTTCTTGAAGAGAAAGTAGGAGATAAGTTCCACATGACTAGAGTCAGGAAGTAAACTGGAATTTAATGTGAAACGGGCACTGTGCATGTGCACGCCCGAGCTGACCAATCAACAAACACAATATTATCAGTAAGCAATTGATGGCTGAGCACAGTCAATCAAACAAAGTGCGAGTGTGAGAATAAAGCACAGTTTGTTAGTCCCGCCTCCGGTTCCTGCACATGTGTTAGAACCCAAACATTGATGCACAGAGAATGAATGGCGAAAATAATCATCAGCCATCCAGCCTGGATCTGCAGCCTAATGCTCAGTACTTTTATAAAATTAATAGTGTGTTTTTGTGCTGTAAATATGTATTAATATTTGTTTGTGCCTTGGAATAGATAAATAACTTTAGCTCAAGTTGTAAATGTATTTAGCACATTTACTTGCAGATGTAGTTTGAAATATATTTGAGAATGTTTTTGGTTGAACTATAATATTTGATTCGTCTTCTGAGAGTAATAGATGAATCGTCTTCTGCTGAAAAACTGTGCTTGTTGTTGGCGTGAGATTCCATGTTGTTTATATCATATAATATGCTGTGATATGCATGCACTATATTTCATGTGGTACTTTGTATCAACTCGGTGACGTCACGGTAACTTTGTGTAGGCGGGCACTTAGCAATGGCGGCTTTCGGGTCAATAACTTATACAACAAGCACATAAAACAAACCCGCTGTGTGTGCAATGGTTTATTTATGATATAAAATTGAAGCCACAATCGCTTCAATAAACTATACTTAAGCTACCGACAATTTATTTAGTCGGTGTTTCATTTCCCCTTTAAGACTTAGGCTCCGGTCAACCAAGATGTGCACCAATATAAAATCATATTATTAAAAACAATGTAATTTTTATTATTAAAACCAAATGTCATAATATTAATATTAGAGCAGGTGTCATTAAAAAGAATTCTTTAAAAGTATATATATTTTTTGATTTCATTATTATTTGACTGGTGTATAAAAGAGGTATTGATCGAGGAAATACATTGATTTATTTTATAAAAGAGGTTTGATCATTTTTTTTGTTTAATATCTTTTTAAAAAATCCTGCCGAGAGATCATCAACATTTAATTGTACGCTTTTGGAGTAGGGGAGGGGGAGTCCAAAAAAGCGTACTCTCTGTACGCTTAGGAAAATGTTGAAAATGTTGAATCGCCCCTAAAGATCATTTATACAAACAAGGAGGCTGTTAGTAAAAGTTTGTAGATAGATCAGTTCATTATATAACTAGGAGTCCTTATGTTTAAAAAAAGAAAACACTGCATTCCAGCAAAAAACCTAATGCAGTGTGAAACATGGTTCAGGCAGTATCACGTTTGGGCCAGTTTTGTTGCAGCTGGGCCGAAAACACTTCCCACTATTGGTGAAACAATGAATTCTAAAGTATACAAAAAAAAAAAAATGGGACATCTGACCACGGACTGAAGCTCAAGAGAAAGTAAGTGACCCAAAAAAGTCACATAAGTCATATACAGTGGTACCGCGTCTAACGAGTGTCCCTTATACTGAGTTTTCCATGATACGAGCTTCGAACTTGCCAATAATCTGCTACATCCGAGCAAAAATTCACTTTACGAGCGCTCCTCGAAATGTCCCCCCCCAGTGACTCGCGCATGATTATAAATAGTGTTTTCTGCACTTCATATTGTTTACTTGGTAGTTTTTTTCTACACCATAGTGAGACAATGAGAGCGCCACTGCCAACTACTGTAGTGGATGTGCAATTTCACTTAAATCTCGTACAGTATGGCAAACAAAGCATGTTCCCCAGGTTCATAAGGACCCACCCTGCATCACACCATGCCCCACAAGGGGAGCGCACCCTGCTATTTGAGAAGCACTGGCCTTGTGGGAGCTCACCATGAGCCTTTCCTTGCTGGCATTCATAGCGTGCTCATGCACAAAATTCTCCTCCTCCTCCGTTATGCACCATCTCCATTTTACCCATGTGACATCTTCACCGAAATCAGTGACCGGAGGGGTGAGTTGACTTATTGTTTCTTGTTTTATTATTATTTATTATTAATTATGATTAATGTTAATGTTCATGTATTATTACGATGAAATATTTATTGTTTTTAGATGCTTATCTTTAATATATTAGGTCAAATATACGTATTTGTGGCAGGTGATATGAGTTTGGGAGGGGGTTGGAAAAAAATTATTGGTTTCTTTTATTTCTTAAGGAATGATTGTTTCATCTAATGAACTTTTCAGCTTACGAGCTTGCCATTGGAATGGATTAAATTCGTTAGCTGAGGTATCACTGTATTACAGGTGACCCTGGTCCAATGTCATGCTAGATCCCATCACCAATATCCTTAAGTCATAGTCATCCTGGTTGTGTGGTGTTCTTTGAATGGCTAGCTGTATTGGTGGGCCACCTGATAAATATTTAGCATCGACGCCACATATTTCCATCATCTGGCCATAGCACATTTTTTTCATTTTATCCCGGAACCTTCAAGCTGTGTTTTGTCAAAGCTCAATTGAGACTTGAATTTTTTATTGCAACCCTCCTATACAAACTCGATTTGGTCACATGCACACAATAATCCATCCTCATTTGAGTGAAATCAAGATCATTTTAGTAAAAGAGCTTCTATCTGGGTGGCACAGTGGCATAGTGGTTAGCATGTGCGCCTCACAGCATGAAGGCCTGGGTTCAAATCCCAGCCTGGGAATTTCTGTGTGGAGTTTGCATGCTCTTCTCATGCTTATGTGGGTTTCCTCTGGTTACTTCCCACAGTCCAAAAACATGCACAGTAAGTTGATTGGTTATTCCAAATCTCACCTAGGCGTGAGTGTTGGCCCTGTCATGGTCTGAAGCGTGCCAGGTTGTACCTGTCCTTGCCTGGAGTCAGCTGAGATGGGTGTCATACTCCCTGTGATCCTAATTAGGATTGAGTAGTTCAGAAAATGAATGAATGGATGAAATTACTTTGCATCCACAACAGTGGAAAGTTCTTTTGATCATTTCTGACTGTATACCTAGAGCCACTTGCATCATCATCAGCAGGAGCGAGGAGCTTGTAAGATGAGAACTGCACCCAGTAATAGCACACCAGGATGGATCACAGGATTCAGAGAGCAGAAGGATCAGGACTCAGTAGTAGCACATGTACAGCTGAATACAGGTGGATTCCAATTATCTTGGTGTGCAGTGGAGAAGATGATTGGCTACCTGACAGAATTTTCAAATATTTTTTTAAGAGGGGATGGTCCTTTATCATCTATGCCCTTGAACTTTTAATCTTTCACTTGACTATTATAAGTTGCACGGAGTAAATAGAGCTGAAAAAATATTTTATTATTCATATATTAAAATGTAATATTCCTAATTTCAGGCTGCACAGCAACAAAATGTGAATAGTTTGATTCTTTTATATACCCACTGTACAAGCTTTATTCTTTCTGAAAGAAAAATTGGCTGAGGCAATACACTATAACTACTTTTTAAAAACTCATTACAAAAGACTATCTGTCTATTACACCTCACATCCTGTGGCACCTCTGCAGAACCCTTTCCTAATACAAACATCCATTCACTCTCACATTCACACATGTGGGCTATTTAGAACAGTCAGTTTGCCTAATGTGCATGTCTTTGGACTGTGGGAGGAACCCCTTGAAAAAACCCATGCAAGCACACGAAGACATATGCAAACTCCACAAAGAATTGTCCTCACCAAGCCCAAGACTCAAATCTAAGACTTTCTTGCTGTGTGCCGAATGTGCTAATCACAATTCCACCATACTGCTCATCATATAAAAAAATACTAATAGAATTTTTTAAAGAATAAAGCTGATATAGATTAAACACCGCAAGCATGCATGTGTGTTTTTCTAGGCCGAAGCTAACAGATGCCACGTTGACATTGTTTTCTCAATTAACGGCAAGTCCTAATTTGGAATGTACAGCAATAAACTGGGTAATTTACACCATCGTCTTTATCGTTCAGCAGAGTCCTGTGTTTCACAACCATTTTATGAAGAAGGCTGGAACAGAGGAAAGTCCTTAGCACGGCGAAAACACAAAAGCCATCTGTGTGTGAGGTTTCAGTGCAAAACAGTAACTATTAATGTCCGTATGGCCACACGGAGAGAGGAGTGTCTCTGAGTGACGGAGCTATATAACGCCGACGGCAAACAACCCACTGAAGTGAACACATTAAACCATTTATTGTTGTCATATCAAATATATGCTGTATAATGATTTAGGGTCTTAAGGCCACTTAAATATTGTGTTGGACACACGCCTAGATTGGTGTTACACAACTGCATTGGAGTCTAGTGCATTTTTGTTTAAAATTAAAAAGATTTTCATTTGTTTATTCATAACCAGTAACTACTTTAGCGTAGTCAAGGTTGCTCTGGAACCAAACTGTGAGAAGCCCACCCAGAAGGTTCTCAGGGCATCATCCACGCACATTGAAACCAGAATAAGAGTGGTAGGCGCAGGGACCCAGCGAACTTGAAGCCTGTAAGCAAGCCCGATTGATTGCCATTACCTCCAAAGATTCAGAAGCATGACTTTTGAAATAAGGGAGGTGGCAAACAAGGACATCAAACAAGGCAGTTTATGGATCTCTGCAGACAGCATCTGAGCTGAGGATTGAAAAATGATCGGTGTCCCTGTCTTCACTTATCATGAAAATACACATCATGTTCGTTTAGATAATAATAATGGAGAACACATCACTGGGTTCTTCTTAGGGATTGAAGCAGAAGGGGGTTTTAAAATAGTTTTTTTTTAATGTAATGTGAATTAAATTGACATTAATTAGGTGTTGTTATGTAATGTAATGTTTCTTCCTGCCTAGTTTTTGCTGAAATGCCTTGCTCTTTGCCCGAACTGTTAGCCTGTTATTTGGGCAGTTGTGCATGGGTGTGTTTTGTGTTACCCATTGTATTTGTCTGGGACAATGTCATGACAAGAGCACTGTGAGAAAGACACACAAATCTCCACTAATCAATCCCACTGCAGTGAAACAACAGTCCAAATTCCTGCAGCGACAAGCCCCCAAGACCCCGACAAAACAAGCAGAAAAAAAAAAAAACCCACGGAGGAAAAAAGAACTGAAACTACTTCCAACTTGCAAATAAAAAGGAAAAGCAATCAATCACGTTTGAGGGTTTTCATTCCTGTGCTTGCTCTTGTGGGCAAAGAGAGAATGAAATGGGACAAGACTAGAATATGCAAAGTTGTGCTCCGTTTTCAGATGGAAAAGTTTGTTGCCGAGGAGGGTCTCAGGATAAAGGAACGCATGCATTGGCATGCCATTGCACAGGAAGGCATGGACGTCTGGTAAATGTTCACCATCTCAAACACACACCTGCCAGCTGCTATTAATCAAATATTAATGAGATGGTCTCTTTGCTTTGGCCAGGCTGCCAGGATGCTCCCAAACAATCCTCATCTCCTAACATTGCTGTACACGGAAAATGCTTCCAAGACTCCATTAATCTTACTGCACCTCTCCTCCTCCAGACTTTCTATTGAAAGAAAGCAAATAGTCAAGACATTTACACTGTCCGTATCTCATACAAGCAATATCATGGCTTTTTAATCAGCCCAAAGTCCACATAGAGCGACATGCTCTTTTCTGCTTCAGAGGATAATAAAGGTGAAAATGAAGCTCGATGTCAGGACTGTGACTGATTTCAGTTTAAGCGCTCTTCAGAAACACATGACACATAATGCACTTGAGTGACAAGAGGTTGTGATTTTTATTCAGAACAGCTACAGCTGGATTAAATGTTACTGCGTATGAATTTTGAAATGAATTTTGAATTGAATTGGTTCCTTTTGCTACATATTTGAGTATTAAGTTTGACTTTAGTTACTAGATTAGTATGGAGAAAGCTGTACTCCTACACTTTGGTACAGTTGATTAAGCAAGTTTAAAAATATGACACCCCAAATTAGGGTGCTGGAAAATATGTAAACAAAAACAATGCCAAAACAAGCAAGCAAGCAACCTCCCAAAAATACCCAGAATGGAATGATTTGCAAATTTCATGAACCCATAGTTTAGTTACACATATCATAAGTAAAGTCTGTTGAGTTTTCACACCCAAGCCTTAGTGGCTCATCAGGCCAGTGCTTATATCCAGTTTCTGAAGCAACCAGGAGTTCAACTCCTACTGGATGGGACGCTAGTCCATCGCAGATTCCCTTCCCAGTATATTTTACTGGTACCCATTTATACTGCTGGGTGAACAGAGGCACACTTGTGGTTGAGACCTTGCCCAGGGGTCTTAGCACTGTAAGGGTCTCAGTGGGATTTGAACTCACAACTTCCCGCTCATGAGTGCCGCACCCTAACCACTATGCCCCCAGCCCCAAAGATACACATATCATAGAAACATATTAAATGTTTAACTGCCAAATACATCATTTAAGACAAGCAATAATCTTGAACCCTGTGTGTGTGTGTGTGTGTGTGTGTGTGTGTGTGTGTGTGTGTGTGTGTGTGTGTGTGTGTGTGTGTGTGTGTGTGTGTGTGTGTGTGTGTGGGTGTGTGTGTGTGTGTGTGTGTGTGTGTGTGTGTGTGTGTGTGTGTGTGTGCGGGCAGTGGTGGCCTGGTGGTAAAGGGTGCTGGATTGCTGATCCTAAGGTTGGGGGTTCAAGTCCCACTCTCCACAAGGTTGTCTCTGTTCCCCCCCCAGTTCAACTAACTGGGTTATCAAAGGCTGGCCATGTCCCTCACTGTTCGTCAGTAGGGGTTGGGGAAGGTGGACTTGTTGGAGATTGTTGAGGAACTACATCCTTTATTGTGCTTCCTCACCTGGTGCCTACTACAAATGTAAATAATGTTGACTTTAACTCACATGTCTACTTTGGTGCTATATAGCCAGAGCCACATCACATTAAAGGGGGGCAGTGGTGGTCTAGTGGTATAGGGTGCTGGATCGCTGATCCAAAGGTTGGGGGTTCGAGTCCCACTCTCCACAAGGTTGTCACTGTCCCCCCCATTGCAGCTAACTGGGTTATCAAAGGCCGGCCATGTCTCCCCCTGTCTATGGTGTGAGGCATGTAAAAGAACCATTGCTGACTTTCGTAAAGAGTAGGCTGCAAAGCCGTTGGCGTGTTTCCACCCTGCAATGGCCTGGCGAGCTGTCCAGGGTTTACTCTGCCCTCGCCCGAAGTTGGTTACCGAATAGTCACCAGAACTATTTTAACCATGATAAACAAACGGAGAAAAAAAAAAAGATTCCAGTTTGTTCTAAACAGCGTCTTATAATAATAATAATAATAATAAACGTATTAATATATGTAATACATGTGAGTAAGACAGATTATGAACACACAAGACATTGTGTCCTGTAAATCTCATGTGAAGCAGCTGTCCTGCACAACAGTTAGATCTTTCTGAATGGACGCTCATTTGTCAACTGTCAGGAAGTTTACAATGCTGTGAATATCCCCCTCATTTGTTTTCTTCTCATGTTATATTTATAGTTTTTAATGAGATCCACAAAATTAATAAGAACACTAGCATGTTTAGCTATTGGTAAATATCTGGACCTAAAGCGACATAGTGAACTGAGAAGAGAGAGAGAGAGAGAGAGAGAGAGAGAGAGAGAGAGAGAGAGAGAGAGAGAGACATAGTCCACAGTAGATCCATTTGTAATGAAATGATTATAGGTGTTAATTACTTTTATAGAGAATAATGACATTTAATGTAAAGTAAATTACAATATGCAAATTATTAAGATTATTTTGCATGGATCGTTACATGACCAAAGTTCTAGGAATATCACCAGTGGATACAAAGGGCCTGACCTTGGCACTGGCTCATAAGAAATGTTTTTCACACTTTGGGCATTTATAAACTGAGGGAGTACATTAAACACAGAGGGTGTCAGTGCATGCTGATGGAAGGAGCAGCTTTCCCAGTTTCATGCAGATGAGCACATGGGGTCAGAAAGCCCTTACAGTTTCCACATACTGATTAGTGATGTGTTGTTGATGAAGGTATTTCAGAACAGTGATATCCAACATGCATGGGTGAACTGTTCTGCTGTATTTTGTTTTGTTTTGTTTTTTATGGAGATGTACGCAACTCAATTACTTATACAGTATAATTTATTCAAAACTTTTAGTAAGGTACTCTTATATGGAAACACACAAACTATCGGTGTAAATTAAAAATATGTGAATTTTTTTTCTCCACATTTAATTCAATTAAATTCAAATTTAGTTGTAAAGTCTCGACCACAATTCGTTCCAGATGGCTGTTCGAATTCTGATTTGTTTGAATTCCGGATCTATTTTTCCCATTATAAATAATGTAAATGGTCTTAATCTGGTCCATCATCTTTTGAACAGAAGTTAACGGTACCATAACTCATACCACAGGTCCTCAAATTAAGTGAAAAAGTATTAAATACAGTACACTAAAATAAAAACCACAGTGAACACATAAACCATAAGAGCAATAAAGTTAAGAATTTTTAACTTTGTGGTGGTGAGCAGTTGACATACGTAAATGTTGGAGAGGGAGAGAAGAGGAGGATTTCCTTCCATAACAACTTCTGGTAAATCAGCCAAAGGTGTTTTTTCTCTTGCTACCGCTTTTCATGGATAACTCTTATTCAGGATGTTTCTGTCTTTTCTTGAAGAACATTTCTAATGTGGCTTGTTTCTGCCTTATTTTCAAAACCCTACGGAAGTGGCTCATGACCTCATCGTTAAAGATGTTCACAACGCTGGTAGTTTTAATTTTATCGGGGTGATACAGCTCAACACCTTCCGGACTTCTGGACTTCTGGAAAGCATGCATTTCTCCTCCCTCTTGGTCTCATTTTTTCTCTTTTTTTTCTTGTTCTTTCTCATTCATTCTTGTTTGTTATTGTACTTTTTTAGCGTCCGGCTTCCGGATTTTGGTCAACTTCCGGAACAAAAAAATCCTGGATTTTTTGGTCAAATTCCAATTTGTTCAACGTGTAAAGCATTCGAGAACTGAGGTACCATTGCACTATCTTTATAGCACTTCTTATAATTGACATTGTTGCAAAGAAGCTTTTGCTACTCACAGTATATGGAATATTGATTAATTCTTCAATAAATATAAATAAAATACAATAATTTTGTACATTTGTTTAAGTCGACATTTCCTATTTATTTTTTGATATTTGTATGAAAACCTGGTTATGCTTTAGATCACAAAGAAATATAGATACTTAAGCATTCATTAATTAATGCCACTCTACACTGAGAAAATAATTGAAATTGTGGTTTTGTGACTTGCAAAATCTCCGAAAATGAATAGTCACCTCTTTGTAACCTTACAGTGTGAGCATTGGATTACAGTGCAGGGATGGATAAATGATTCTATTTGTCAGTGTTAGTTCTTTGGTAATTATTCACTCATTCATTTTCTGTAACTGCTTAATCCTAATGAGGGTTGAAGGATGGCTGGCGCCCATCCCAGTTGATTCTGGGTGAGGGAAGAGTACACCCTGGACAGCTTGCCAGGCTATTGCACGACAGAAACACACTGACGGCCATGCAGCCTACTCTTTTCATAAGTCAGCAATGGTTCTTTTACATGCCTCACATCATAGACAGTGAGAGACATGGCCAGCCTTTGATAACCCAGTTAGCTGCACTGGGGGGGGGGGGGAACTTTGCTAATTAAATGATTATAAACTGCAGTGTTATTCTGTTCATTAAAAGGTAAAGTGGGTTTTTTAAAATGGATATACTACAGTTAAAAACAATTGTTTGAAACATCAGAAATTTAAAAAAGAAAAGAGAAAAAGAAAAAATAAATAACAAATTCAACAAATAACAAAAATCTCCAATTGGTGAGCTGAGTCAAATGATCTGATTCACTAAAATATTGATAGCAAAATTGAATGCGTTGGGAAATAAAAAAAATCCACATGATCTGAAAGCAGCATGACAAAGTAAGATAACATGTTGTTATAGTGAATCCATACAACAACACCAGTTCCTCTCCAATAAAGTATGACAAGCAAATTCTGTGCTTTTGACAAACCATTGTATGTTAAATGACTAAATATTATTGCAACGTGTAAACTGTATTTTGTTCATTGTTTCATCAAGAAGTCAATAAGTTTTTATGCAAATATTTAACATTTCTTCCAAGGATGAGTCATCCTGTTCCAAAGATAATATTTTATAATCTGGCATCTTTGCTCTCACTAGGCCTCTCTGTTAGTGCCGCATACAGGAAATCTTTCATCAATAAAACAATAACACAAAAATGAAGGCTTCACACCATGTTTCTCTCTGACAAGCATAAAACACCATTTGGTTACGCGGCAGTTCATAATTCCACGACTGCACCCTGCGAAGAGTTAATACACACACAAATGCTAATGAAGTGAAACCCATCGCTCCCCTAGCGAAGGACGCCTGCTATTTAATTACCTTTTAAAAAGTCGTTTGATAGTCACACACGGGGAGGTGTGTTTTCAGGGGAACAATGACGAGCCTGTTGAGAGCTCAGAAGTTTGTCTTTCAAATCAAAGTCATGACGATGATGAGACCTTTTGGGAGACAGGAAAAACATGTGCAAAGGTTTTCTGAGCAGCAGGAGATGAGTCTGACTGCTCTAACCTTTTGTGTTCTCCATTTTCTAGCATTCTACTGCAGGGCAGTTTTCTTTCAAATCACCAGACACATTCTGATCGGATAATAACAGAGCACAGTGGCATAACCACACAACATGAAACACGAACCAAAAACACCTACAGTCCCATTTCCTCTGACTCACCTTCATCTTTAATAATAACTTCTGCATCAAATAATTAAAAAAAGCATGCATAAACATACCAAACAAACGAACAAAAAGTTTTAGGTTCCTGTGGGAGTCAATTCTGATGGATGTCCTGAAAATAGTGACAAAATAGTGACAGTGACAAGTTATCATTTGACATATGGGAGAGTCAATGGCTTAAATGGAAATAAAAAGGAAAGTGTGGTGATATGTTGGGTAACTTGCTTTCAGGAAGAAATAACTAAAAGAATACACAAGAGTGACACTGGTGACACTGTCACAGTAAGTACATTATATACACATTATCTGTACATTTTAAAGAAATGCATAGATAGATAGATAGATAGATAGATAGATAGATAGATAGATAGATAGATAGATAGATAGATAGATAGATGAATGGATGGATGGATGGATGGATGGATGGATGGAAGGATGGATGGATGGATAGATAGATAGATGGATGGAACGATGGATGGATGGATAGATAGATAGATAGCTAAATGGATGGATGGATGGATGGAAGGATGGATGGATGGCTGGATAGATAGATGGATGGATGGATGGATAGATAGATAGATAGATAGATGGATGGATGGATGGATGGATGGATGGAAGGATGGATGGATGGATGGATAGATAGATAGATAGATAGATAGATAGATAGATAGATAGATAGATAGATAGATGGATGGATGGATGGAAGGATGGATGGATGCATGGATAGATAGATAGATAGATAGATAGATGGATGGATGGATGGATGGATGGATGGATGGATAAATAGATAGATAGATGGATGCATGGATGGATGCATGGATAGATAGATAGATAGATGGATGGATGGATGGATAAATAGATAGATAGATGGATGGATGGATGGATGGATGGATGGATAGATAGATAGATAGATAGATAGATAGATAGATAGATAGATAGATAGATAGATAGATAGATAGATAGAACTATGAAATAAAGACTAAATTGTTTAATAAAGGAAGGCAGGGAAAAGAACATACCAAACAAATGATGGGAAAATGGAAAAGAAAAAAGAATGACAAAATAAATTGTGAAAGAAAGAAAGAAAGAAAGAAAGAAAAAAGAAAGAAAGAAAATTCATTACAATGCGAATAAAAAATGGAAAAAAAATAAACCAATAAAAAAGAAAGATAGAAAGAAATGAAGGAATGAATGAGAGAGAAAAGAAAAAGATAAAAAAGATAAAGAAAACGATAGAAAGAGTGGAAAATGTTTATCAGCACAGATCTTATTGGTTTATGTTCAGTGCCTTCAGTGCCTCTAGTTTGTATTTATTCTTACAGTTTAGTATTGAGAATTTATTCATTAATTCATTTTCTTAGCTGCTTTTTCCGAGTTAGGGTCATGGGGAGGTTGGTGCTCATCTCAGCCGACTCTAGGTATGGGGTAAGACACATCATGGACAGTTCACCATGCCATCGCAGATTTTGGAAGATCATTTTGCTAATATCAAGTTAGAAACACAGCACAGATTGGCATCATGTCTACATCATCAAATTGCATCTCAGGTACATTGGCCATGAACTTGCAGTGTTTGAACTAAAGGGAACATTTGGTGATTTGCATTTGTTCCTTAATGGTTCCTCCCAACATTCCTGGGTTATGTGTACTGTCATGGTGAACTGAGGGCCTGCAAAGTTCACTTTGTCTCAAGCTCCCTTACTGCGCAGGAATGGCTCTGTCCTGCTTGGCCATGTTTGTGGAGAGTTCAGAAGAAGCTCGTAGCTGTGTGGTAATGTCAATGCTAATGTTATGATTATTTGGGCTGAAGGCCTTTGATGACACGGTTAATGAGAAGTCTTAGGGTTCAGCCCAGCAGGGTGAAGTCCAGACCTCCCACATCAAACACACTCTCTGCTGGCCAGCCTTCCACCCACGTTCTTCATCTCAGCACAATGCTCTGGAAAATCACATTTCTCTGGAGAGATTCCCGTTTCCCTGAGCCACAGGAGGATTCCAAGATATATCACCACAGCCACAATGTGTAGCGCATCTGCTGATTAAAATAAATAAATAAATAAATAAATAATAATAATAATAATGATAATAATAAATTTTTGAGAAATTGTAAACATAATACTAAGCACCATACATATATGAAAAAAGAGAATGTCTGATTTATAATAAATTAAATGCACAGTATGTTATTAAACAAATAAAAATATATCAGTCACATGAAAAAGTAAGTAAACCCTTACATGTATCACACCTTCATGTCCATTAAAATAGAATCAGCCATTCATGGTTAGCTGCAATGGATTAGAAATCCCTGCAGATGGAACCTGCATTATTTAAAGCTGACATCAAGGGTCTGATGTTCACTTTGTGGTGTCATCATATCAAGATATAATGTTCTTGTGAAGGCCTGTAAGGGGAAAAAAAAGAAGTAGTACAAACTTCTTTGTTAGTCTTGAAGGAAACAGGTTTTTTTTTATTTAAATTAAAGACTACCCCATTTGAAAACTATATAAAAGTTCAACTGCTGTGTAAAATGTAAATAAAAAACAGAATGCGGCGATTTGCAAATCTGACAAATCTAGATGGGCGACACAATGATGTGGTGGTTAGCACATCCTTCTCACGGCAAGAAGGTCCTGGGGTCGAGCCCCAGTCTCAACAGGCGTGTTTCTATGTGGTGTTTGTATGATCTCCTTGTGTGTGCATGTGTTTTTCTCCAAGTACCCCAGTTCCCTATCACCATTCATAGACATGCACATTAGCTAAATTTATAGTTCCAAGTTGTCCCCGGATGTGAGTGCAAGAGTGAATGGTTTGTGTGTTGGCCATGGAAAAGACTGATGAGCTGTTCAGGGTTTACCGCTGCTTCGCCTAGAGTTAGGCCTCCCTGCAGCTTCCTCGCAATCCGAGTAGGATGAAATAGTTTGGAAAATCAAATGAAAAAAAAAACTGCAAACTGGTCAAGAAAAGAAAAAGAAAAAAAAATCAGTTGTAGAAAAAGAAGTCTAAATATTTTTGAAAGAATAAGATGAATAAGATTCTCATGGGACTGGTCAGGACACTGGTCACCCTCACAAATGGAGGTGAGCTAGATCTTCAGTTAACCTCTGCAAAGGGCTCTGAAGCACAGATCAATTCTCCACTGCACAGCCACGCGTAAACACATAATAAATACACATGTATATACTCTAAGGGGAAAAACACAATTCCACGACGTATATGTATGACTAGTGCAATGTTTTTGCTTGAGATGGAGGTTCGGGCCTGTGAACATTGGTGACCTATTTGAGTTATCAGTACTTTTAAGTTTATTTTTTTGCTTCAGTTTGGGAAGTGGTGGTCTAGTGGTTAGGGTGCAGGATCACTGATCCAAAGGTTGGGGGTTCGAGTCCTCACAGGGTTGTTACTGTCCCCCCCAGTGTAGCTAACTGGGTTATCAAAGCCAGGCCATGTCTCTCACAGTCTATGGTGAGAGGCATGTAAAAGAACCATTGCAGACTTTCGTAAACAGTAGGCTGCAAAGCCGTCAGTGTGTTTCTATGACCTGGAGAGGGATGGGCTCTGCCAGGCCAAGTCAGCCCAAGTCTCGCCATGAAGGTGCCCCAACGACATTCTTGGATGTTAACGGATAAGTGAAGTGAAGATCCTGGATTAGAACTAGCGGTTGTCAAGTAGCTCATCGTCATATTTATGGGTGTCTTCACTCAATACCAGTCATAATCCCATGTTGCCCAGATCATATTTCGATGTTGCTTTGGATGAAACCTTTTTGTATTTGATGATACACACCAGAAAACATTGGAGAGCAGTGTAGATTTTGATGGGAAAACTTTAAGCAAAAGTTAAAAAATTTGCAAGTGTTGAAAAATTTGGTGGGTCTTTTTTCTGTTTGGTGTACATCAGGGAAAAAGGACATAATGGTGGTCTAGTGGATATGGCTCTGGATTGCTGATCCTAAGGTTGGGGATTCGAGTCCCCACAATGTTGTCACTGTCCCCCACAGTGCACTAACTGGGTTATCAAAGGCAGCCCATGTCTCTCACTGTCTATAATGAGAGGTTCATGTAAAAGAACCACTGCTGACTTTCGTAAAGAGTAGCTGCATAGCCGTCAGCGTGTCTCTGTCCCTTGCTAAAAGGGTTGTGGCAGGAAGGGCATCTGACGTAAAAACCTATGCCAAATCAAATGTGCGAATCATTTGCTGTGGCGACCCCTGATAAAGGGAAAAAAGCTGAATGGAAATCTCTCAATCTCTCGGTGTACATCAGGGAAACAAAGGAAAAAAATGGAATGACATCAATACATGTCATTCGAAATCTGTGCAAAAATTCTAAAACAAAAATACGGAAAAAAACTTGGAAGATAACGTCAAGAGACATCGGTCACTTCTCAGTATTTTTTTCATATACAGAATTGCAAACACAATTCTACGAATCAGGACAAAATCGACGGAAACAGACTGACATTAGAAAAGCATCAGGATATTGCAGACTCAAATCAGGATGAAGATCACTATAATGTGATATACTAGTACATAATCCCCGTGCATTGACCTTCCTACTTTCTCCTGGTAACCTCCTATCCATTGCAATATTTGTACATGTTTAGAACTACATCTTTTCAATTTCATTAATGTTTTTCTAAATGGTTGCATCAAAATATACAATAAATCATTGCTCATAATATGGCAGCACATGGTCAGACACTGATCCAGACCTTCTGTTATGTTTTCTTATTTTTTTTTTTTCAGTCCCACTTCTTAAAAGTTTACTCAGCTTTGGAGTTGCAGATGGTCTGTCAGATCAGAAAATCACTATGAGAAAATATTATTGTAGGCCTGACCTCTGTTTGAAAGTGTTCCCATTGAGTGTTTGGGTGATTCCTGGAACCCTGACTTCCCTGAGAAATTATCTATTTGAGAAAAACAAAGAAATGAGATTCACAAAACCAGCAAGGCCAAGCAGGACCGTGTGCTTCATTATCCCCCACCACACCCCTCCCCTTGCAGATTTGCAGAGGTAATGGGAATAAACAACACTTCAAAATATACATCCTGAGTTCATATCCTGAGTTTCATCATGAGACATCAGCACTAACAACATCGAACCTGTCCTCAACCTGACACAATGCTAAGTATAAAATATCTGATATGGTGAACAAACAAAATATTATTACAGATCACACAGCCAATTCCCATTTATATCCCATTTCCATTTGGTCAGTGTAGGACAGCTTCAGAAGGTAGTTTGGTTTTAGACCAAATGTGGAGCCAGTCGTATAGTGGTTATGGTGCTGGGCTCATGATCGGAAGGTTGTGTGTTCAAATCCCAGTTAGACCCCCACTGTGCTAAGACCCCTGGGCAAGGTCTTAACCAGAAGTGTGCCTCTATTTGCCCAGCAATATAAATGGGAACCAGTTAAAATATACTGGGAAGATAACCTGCGATGAACTAGCGTCCCATCCAGGAGGAGTTGTACTCCTGGTCACTTCATGCTAGAGAAACTGGGGATAAGCACCGGCCTGATGAGCCACTAGGCTCGGGTGTAAAAATCCCAAAAGACTTACAGTTTTATACAGATCAGCCATAACATTAGAAACATCACAAGCACTGAAAGGTGAAGTGTATAACATTGATTCTTTCATTACACTGCCACCTGCCAAGGAGTGGGGCGTATTAGGAAAACGTGAAAAGTCACTTTTTGAAATTGATGTGTTGAAAGCAAGAAAAATGAACAAGCACAATGATCTGAGTGACCTTAATGAAGGACAGAATGTAATGTTTGGAAGACAGAAGCAGAGAAAATAGCATCTATTGTGAGGTGGTCTTGGTATACAGATATATTGCTTTAAGAACCTACCAAAGTTAAACCAAGGAAGGACAATGGGCATGAGTGTCATGGGTGCCCTATCTGCGTGTTAATCTGCATGAGCAGTGACGGCATGTGTGTCTGGTCTCACCCCGCAGAAGAATTACTGGAGCCCAAACTGCTGAAAATTTTAATGCTTGCTTAATGATAGAAATTTGTCAGAACACACAATGCATTACAGTGTAATGTTTATGTGGTAACCTAGATGCAGATCAATCAGGTGTTGCTACTGTTATGGCTGATCGATGTATGCTAATGAACATATTATAATTTATATAACTCAGTAACATGAATTTGCAAAGTGGACAATTCACATAAACAGATTTAAAAAGTGCATAATTATTCATAAGTTGAAATTTTCTTTAAAGAGATATTAACATTATATTTATTATATTTGATGTTCTTAACCATACTACTACTACTACTACTACTACTACTAATAATAATAATAATAATAATAATAATAATAATAATAATAAACATAAACATAACAATAATAGCTGTAAGCATTCAGGGCGACTTTGTACTTTTTGTTTATTGGCCTCAACACTTTCAGAATGATAGCCTGTAATTGTAGCCAGTAGCCAATAACCTTATAAAAGTTTGAAATGAAGCTGATGCTTGGTGCCTTAAGCCCCTCCATCGTACAACAGGATTTTAACAGATTCACAACAAAAATTGGTCAAATTCCTTGGACAGTTGGGGGTGTGTCATATGAAACTCACTTTTTGTGTAATAGAAAACTTTGCTGTAGACTCTTCTTGTGAAGAAAAATTCTGTCTCTCTGATCATTCTGCTCATCTCTTAGTGCTGCGGTGTGATGCTATATGATGTTCCACGGCTGTGTTGTACATTGCCAACCAATAGCAATTTATATTACTAATTGCTAACACAGATTAAATGTTCTTATATACATTTAAAAGACTACAGAATACATGTGTGTGAATGAGAAGGACCCAAGAGGAACGGTGAGATTACAGGGAGCAGAGATAAGGAAGGTGGAGGATTTTAAGTACTTAGGCTCAACAATCCAGAGCAATGGAGAGTGTGGAAAAGAGGTGAAGAAGGGTGTGCAGGCAGGTTGGAATGGTTGGAGAAAAGTGTCCGGTGTGATGTGTGATAGGAGGGTATCGGCAAGAATGAAGGGAAAAGTGTACAAGACGGTGTTGAGGCCAGAGATGTTGTATGGTTTAGAAACAGTGGCCCTGGGGAAAAGACAGGAGTCAGAGCTGGAGGTAGCGGAGATGAAAATGTTGAGGTTCTCTTTGGGAGTAACGAGGATGGATAGGATCAGGAATGAGCACATCAGAGGGACAGCACATGTAAGATGTTTTGGAGACAAAGTCAGAGAGGCTAGATTGAGATGGTTTGGACATGTACAGAGGAGGGATAGTGAGTATATTGGTAGTAGGATGCTGAGGCTGGAACTACCAGGCAAAAGGCCTAGAGGACGACCAAAAGAGGAGCTTTATGGATGTGGTGAAGGAGGACATGAAGGTAGTTGGAGTAAGAGTAGAAAATGCAGAGGATAGGGTGAGATGGAGGCAGATGGTTTGCTGTGGCGACCGCTGAAGGGACAAGCTAAAATGAAAAGAAGAAGATATACATTTAAAAGACTCACATTTTTTCGTCACATTCAATTATCCATATTTAAAGATGCCTCTTTTCCGTTCGGCTTTTTCCCTTTTCCAGGGGCTGCCACAGTGAATCATCTGATTCGCAGGTTTGATTTGGCATAGGTTTTTACATTGAATGCCCTTCCTGACACAACCCTTTAGCAAGGGGTAGAAACACGCTGACGGCTTTGCAGCTACTCTTTACGAAAGTCAGCAATGGTTCTTTTACATGAACCTCTCACCATAGACAGTGAGAGACATTGCTGGCCTTTGTTAGCTGCACTAGGGGGGGGGACAGCGACAACCTTGTGGAGAGTGGGACTCGAACCCCCAACCTTAGAATCAGCGATCCAGCGCCCTTTACCACCAGGTCAACACTGCGCTATATTTAAAGATGCCTCTAAATCTAAAAATTGACTCATCTCAAATCTGCCCATGTCATTCAGTATTCATCTGAATGCTCACATCTAAATGTTGTATTAATTCTTAATGTTTTCACTGTTAATATGTGATCAAATCTGTCAGAGAGAATGATTATTGGTTCCTGTCACCAGCCAACATACTGCTAGCATACTTAGCATGCTTATGAGAGATAGTGTGATTAAATGTTTTGTATAGGACAGTTCACACCCGAGGCAGTGGTGGTCTAGTGGTATAAGGCGCCGGATCGCTGATCCAAAGTTTGGGGGTTCGGCTCCCACTCTGCACAAGGTTGTCACTGTCCCCCCCAGTGGAGCTAACTGGGTTATCAAAGGCCGGCCATGTCTCTCACTGTCTATGGTGTGAGGCATGTAAAAGAACCATTGCTGACTTTCGACAAGAGTAGCTGCAAAGCCGTCAGCGTGTTTCCGCCCTGCGGTGGCCTGGCAAGCTGTCCAGGGTGTACTCTGCCCTCGCCCGAAGTTGGCTGGGATGGGCGCCAGCCTCCCCGTGACCCAAGTTAGGATTAAGCGGGTACAGAAAATGAACTGAACTGAACAGTTCACACCCTTTGTCCATTGTTATATTCGTTTACTCCATATCATCACGCCTGACTTCTCAGCCTTCACCATATTTCTTGTGAGATTGAGGGTGATAGAAGTAGGTAAGGTAAAGTCTGTTGGGCTATTTACACCCAAGCCATAGAGGCTCATCAGGCCGGTGCTTATCCCCGGTTTCTATAGCGTGAAGCAACTCGGAGTTCAACCCCTCCTGGATGGGACGCTAGTCCATCGCAGGTTACCTTCCCAGTATATTTTTACTGGTACTCCATATCATCACCCTTGACTTCTCAGCCTTCACCATATTTCTTGTGAGATTGAGGGTGATAGAAGTAATGCGGTGCTTTTAACAGCAGCGGCAAGGTCATTGTTCGGTCATTATAATTTGTATGGTGGATTGACGACCACAAGATGTTTTTTGGGGGAAAAAAAAAAAAAAAAAAAAAAAAATTTTTCAAGCAAAACTGGAACGACTTCAGTATAAATATCATTTGTAAAGTCACATTACCAGACAATATTTACTTTTATACTATTAGTTACTTTTATAGTATACTATTTTATACTTTTTCATGCCTGTGGAATTTGTGTTCTTCTCTTTGCCCTTAACTTTGAAAATGTCCTCCTTTGGACATTGATAAATGGATTGTCCTATCTGGGGACATGAAAGAGACTGTCGTGTTTGTGCAGGGAGGAAACAAAAATGTCCTCTAAAGTTTGTGTGAGGTTCAGCTTCAGTGATGAACATCTGTCTACAAATTTACATCAAAGAGAGATTTTTAATGGCCAGTCTTGGGAAGTATATTTAATCACTCAGTGTGAGAGTTGCTCACCCTGCCATGTGTGGGAACTTGTTTTTATATCATTGTGGGGACCAAATTTTCTCACAAGAATAGGAAGTTCCGACAGTTTTGACACTGTGATTAAATTTGGCTGGTTCACACAAGGGAAACTGCTTTTTTTTCATAAATGAGCTTGCCACAGAAATATGTAAATCCATGTAGCGCATGGTGTTTTCCTGTCTCAAGTTATTGATGATGTCATGATGTTATTATTTGCTGATGATGTGAACATGTTTTCTTATACAGTCATTGGTTCACAACAGCAACTAAATGTTTTACATCAGTTTTGTATTTCTTGGGGTTTGAGTGTCAACACTGAGAAAACAAATGTCATTGTACAGTGATACCTCTGCTCACGAACATAATTTGTTCCCAGAAAGTGTGTGTGTAAGGCGAAAAGTTCGTCTTCCGAACATTTATTTCCCATAAGAAACCATTAAAATGAGAATAATCCGTTCCCAGGTCCCCATAAAACATAATTTTCTACTAAATAAGCCTTAAAACTACACAAAAATATACCTTATTTTATGTATAATAAATGTCTATTGTATTGTAATTAAAGAAATAAACTGTACTGTATAATAAATTCGTTTTATTTACCTTTGTGATGGTAGTTGATGGCTTGATGGAATGGAGTGGGAGGAGGAGGGAGGGAGGGACTTACTGTTTGGAAGGAGTGTTTGGAAACGCCTACTGTTTGGAAACACCCTTAGCCACACACGCACCCTTAATAGCTTCCTTGTTCTTAAGGATGGGAGCAATGGTAGACTTAGCGTACTGGTACTGGGACGCTGGGTCACACAAACGCACACCTCGTTCGTGTTTTTCAATGATCTCCGCCTGTGGTGGGGTCTTTTTCGGTCCCATAATAGCAAAAGTACACTCAATATGGTCCAAAATGTCTATCAAACACAAACCACTTCCGCATTCAAAGAAAGGGGTGTGACGAACTGTGACGCCGTGAGCGTGCGTCAGCTTCTCGTGGCCGCCACCGTGGCGCTGTTCGACCGCGTGGTTTGATTCGTCCGCCGAAAACTAGTTCGTCAGCAGAGACTATATGCTCGCAAATTTAATGTTCTTGAGGCGAAAAGTTCGTGAGCTTAAGCGTTCGTCAGCGGAGGTTTTACTGTATTTAGAAATGGAGGTGTAATTGAAAAAGAATGAAGTGTGGTACGACGGTAATGCAAAGCTTAAATGTGTTTCTTATTATAAATATTAAGGTTTAATATTTGCATCAAGATAGAACTGGTCACAAGCTTGTAAATGTCTGGCGGCCCAAGCGTCAAAAGCTATGCAACCTACTAGTATATATCAACTATTCAAAAATAATTCTTATATTTCTTTAAATATTGCATGGACAATTTTTGACTTGTAAAATTTTGCCCATTCTTCTGCATAAATTTCAGAAATTTGGGTTACTGAATATTTTCACTGTATTGAAAAGATGGTAAGGTAGGTAGTCTGTTGGGTTTTTTTTTTTTTTACACCCAAGCCTAGTGGCTCATCAGGCTGGTGCTTATCCCTGGATTCTGTAGCATGAAGCGACCAGGAGTTCAACTCCCCCTGGATGGGATGCTAGCCAGTACAGGTTACCTTCCCAGTATATTTTTACTGGTACCCATTTATAATGATGGTGAACAGAGGCACACTTGTGGTTGAGACCTTGCCCCGGGGTCTTAGCACACTGAGGATCTCAGTGGGATTTGAAATCACAACCTCCTGATCATAAGCGCAGCACCCTAACCACTACACCACCACACCACCGGTCCCACATTGAAAAGATGCATGCAGCATATTTTAAGCGTTTTTTGAATCTGGGAAAGTTTGCTTCAAATAAAGCTGTTTTGGGGGAAATTGGTCGATGTAGTATTTTTGTATTTAGTAGGTTAAGGGTAATTAGATATTAGCTGAAGTTATTACAAATGGATGTTTATAGATACCCAAAGCAAAGTTATATATTTTTAAAGTCAGAAGATGAACATGGTAGGGGCAGTGGTGGTCTAGTGGTATAAGGTGCTGGATCGCAGATCCTAAGGTTGGGGATTCGAGTCCAACTCTCCACAAGGTTGTCTCTGTGACACCCCCCCCCCACACACACACACACACACACCCTGCAGCTAACTGGGTTATCAAAGGCCGGCCATGTCTCTCACTGTCTATGGTGTGAAGCATGTAAAAGAACCATTGCTGACATTTGACAAGAATAGCTGCAAAGCCGTCAGTGTGTTTCCGCCCTGCGATGGCCTGGCGAGCTGTCCACGGTGTACTCTGCCCTCGCCCGAAGTTGGCTGGGGATGGGCTAGGATTAAAACTAGGATTAAGCAGGTACAGAAAATGAACTGAACTGAAGATTCACTGGGCATCAGAAGTTAGTCAACTACTTTTTGTTGGTGGATTTTCACATGTGTGGATTTCACAAGAGGTTGCAAATGAAGTTATTTTTCTTTCTCTTTTTAAGCAGCATCTTCAAGATATTTATTTTCAAAAGTGGTCTCTGTCTGTAGGTAATTCAGTTTTTACAACACTATTCCTCACATTAATCTTTGTTATAGCCCGAATTTTAGATCATGAATTTACAGGATAAATCCGTTATACGGGCATTATGCAAATTTAGAATAGGTTTCCGTGATTTTAGAAGTAATTATTTGAATAAGTCTTGGGAAGATGTGAGTGATGTTAGTGAAGCTATCTGTAAAAATTGTGACTGGTGATATTGAAAATGAAGTTCATGTAATGTTTGTATGTTGCAAATATTCAGATTTTTGGCGAATATCTATCTTTTTTTCCATTACCATTGTTACCTGCGAGAGATAAACATATATTGTCCAATCTGTTAAACTCTAAAAATATTGATGTCTTCCGATGCATTGCAACCTATCTTAAACATGTATTTAATGAAAGGTCTGGAAGAAAACTGTAACCACGCCCATTCACTCATATGTAAACTGTAATTGTACAATAGGCCTGGAGGCCACAAAATACTGAATAAACAAATCTGAATCTGAAAAAAAACTGCTTTTTAATTTTTTTTCTTTCTTATTTATTATTTTTAAAGTGCAGCTTTTATTAACCATCCATATGCCGTTTTATAATAAACAATGTAAGAAACCAGTGAGACAGTTACTGTATTATTCATTTAAGTTGAACATATTATACAGTCCAGCATGTGAAACACTTTCTTTTTCACCAACATACAAAATATTCATTTGTATATGCAGTTCGTTACATGCATAACTATATAGAACGCGTGAGTACATGATAGTATCATTTAACATAATGTATTATATTTTAGTTCATTGTTCTGGTATTTGTTGTGTTCTGCTAGTAAAGGTTGAATAAAGTAAGCATTGGGTGTCTGGATAAAGCATATTGCAGTAACACACTACTTATACTACATCCAGTTAAAAAACTGCAACCTTTAGCTATTGTTGCATGCGAATATGTATTCCCAATTTGTATTTACATAAAAACATGAAAAAAAAACATTATTTTTCAAAATCCTTTAGGAACTCCCTATGCTGTAAAGTCCATGTCCCAAATACATGTCAGAAAATTGTCCTGTAATTCAGGATTTGTCCTATAGATGTCAGTGTAAGAAGTTGGTAATTATGCATGTGGCAGACATAGACCATATACATAATGTAAGAGTTGTAAGCCTCGCAAGCATGAGAGCGCGATGCATGCATACACACACACACACACACACACACACACACACACACATACACAAACACACACACACACACACACACACACACGCACACACACACACACACTCTCTCTCGCTCTCTCTCTCTCGCTCTCTCTCTCTCTCTCTCTCTCTCTCTCTCTCTCACACACACACACACACACACACTCTCTCTCTCGCTCTCTCTCTCTCTCTCACACACGCACGCACACACACACACACACACACACACACACACACACACACACACACACTCTCTCTCTCTCTCTCTCACACACACACACACACACACACACACACACACACACACACACTCTCTCTCTCTCTCTCTCTCTCTCTCTCTCTCTCTCACACACACACACACACACACACACACACACACACACACACACTCTCTCTCTCTCTCTCTCTCTCTCTCACACACACACACACACACACACGCACTCTCTCTCTCTCTCTCTCTCTCTCTCTCACACACACACACACACACACACACACACACTCTCTCTCTCTCTCTCTCTCTCTCTCTCTCTCTCTCACACACACACACACACACACACACTCTCTCTCTCTCTCTCTCTCTCTCTCTCTCTCTCTCTCTCACACACACACACACACACACACATCTTTTTACTTCCGATTCACCCCCCAAAACCAAACAGTACGAACATCATAATACATGTGTTCACTATGAATATAACGAAATAAGGGAGTGAGCATCCTTAGAAAAAAAATAATTGATTTGTTTACATGTATTTCTGTCTTATTTGCAGGAGATTTCTGATTTAGTAGTTCACTTATAACTAAAGTAAATTAATTTAGTTTTAGTTAGACATTGTTCTTTCACTTTTCATGTCGTCCTGCAATAGCATCAGAGAGAATATTAATGGGAACCACACTTATGAAAAACATTTTAGTTTTTTAGATACTATCATATTAAAATCTATGCAAATAATTTATAGAGTATAGAGTATGGGGCAGTGGTGGTCTAGTGCTATAGGGCGCTGGATCGCTGATCCAAAGGTTGGGGGTTCGAATCCCACGCTCCACAAGGTTGTCACTGTCCTCCCCAGTGCAGCTAACTGGGTTATCAAAGGCGGGCCATGTCTCTCACTGTCTATGGTGAGAGGCATGTAAAAGAACCATTGCTGACTTTCGTAAAGAGTAGCTGCAAAGTCGTCAGTGTGTTTCTATGCACATCACTTAAGTGAAATCATTTGTGTGTGTTCTTTATAAGGCATTATTATTATTGTATGATTAGAACAGCACAGTACATCAGGATCACTGAAGACACATTTAAAATGCTTCAGAATGTTCAGTAGTCACAATTCATTCAGATTACATTGTGTTTCATTCATTCATTTTCGCAGGGAGGCTGACACCCATCTCAGTCGACTGTGAGAGAAGGCAGAGTACACCCTGGATAACTCAGCAGGTCATCACAATGCATATACAGACTGACGGCTATGCAGCTACTCTTTCATTCCTCTAAACGGTCAGTGAGAGACATGGCCAGCCTTTGCTAACCCACTTAGCTGCACTGGGGTACATTACATTTTTTAATAATATTTATAGTAGTAGAGATTTTAACAGGTGTATGCACACCTTCTGTTTGTCACGCTAAATATTATTACATTTTTTGTGCAGTTTGTCTCTCTGCATCGGTTTCCTGCATTATGAAATAAATGCTGTGATAGTATAGTATAATAGACATTATAATACCTAGTGATGCACGTCTTATTATATCTTTTCTTACCGCTATGGCTTACCTTATAGCTGACAAATGATGCTATAGTTCATGGCCAGCTTCTATTTATAACACTGTTATTACTCATGCTCACACATGTGTTATAACATTGTAATGTAATGTAGCTTGAGGAGGAAAGAGATATTCTCTGAAGCCCAACATGCTTTTATTATTGTGTAAATGTAAAATGTAATTAGATTATTATTATTATTATTATTATTATTATTATTATTATTATTATTATTGTTATTATCATCAACATCATTATCATCATCATCATCATCATCATCATCATCATCATTTGTCACAATATCTGAAATAAAAAGTTCTGTGTGGAAATACATATATATATATATATATATATATATATATATATATATATATATATATATATATATATATATAATATAAATATTTTAAAAAAAGAAAAATATTATATATATATATATATATATATATATATATATATATATATATATGTATATATATATATATATATATAAAATATTTTTTTCTTTTTTTTTAATAATCAGTGATTAGAATGGATTGATGGTAAGGACATATTTTACTTTACTTATGTAAACCTAATTATTTATTAATTTTAGGCCATTGTTCATTACATTTAATCCTCTGGAAGGAAGATGCCTGTCCATAGCAGTTCTCGAGCAACTCTGTCTCACCTGCCTTTCTTTGTTTACTTTCTTAGATATAAGAACAACAATAATAACAACAATGACGAAAACAACAACAGCAACAACAACAACAAGAATGATAATAATCATAATAATAATAATAATAATAATCATAATAATAATAATAATAATAATAATAATAATAATTATTATTATTATTATTATTATTATTATTACAAATTCATGTTTATAAAAACAATGCATAAACTATTTTAGCCTTAAGACTTTCTCATATGAGGAAAATTTTAATTGAAATAATTTTTAAAATATGATTATTCATTTTCATTATTAATTAGCAATGCATTTTAATATGTTAATAATTAGATATTTTTTACATAGATGTATTATAGGAAGGGGACATGGTGGTGCTTTGGTTAGCCTCACAAGGATAAAGGTAATGGTGGTGTTGTGGTTAGCCTTGCACCCTGGTGGTCTTGGGTTGCAGCCCTGTGATCATTTCGACCTCTGTGTAAAAATGCGATGTTCTTCCTGTGATTGTGTGGGGTTCGCCCAGATACTCCAGTTTCCTCCCACTGTCCAAAGATGTGCACATTAAGTCAGCTGATTGTGCAATTTGCACTTTGCGTGTGAATAGATATTTGTCATAGATAATAGGTTCTGCAGAGGGTTTACAAATCACTCACATAAAAACATGCATTGCAACGGAAACCAAAAAATATACCAGTGTACCCAAAGGTGCAGGTTGGGAATATGGATAGATATGGTAGATAATGTAGCGCATGCATAATTCATTCCTCTGTCAATTAACTGTTGCTAATTAGTGTTGACATTACCTGCATATTACTGTTAATAATATATTAAAATCAGCACAGTCACAATGTGTCAGAGCTGTTGCTTGCTGACAAAGCAAAATCTAGTAATCAAACATGCTTTGTAAAGCACTCAAGTAAAGCACTTTTATTTATATCTTTATTTTTTAATATTAGTACATACTATGTCCTCTTTTTAATTTTACACACAAACTACATATAGTGTTAAATCATTATAAATAACATACATTAAACTATGGCTGGATAGTATGAGAAAACTATTCTGATTGTTTATTTATTGATTTATTTGGTTTATTTATTATATCAGTCAGTCTTCATTCATTCATTCATTCATTCATTCATTCTTGGCCACTTAAGCTCAAGGCGTCTCAGCAGACTCTGGGTGATGCCCTGAACAAGCCTGCCAGGGCCAACACAGGTGAAACAAGTCACACTGTCTCTCGCACAATACTGCTTCAGCCACTCATGATCTATAGCTGTCTGTAATCATATAAATCAGTCATTGTTTCTGTCAAGCTTAAGAATCCCATTGTATTCCACAGTGAAATGTGTAGATATTCTAAAATTAAATCTTGGTTTAAATTTGAGCTTATCAATATTAATCATTATTAATATTTAACCATAGTATATACTGTAATTTTGATATTGGGTGGCAATGTGTTATAGTGGTTAACACATCTACCTTACAACAAGAAGGTCCTGGTCCTGAGACCCTCGATGAGGGTGGTTCTTTGTGGAGTTTGCATTGGTTCCCTATTCAGGTTTCCTCTGGGTACTCCAGTTTCCTCCCCCAATAAAGAGATATGCCCATTAGGATAATTGGTTGTTCCAAATTGCCAGAGTCAGCAAAGGTAGTTTCCGGCCTTCCCATTTCCCAAGCAGGATTAAGTAGTTCAGCAAAAAAAGAAAAAAAGAAGATTTCTGCTAAATCACAAAGCTCAAAATCAAGATATAAATCTATACCATAATCATAATTAATAAATACACTTCCCTCCATAATTATTGTCACCCATATGTGTTCTTTAGTATCTAATAATTTCAGTTATTATCTAAATAATATCGGACCACCATGAAAAAAGAGGAAAATCCAACCTTTAATTCAAGTGCATTTGTTCAGTGGGGGGAGAAAAAAAAAAATCACACATTAACCTTCAAGCGACCAAGAGGGGTCATATATGACCCCGGGCATATATCTATATATATCTATATCTATATCTATATCTATCGCTCTCTCTCTCTCTCTCTCTCTCTCTCTCTCTCTCTCTCTCTCTCTCTCTCTCTCTCTCTCACTTTCTCTCTCTCTCTCTCTCTCTCTCTCTCTCTCGCTCTCTCTGTCTCTCTCTCTCTCTCTCTATATATATATATATATATATATATATATATATATGTGTGTATATATATACATACACAGTACAGTTGGTCCTTTACTTAAGAAAACCTCTGAATACGAAAAATCTAGGTTACTAAAAACATTTTCCTAAATTTTCGTTCTCTTTTTACGAAAACAACCTCTTTTTACGAAAAGCGCCAAACGCACCATTCAAAAATTCAAACAGACCATTCAAACATTCAAACAATGCGCGAGTTGCTCTCTCATTGGCTGTCTCCCAACATCCCGCCCCGCTGGCCTCCCATTGTCCAGGAAGGAGCTGAACTGTACCCATACTTCCTGTTTGTCACACGCATGAAGGAGAGTTGAACAGGACTGTTGGCTCGTGAGTTTTTTTGAGATTGATCATTGCAGCATTATATTTCGTTATCCATCATGGAGCCCAAGAAAATGATTCCCGGTGACAAAGAAAAGAAGAAATGGGCTCCATTATCAATCGGTGGGCTCCATTATCAATCAAAGTGAAGCAGGAGATAATAAAAAAATAGTGGGATGCGGTTGAGCGAAATCGCAAAGGAGTATGGCCGAAACCCCTCTACAATCGGGACGATATTGAAGCAGAAGGAGACATTAAAAATGGAGATACAGTGACGGAGGCGATTATTTCGGAAAAAGCAACCGTCATATTTAAGGACCTCGTGAAGGATGGTGGGGGTGAGGGTTCTGTAGACCAGCAACCCCCGGAATTTAAAGCGTTGCATAGGGGGTTCGAGAGATTTAAAAAAAGGTAAATACTTTTCTTTTACTTTTAACATATATTTCATACAAGATTGGTGTACTTTTATCATTTTTAAAGGGTTTATGGGGTAGTCTTGGGAGCCTTGGAACGAATCATGCGTTTTACATGTAAAATACACCTTTACTTACGAAAACTCCAGGCTATGAAAAAGGCACTTGTGACTCTATTTGTAATCCATTTATTCATAGAATTTTGTAAGGATCAGCCATTCCGTGTGGCGAGTATAATCCAAATTTGTGCGGGTCATTTATGACCCCAACAAGATATATGAGATTTTTGACATTATAGCTTCAGATGGTATTGATGGTACTTAATTTTGACAGTTATATGTTTCAGATAGTTCATACATATAATTATTATTTCTATTACCATATCTAAATTATCCTACCACATTGTAATACATATTTTATGCAAAGAAACTTTTTTTTTTTTTTTTTTTTTTTTTTTTTGTGATCCGTTTTCATTTTTTATGCAAAGGAAGAAAATGCAAAGAAATAAAGGGTAATATTTATATTACAAGATGTAACAGACAAGGGTTGTCTAAGTAAATGTAATATTGTTCTATCATTGTGTATTTTTGCCTGATTTTTTTGTAAAAATATATTAAATTCCATACCTTATTACAGGAGTGGCGAACAAGTTAGACACAAAGAGACAAACTTTTTAACTGTGAGAGTTTAAGAGCCACACCATGTGCTGACCTGCCAAGACACACACACACAGGCACCTCTCTCTCTTTCTCCCTTGCTCTGACACACACAACTACTGAACACACTTCAGATACATAGATATGGCCTGTATGATATAAATTGATGAATATTGAAATATACACACAATCATGTTGAGTCAGATGTTTTATACTTTTGGGGAATTCCGTGTCAATATTAGCATGGAGTTGTTAAAATGACGCCGAAGATTTGAATCTGTGAAATGTGATTTCGTGGTACTGCATAATAAACAGAGCGATTTGCCATTCCATTCAATAATAAAGTAAGCATCTTCCCATTCTCCCAGAAATGCCCTGTGTTCATCTTCATATTTTCATTCAGCTTTGCATTTTGCGATTTTGACAAAGAGGGTAAGCCTGCATGCAAAGAAAATGTTTACTTAATTTCCCAGCATTAAACGTCATCCACTCAGATGATTATCCACTCAGATTATTGGCGGTCACTTATGTGGCAGACGTGGCATAAAAAACACCCAACCTGTCAAAATAATTTAAAAATATTATTTATTATTTGTTTTTAATAACCTCTGAAGGATTTAAGTGTGTTTTAAGATTAAAAAAATATATAATAATAATAATAAAATTAAAAAAACATGAAAAGAGACAAAGAGCCACAGTATATAGAAATATGATGAGGCAAAGAGTCACATTCTTATTGATCAAGAGCCGCATGTAGCTCTAGAGCCACGTGTTTGCCACCCCTGCCTTATTACATAAAATGATGGACAAATATATTATTAGAGAGTGAAATAAATATAAAGAAACCTAAACAATCATTTACTGTATATATAAATATTATTCTATAATGTCAATGGGGTCACAAATGACCCCACTTGGTCATATTCTTCTTCTTCTTCTTGTTCTTCTTCTTCTTCGTCTTCTTCTTCGTTATATTAGTTGCTGAAATAGCTTGGTCACTTGAGACTTAAGAAATAATTGTTTTACTTCAAATCACGTGTGTCACAATTATTAGCATCCCCAATGTTGACACTTTGTAAAACCCCATTTTCCCAACAAAACACAACCTAGTCTTCTCCTATAATGTTTCATCAGATGGGCAAATACAGAAAGAGGAATCTTGGACCGTTTCCGCTTTGCAATGTCTGTCTGTCTTCCTTTCGGCTTTTTCCCTTTTACTCAGGAGTCGCCACAGCGAATCATCTGATTCGCACGTTTGATTTGGCAGAGATTTTTATGTCAGATGCCCTTCCTGTCACAACCCTTTTCGCAAGGGACCGAAACACGCTCTTTGCACAATCACTCTAAAATCATCCAGCGACCTGGGTCCTCTCTTCTGCATTCTCCTCTTCAGCTCACTCCACAGGTTTTCAATGGGGTTGAGGTCTGGGGATGGAGATGGCCATGAGAGGAGCTAGATTTTGTGTGGTTGTACCATTCCTGTGCAGATTTGCCTGCATGTTTAGGGTCATTATATTGCTGAAAGGTCCCGTGACGACCCATCTTCAGCTTTCGGTCAGAGACCACCAAATTTTGATTTAAAATGCCCTAGTATTTCAAAGTATTCACGATTCCCAGGGCCTCTGGAAGAGAAACAGGGCCACAGCATCACCCCCTCACCACACCCCCACCCCCACCATACTTCACAATCGGCATACGGTGCTTTTCTGCATACTCATCCGTTGTGTACCACCAGATACACTTAGAGTGTTTGTTGCCAAAAAGCTCTATCTTGGTCTCATCTGACCAAAGCACACAGTCCCAGTTGAAGTCCCATTACTGCTTAGTGAACTCCATACGTTTGCACCTGATAGTTGCATAGATGGTTGACAAATAGCGCCTGATGGTTGTTTTGGAGATTTCGTGATCCCAAGATGCAACCATTTGTTGCAATTCTTTAACAGTGAGCTCTGGAGAACTTTTTATTTCGCTTACCGTCCTCCACACTGTGTGTGGTGGAAAAATAACCTTGTGTCCTTGTCCAGGCTTGTTTTCCACTGTTTCAGACTCAATGTTAGACTTCTTAAAATTCCTCTGACAGTAGATATGGGCAGGGGCAAGTGAGGGGCGATTTTCTTGTAGCCATTGCCTGACTTCTGAAAGCTGACACACATCTGTCTTACTCGGACAGTATGTTCTTTTTTTCTTTCCCATGTTGAAGACTGGATAAGAGAAATGGCCTCTATGTCACGTCATATGTATAGCCCAGGGAAACAGGAAGTGATGAATTACTAATTAAATCTTGCTTGCTTCTCTGATTAACTTTTTAAACTACTGCAGAAATTCCAGAAATTATTCAATTACATTTATTTCCTAAGAATTGCTAGTAGGAGTGCCAATAATTGTGGAATAATTTTATGAAAATTCATTATTTCTTAACACCCCCCGCCCCTCCTCAATTCACTTGTGTTGACGGTTACGCTTTTCAACAATTTTCAGTGTGAGACTCTGCTTCGGCAATAAAAATGTAATTTATTTTAAGGCTTTTAACGCATCTTAATTATTGGGAGCAGTGTAGGAACGAATGTGGATCAGTCCACACAAGTTGAACAAATGAAGAATAATATAATCAGATTTTCCCAACATGCACCAAGCAGGGCTTCTAGAAGGTAATGTGCAGGACCAACATGGCTGCTGCTTCTGAGTTCATCTTCTGTCTCTAATCCTAAACTAAATAAATGCTAATGCTAATTTTTATTAAAATATAAAATATGATGCACTATAAACAAACATTATGGTTTGTGTCTTTAATTTTAGACATACAGTGAGTCTTGTACATAGTTATAGTGAATAAAGTGTATCTCCATTTAAAAAAGCAGAATGGCATGGGATGGCATGAAACAAATATTGTCTGTTCATTCTGAGACAACAATCCGCAATCTAAACATTAGATATTTGTCAGTTAAACTTTTTTCAGGGAATTATATATTTTTTTGTTATTAAGGGCCTATTTTTAATATCTTTACAGTTGACTACATATTAATGATTATGTACTGATTATGTGGAGTGTATTTCACTCAATTCCCAAGTACAAAATAACAGCAGTTGTGCTGCATATGGAAGCCTATTAACCTCCATTTAAATTCTCTTTACCCTCCCTATTCAAGAAGGCTCATACAATTGATTTAACTTTCCATGCATGCATTGTGCACTGCTCCCGCCTGGTTAAATAAATGGCTAACAGTTTAAGACTTAATTGATTTTAACCCCCACACCCGAACACGCACACACACACACACACACACACATACACGCGCGTGCACATGCGCGCACGCACACGCTTAGTAAGGTGGTATTGCATGAAAATCCCATTTTCTAGAATGTAATAAATGAATTAAAATGCAAGGTGACTTATATGAGTTTAAGTGTCTGTGCCGAATGAGGCTGAAGTATAATTAGTTGAATGTTTAAGTTAATGACATTAGTTGCAATTCATCAGGGAGAAGTGAGGGGGCCTTTCTAAAGGGGGCGAAGCTGCATGAATGGGCAGAAGGGGACATGGACAGGGAGGGAGAGCAGCTGCTGTGCCATGGGTTGACTTAACCTCTGTCACTTTGATTGCCTTTGTGCTTGCTACCGAGCCAGATGTCCCCCAAGCCCCAATTCCACACCCTTCGGCTTGAGGTACAGCATAGACGCTCACATGCAACCACCTACACATGTTCGAAAACTAGAATATGAAGACACACCCTTAGAGAAAAATAAAGTGAAAAGAGAGAGCGGCAGCGTGAGCCAGGTCCATCGATATATAAAGCCCTTTCAATGAAGTCTGGCTCTCCAGAGCCCACAGACATTGTGTGTTATTTCTTTGGCTGAATTAAGAGTGTGTAATGAATAGGGCACATTAAAGCACTCTCCTCCTGCTCCTCCTGCTCATCCCCACCCTCCCATAGTTCCTCCTCCTCCTCCTCTTCCTCCTCCGACTATCGGCAAGGCTGAACCCTCCTCACTCCAATGAATGTTAACCAGTCATGAAATGATCATGTCCAAAAAAAAAAAAAAAAAAAATCAGCTCTAATGTGATTTGTATTGTGAGAAAACAATTTAATCAGGCTGAAGATTATACAGTGTAAAGCCTGCACTGTATATAAAATGAATCAATGCAAATAGAAAAAGACTTCTTACAATTTTTAATCTAAAATCATTGTGTGAAATCTCACATGTAATGTAAAGATTAAAGTTATGTTGTCATGACAGTTTATGAAAAGAAAATAAAAGTCTTAAACAGGAAAGAAGGTTGAATAATATATACATTTAGATCAGTCTCAAACTCTCTGGCTAGGACACAGCGATACCTGTACAAACACAGTATGATTAAATGTGTGTGATTTTCGATGTATTGTTAAGAGCAGGC
>CM045735.1:20229748-20282248 GCA_024760905.1 Plotosus lineatus | reverse complement strand
GAAATGGAGTAGGAGTCATCTTGAAGGAGGGTTTGGTCAGGAATGTTCTAGAAGTGAAAGAGTGTCAGACAGAGTGATGAGTCTCAAGTTAGAAATTGAAGGCGTGATAGTCAATGTTGTTAGTGCTTATGCCCCACAGGCAGGATGTAAGCTAGAAGAAGGAGAGATTCTGGAGTGAGTTAGATGAAAGTGATGCAGAGTACCCCCAGAGGTGAAAGAGTGGTCATTGGAGCAGACTTCAATGGACATGTTGGTGCAGGCAACAGAGGGGGCGAAGTGATGGGCAGGTTTGTATCCAGGACAGGAACACAGAAGGACAGATGTTGATCGATTTTGCAAAAGGATGGAAATGGCTGTGGTGAATACTTTCTTCCAGAAGAAACAGAGAAGCATAGGGTGACTTATGAAAGCGGAGGTAAGAGCACACAGGTAGACTACATCTTGTGTAAGCGATGTAATTTGAAGGAAGTCAGTGACTGCAAAGTAGTAGTGGGTGAGAGTGTTATCAAACAGCATAGGATGGTGGTGTGCAGGATGACACTGATGGTGAGAAAAGGTGAAAAAGGCAAAGGTAGAGCAGAAGACAAAGTGGTGGAAGCTGAAAAGGAAGAGTGTCGTGTTGTCTTCAAGGAGGTGAAACAGGGTTTGGGTAGTCAGGAAGTGCGTCCAGAGGACTGGACAACCACAGCCAATGTGATCAGGAGACCCGGTAGGAGAGTATTTGGTGTGTCCTCTGGAAGGAAAGTAGATAAGGAAACTTGGTGGTGGAATGAGGAAGTGCAGGAGTGTGTCTAAGAAGAGGTTAGCCAAGAAGAAGTGGGACATTGAGAGGACCAGAAGAGAGTAAACAGGAGTACAGGGAGACACAGCGTAAGGCGAAGGTAGCAGTGTCAAAGGCCAAACAGAGGGCGTATGATGACTTGTATGATAGGTTGAACAGTAAGGAGGGAAAATGATCTATACAGGTTAGCACAGCAGAGAAATAGAGATGGGAAAGACGTGCAGCAAGTTAGAGTGATAAAGGACAGAGAGGAAATGTATTGACTGATGACAGAAGTGTGCTGGGAAGATGGAAGAGTACTTTGAAGAGCTGATGAATGAGGAAAATGAGAGAGAAAAGAGTAGAAGGGGTGACCGTTGAGGAGCAGGAAGTAGCAAAGATTAGTAAGGGAGAAGTGGGAGGGGCATTGAAGAGGATGAAGAGTGGAAAGGCAGTTGGCCCTGATGACATACCAGTTGAGGTATGGAAGTGTCTAGGGGAGGTAGCAGTAGATTTTCTGACAAGAATATTCAACAAGGTCTTAGAAAGTGAGCAGATGCCAGAGGAATGGAGGGGAAGTGTGCTTGTGCCCATTTTTAGAACAAGGGCGATGTACAGAGTTGTGGCAACTACAGAGGATAAAGTTGATGAGCCATACAATGAAGCTATGGGAAAGAATAGTGGAAGCAAGACTAAGGGCAGAGAGGTCAGCATTTGTGAACAACAGTTTGGTTTCATGCCAAGAAAAGAGCACCACAGATGCAGTGTTTGCTTTGAGGATGTTAATAGAGAAGTACAGAGAAGGGCAGAAGGAGCTGCATTGTGCCTTTGTGGATCTGGAGAAAGCATATGACAGGGTGCCGAGAGAAGAACTGTGGTATTGTATGAGGAAGTCTGGAGTGACAGAGAAGTATGTTAGAGTGGTGCAGGACATGTATGATAGATGTAAGACAGTGGTGAGGTGTGCTGTCGGTGTGACAGAAGAGTTCAAGGTGGAGGTGGGACTACATCAAGGGTCAGCTCTCAGCCCCTTCTTGTTTGCTATGGTGATGGACAGGCTAACAGATGAGGTTAGACAAGAATCTCCATGGACTATGATGTTTGCAGATGACATTGTGATCTGTAGTGAGAGCAGAGACCAAGTAGAGGAAAATCTAGAGAGGTGGAGGTATGCCCTGGAAGGAGGGGATTGAAGGTTAGTCTTAGTAAGACAGAATACATGTGTGTGTGAGCGACAAGGACCCAAGAGGAACTTTGAGGTTACAGGGGCAGAGATAAAGAAGGTGGAGGATTTTAAGTACTTAGGCTCAACAATCCAGAGCAATGGAGAGTGTGGAAAAGAGGTGAAGAAGCGTGCAGGCAGGTTGGAATGGATGGAGAAAAGTGTCCGGTGTGATGTGTGATAGGAGAGTATCGGCAAGAATGAAGGGAAAAGTGTACAAGACGGTGATGAGGCCAGCAATGTTGTATGGTTTAGAGACAGTGGCCCTGGGGAAAAGACAGGAGTCAGAGTTGGAGGTAGCAGAGATGAAAATGTTGAGGTTCTCTTTGGGAGTAACGAGGATGGATAGGATCAGAAATGAGTACATCAGAGGGACAGCACATGTTAGATGTTTTGGAGACAAAGTCAGAGAGGCTAGATTGAGATGGTTTGGACATGTACAGAGGAGGGATAGTGAGTATATTGGTCGTAGGATGCTGAGGTTGGAACTACCAGGCAAAGGCCCAGAGGAAGACCAAAGAGAAGATTTATGGATGCAGTGAAGGCGGACATGAAGGTCGTTGGAGTAAGAGTAGAAGATGCAGAGGATAGGGAGAGATGGAGGCAGATCATTTGCTGTGGCGACCCCTGAAGGGAACAGCCGAAAGGAAAAGAAGAAGAAGAAAGAAGAAGAAGAAAAAAATCAATTTACTGCTCTTTGGGTCATAGGTCTGATGAGGTCAAGTCGTGCGTGATATGGTTCTGCACATGCGCGGATGATGCTCCACCTTTAATCCCGCCTTAAAAATTTAATATGTATGCATTAATGTAAGGCTTCACAATATGCTAATACAGACGCTCCCGACTTACATTTTTAATTGGTTCCGGATGGCCGAACGTAAGTTGAAAGTAAACGTAAGTTGTTACAGTGACGTATGACGCTCATACTGCACTATACATCTATAAATACCATTACCGTATATCATAAAACTAAAGCAATTATTATAAAAATAATATTGTAAAATAATATCAAATATATCAAATAATATCAACATTAATTTCAAATTAATTAAATGCAAGCAAAATAATTTCAAATAGATAAATTTTAATCAATATATTGGTAGTAGGATGCTGAGGTTGGAACTATCAGGCAGAAGGCCTAGAGGAAGACCAAAGAGAGGAGTCATGGATGTGGTGAAGGAAGACATGAAGGCAGTTGGTGTAAGAGAAGAAGATGCAGAGGATAGGGTGAGATGGAGGCAGATGATTCGCTGTGGCGACCCCTGAGGGGAACAGCCGAAAGGAAAAGAAGAAGAAATTTTAATCAAATTCACTCATCAAATATCGAATACAGTATCAAATATAACCTTTAACATTCTCTATGATGCGTTTTTTCTGCTTGTAAATGGTTTTGATGATCAACGGATGGTCACATTACATGAAGCTGAGCTGAGTCACTTTACAAACGACGTGTACACACACACACACACACACACACACACACACACATATATATATATATTAGAACTGGTAGAACTGGGAAGAACTGGGAAGAAGGAGGGGCACGTTCAGTCTGTTGTTTGTAAACAATGGGTGCAGCGTCATTACGTAATTGCGTCATTATGTCAGCGTACTACGTAGGTACGTCTAAATTCAAAATTTTACAAAATTTTTTTGGAAAAAAAAAAGAACGTAAAATCAAAAAAACGTAAAATGGATGAACGTCAGTCGGGGAGCGTCTGTAAAAGCCCAAGATGCACTTCTAATGTTTGTTATGTGTATTTAATATGTTTAAATAGATTATGTTGCTCAATATGCAATTTTATTTCAGTGTTAATGTTTGTGCCAAAGTTTAAAACATTAAATTTCCATAAGTATATTTTTTCTGATGCTTACAATTTTTCTTTTAATGTTGCTGATTTCTCTTTTTGAAATAAAGAATAAATACTGTCAAGAACAGGCTCATTTTTAATTTATAATTCTTCTTGCAATACATCGTAACACATGCTAGAAATCGCAATATATTGCAAAACAAAAAATCTAGGCAATACCCAGCTCTACTAACCACTATGCCACCTGCTGTGAAACCTACGGTAATCTATTACGCATTTTGGAAATAAACGCATGTAGCCAGACTGATCACTCACCTGAAGAGTTTGTGTTTATGGTTTGCTAGCAGAGCTTCTCAGCAAAATGGAAGTGTGGAAACTGCATGAAACTGCATGACTTACTTTATTTGTCGGCTACATTATTCTCCAGTAATGGTAAGGGTTACGAGGTTCTTATCCTGGACCACTGGACATGGCATGAATGGGATTCCAGGCCTCGGCAGGGCAGTATTCCTCACAAACTTTCAAACACTTATTCATGCCTAGCAGCAAATTAGAGTAAAGAATACACCGAAGATCATATGGGTGTAAAAAATCATTAAAGTATCTTTACGATCCAATAAAAAATAAAAAAAATAAAATTGAAATTATACATTTTTAAATAAAATGTCACCTTGATAACAAAATTACTTGGAAAATAAACAATAATAAAAAAATAATAATAAAATAATAATAATAATAATAATAATAATAATAATAATAATAATAATAATAATAATAATAATAACAACAACAACAACAACAACAAACAGTGTTCATAAATTTAAAGAGAAGATTTATGGATGTGGTGAAGGAAGACATGAAGGTAGTTGGTGTAAAAGAAGAAGATGCACAGGACAGGGTGAAATGGAGACAGATGATTCGCTGTGGCGACCACTGAAGAGAGCAGCCGAAAGGAAAAGAAGAAGAAGTTCAGAAATTTAGTAGACAACCCAAAAACAACCCTAATGTTTAAAATCATTACTGGTCGTACAACTTTTGTCAAAAACATAAAAGCTGAATTCTAAAGGCGCTATTTTTTTGGGTAATGACCTGTTCACTCATTCACACGTGCAGTTCTCACGAAGATTCCGCATGTCAAACCAGTGAATTTATAGAGCGATGTGATCTAATAACACGAGGCAGCCTTTTTGATAACACAGCATTGCGGTGGACAGCTGATCGCGCGAACACCTCATTAAAATACCAGCCACACTTGCACTCAAACTCCACAGTTTGTGTGAGCTGATAAGACATGATAGTCTTGAGGAGCTTCACAATGATCAGCATAACCTCTCAGACTAATATTATTGCTAAGGTTGTTGTCATGTGACACTTTGCTTATGGAGAGAATATTGTCATTTTGAATGAGAATAAAAGTTTGCAGGCTCTCGTGGTGTTTTTGGCAGTTGAAATTTGGCGAATGTCTGTTCTAATCTGAATTTAATGTCTCCTTTTTTCGCTGAACCAATTTTACACTAGTTTTACACTGATAAATTTATTCCCTTAAACTTTGAAGTAAAAATTAATAATATTAAGTGCACAATGAATTATTTATAGTCTTTGTGGTCTCGTGTGTCTGTCATAAATGAACATGTCTCTGTTTCCTTTTAGCACGTTTGCTTAGTAAGCATACGCACGCATGGACTTCTATCCTATTATGGTCACAGGGAGACTGGAGCCTATATCAGCCCAAAATGGGGTAAGACAGGATATACAGGCAGTTCTTACTTTACGACAGACTCGGTTAACGATGATTCGGAGTTATGACGGCCTGTTTAAAATTGTGAAATTATCAAAAGTACACGTTTCACAGCAACAAGTTACAGCAGAGACAAAGCAGCTGAGTTGTGAGTGCAGCATCTCTCATTCCGCCTCCCCACTCACACACACACACACACACACACACACACACACACGCGCACGCACGCACGCACTCACTCACTACTCAGTCGGAAGTCCACCACGCTTCTGGGTAAGAGGGTTCAAGCGATTGCTAGCAGTTATGGCTTCTCACATTCAACGGTCTATACGTATGCAATACAGTAGCCTACTGTACAAATACAAAGCAAGCAAAATGTCAATTAAAGTGAGGTTCGTTTAACAACGAAATCGCTTAACGACGGGTTTTACAGAACGTAACCCCGTTGTTAAGTGAGGACCGCCTGTATTCCCAATTATTGAAGGGCCAAAGCACACAACTTTTTTTTTTTTTTGTATAATGTGGCTACTTTTGAACTGTAGTAGGGACCTGGAGTACCCCGTGTAAACCCACAGAAGCATGAGAAGAAAATGCAGACTGCACACAGAAGCCTCCAATCCTGGGACTTTCTGATTGTAATTCATTATTTAAAGGGTGTGTTAGCTCGGTATGAAAGTTAAAATTACTTCACTCATTCATTTTCCGAACTGCTTTATCCTAATTAGAGTCACACGAAGCCTGGCGTCCAATTCAGCCAACTCTGGGTGAGAGTTAAATTCAAAATTAAAATAAAAAATACTTTTTGCTGGAAAACTCTGCTTTTTCAGATTTAAATCTTGCTTTTCTTAAATGTCAGGATTCCCAATGCATTACTATGCACTGAAATTTATGTCAGTTTATAATGAGGCCGAGTGATTAGAAAAGCAATCACTGAAAGTAAAATGAGTCCATTAGGTTAGAAACACAAATTTGAGGAGTTTTAGTATTAATTGCTTGAGTGCTCATTAAGCAGACTGTCTGTGTAATTAGATTCCTTTTAGTGTGTCAGAATAAATGACTTGCCAGTAATCTGAATTAGCAGAAAGCTTGCACCTGAAATGAACTTCAGTGAACCTGGAACATCTCATTAAAATTAATGCATCAAATAATCTTCCACAATACTGTTCCTTTTGTCTTCCTGACATTATACTGATCTCCTTCTCTCGTTCTGTTCACTGACCCTCCATCTGACATGCACAGTTTCTGTGATTGAGACATTTCTGTGGCAACAACTCAACTCTGAAACTCGTGCCCTGTTTAAAAATGTCACACAACCCAGTGTGTCTAAAACTCATCCGTATTAATACTGGTAAAGACTATTTTCACGAGCTTTTCATTCATTTCTCTCTATATTCTCTATTGTTGATCATTTTAATGATTTTACTCTAATGACATCAATATTTGCTATTGATATCATTTTTATATGGAGCATGTAACGAATATAAAGCACCATGGAGTATTTTATTCTGTATTGCGGGACAATATAGGAAAACACTGAGTGGTGTGATGAAGCAGATTTGCTATTAATATAAGTTAATTAGATTCTGATGCTAATTTTAATTTGTATTCATTAACAAACAGTGTTATGTAATAATGGCCTCATCTCAAACTAAAGATACACTCAGACCCATGAAAGTGGTATTAGACTGATGTTGCTAAAAATCGGTTTGCTAAATTTGTTTAGGATTACTATTAAAATTAAGGTTATTAGACAACAAACTAAACTTCATGTTCAATTAGAATGACCAGAATGCACTTCCTGCTGCACAGCTGTACTTTTTAGCCACATGACACAATTACGTCTGAAATTGAGGCTCTATTCAGAACTCATATATATATACATACATATATATATATATATATATATATATATATACACAGGGTTCCCTCACTTTCCACTGTTCATTGGGACGAGATTCCCCCCGCCCCATGATCGCCGAATTCCGTGAAGTAGGATCAACCTCCCCACCCGCTCCCCCTGGCTGACGTATACGTACATGTGTATGTGTATATAATATCAATACATACATATTCAATGTTATAAATATTTATAATAATTAAACATTCAAAAATAATGCATAAGATGTAAATAAAATATAAATACACACGCATACAGACACACGTGCACACACTCAGATGCGCATGTCACAACAATGTAAATAGTTTTGATTGGAGGTTTTGGGTTGTTTTTTGTTTTGTGTTTGCTTAGGGTTTTTTTATTTTTTTTTATTTGCATAATTAGCCTTGTTTTGTGGCATTTTCCATAACTTTTCCCCTATTCTTCCTTAATTTCCTTATTTTTTTTAATTCAATGAACATTAAAAAAAAAATGTGACACTGAAATAGTGTCTGAAGTCATGTGTGAAAAGCAGTGAAGTTGATGAATTGAAGTGTAAAGTAGCGAAGGATGAGGGATCCCTGTGTGTATGTATGTGTGTGTGTGTGTGTGTGTGTGTGTATATATATATATAAAATTCTGATTTTGATTCAAAAAGGAATGCTGGCAACAAAAGTTAACAAGTGAACAGTATAAAAGTTTCTGGCTTTTTCCTTAAACTTTTATGAACCTCTTTAGAATTGGCTGGCCAAATTTTCTTTCTTTTTCTTTTTTGTCATCTAATTAAAGTGATAATGCATTATTCGGTCAAATAAATGCCATTTTACTAAGTGAACTAAAAAATGTCAATAACTCATGGGTATAGCTATGCTGATTTTTGTGAAAATGGATTTGTCTTCATCTGCAGTCATTTTGCCATCGAAATGTTATCATTTCATGGTATTATTTTAAGTATGCATTAATAATGGTAAACCATATTATATAAAGTTTAATTAAATACTTTCCATATTTAAAAATATCACTACAAAGATATCATTTAATTTTTATTTAAATAGTCTTGAAAATGAAATTGGGAACTTATTATTTGAGAAAAAAGCAAAAGTTAAAAATCAAATCTATCAAACTCACCACACGATGCCAAAAATCTACTACATGATTTATTTTAGAACAATAGATGGATAAAGAATAGATAACATATAGTAATGTAATGAGACATATAATTTCAGTGAAAACATAAGATCCCTTTTATTTTTACCTTGAACTATGCAAAAGAGTGTGTGTTGAAGCATCTTCCTCTGAATTGATAGTGAACTGATTTATGGCCCTTAATACATGGTATAATTAATTTTATGCATATGACTTCTCTTACAATTACCACATGGGGCGATTGGAGAAGTTCACTGGTTATATGAAGCCATCAATAATTGTGAATTCATCATTGAGAAGACTGAAACTCATGACAGGGAGAAATGAAGGAGGAAAAGTCCTTTTTTTAGGATGTAAGGGAATCTTTTAAAGGGCAATTGTCTCAGCAAGACTACATCCCTTAATGAACTAGACATGACAAATCTGAAGGACATCTTAAAAATGCACGCAGGAAAATGGGTCTATTCATGTGAAATTTTGCTGCCTAAGAAAAACAATTTCCAGATTTAAAACTTCATTTATTCATTCATTTTCTGAACTGATCATTTTAATTAAATAACTGCCATCCCATTGAAGGGTAGAAACACCCTGACGGCTAGGGAGCCTACTCTTGACGACATTTAGAATTGGTTCTTTTAAATGCCTCACACCATAAACATTGAGAGACATGGCCGGTCTTTGATAACCCAGTTAGCTGCACTGGGGGTATTTTTGTCTCTTATAATACAAATATGGAAATGGATGTGAGGGTATGTCAGAACAAAAAGAACAATGGGAAAATTGATTAGCATTTTGCATAGCATGGCTAACAAGTTTAAGGTAATACAATTTTTGCATTAAGTAAGAACAAAGACATGAAATATATATATATAAAAAAGCAAATTGAGAAAAACATGATTCTTGTGAAGTCTTGTGAAGTAATAAGCATTATTTATATCTGTATTTTTACCTGTATATATAATGAACATCAAAAGGGGGCAGTGGTAGTCTAGTGGTATAGAGCGTTGGATCGCTGAGTTGGAGGTTCGAGTCCCACTCTCCACAAGATTGTCACTGTTTCCCCCAGTGCAGCTAACTGGCTTATCAAAGGTGGGCCATGTCTCTCACTGTCTATGGTGAGAGGTTCATGTAAAAGAACCATTGCTGACTTTCGTAAAAGTAGGCTGCAAAGCCATCAGCGTGTTTCTCTCCCTTGCTAAAGAGTTGTGTCAGGAAGGGCACCTGATGCAAAAACCTATACCAAATCAAATGTGCGAATCATTCGCTGTGGCGACCCCTGATAAAGGGAAAAAGCCGAAAGGAAATCTCATTTAATGAACATCAAACTTATTTTGGAAAAAGACCCTTACATTAATGGTGTGTTTTAATTCAGGAGAAACACCATTCAAATGACATTTTGTTATCAGACCAAGCTAGCATCGTAACAAATGCTAATGTGGCAAGGATTCAAAGAGAATATTTCAAATTATATCCATACATTCTTACTGGGCAGGAGAGATACCATGATCACCAAGGTGGTTTCCCCTGAGAGAGACAAGGCTATTGGACTTTTGCGAATACCCAAACATAAGGGAATGTCTTCTACCAGAAATTATGCATTTATGAGTCTAAATTTACACATTAAACCAAAATAAAAAAAATCAACTAAAAAAAATCTTTATAATCTTGAACACAACTTGGCTAATTATCATATGCTAATCTGATTTCTTATAAAACACATATCCATGTTTTGGCCATGTCCCCACAAACTTACCCAAAGCTCGTGTCAGTGTGAAAACATAGATTGACTGGTAAACTGAGAGCTTTGCCTTGTGGCTCAGCTCCTGCTTTACCATGATGAGATGATACAAGCTCTGCTTTACAAAAGTGGCTGGAGCAATCTGCCTGTCACTCTGCTGATTTTCATCCTGGCCACTTCGTACTCGGCTGCAAATCACTCCATCTATAAAAAAGCAGCGATGAGCTCCTATGGCCACCAAACCAGAACTTCTTGACGCTTCAGCTGTGACTAGAAATTCTGTCCATTAAAATTATGAATAGAATTTGTGACAAAGGACAACCTTTGCAGACTCCAACCCTTAACAGAACCGAATCCGACCTGTTGTTACCAATGCAAAATCTCTGGCTCCAGTGATACCCAGACCTGGACCATTCTCCCGGAGCACATCCCACAAGATAGCCTGAGGGACATAGTCGAAAGCCTTGCCTAAATCCAAAAAACACATGTGGATAGATTGAACAAACTCCTGTGCCCCCTCCAGGATCTTGTAGAGTGAATAGAACTGGTCAAGAATGCTGCGTCTAGGATGTTTTTGTTCCTCCTGAATCCGAGGTTCAACCATCAATTGGATCCTCCTCACCAGTACCTCTGCATAGAGTTTCCTGGGTAGGCTGAGGAGTGTTATTCTATGATAATTGAAACACACCCTTCAGTTCCTCCCTTTAATAAAGGGGGACTACCACCCTGGTTTGTCAATCCAGAGATACGGCTGCTGATGACCATGTAATGTTGTAGAGATGGGTCAACCAAAACAGTCCTACACCATCCAGAGCCCTGAGATATTCAGGCCAGATCTCATCCAACCCAAAGCCCAATCAGAGAGGAGATTTTTGACTACCTCAGCTACCTCAGCCCCAGTGATAGAACCTCCACCCAAACCCCCAGGGTCTTCAGCCTCCACGGAGGGCATGTTGATGGGACTGTGGAGGTTTTCGAAGTGTTCCTGCCACCTCCCAATAACATCCTCAGTCGAGGTAAACAGCTCCTCACTTCCACTGTAATCAGTATTTGTAGAATACCAATTCTCTCCTGAGGTGTCGGATGATGGTCCAAAAACTTTGCAGGCATGCTTCAAACTCCTCCCATGCCTGAGATTTTGCATCAGCATGCTTGCCTGATGGGACGTGTCCACTGCCTTGGGAGTTCCATGGGATAAATAAAGCTCAATAGCCTCTTTTTTTGAGCTGCATGGCCCACCTCACCTCATGTGTCCACCACCGGGTTCTGGGGTTACTGCCACAACAGGCACTGATGACCTCCATAATGGAGGGATGAAATATGGTCCATTCGGATTCTATGTCCCCCGTCTCCTTTCAGATGTGGTTATAACTCTGATAAAGTTGGGAGTTAAAGGCCATTCTGACGATAGACTCTGCCAAACGTTTCCAGGAGACCCTATCTACACACTTGAGCCTTCTAGGTCTGGAGGGTGGCCTCCCTCCTCCCTCATTTGAGACAGCTCAGCACCAGGTGATGATCAGACTCAAGTCCATTGATGTGGATACAAAATTGATCATCGAACTGTAGCCTAGGATATACTGATGCCAAGTGCACCTATGGACACTCTTTTGTTCAATCATGGTGTTCATGGTGGACAAACCGTGATGGGCACCCAAGTTCAACAACGAAATACCATTCAGGTTCAGACTGGAGAGGCCACACCTATCGATCATACCCTTCCATGTAACACTGTTCTTGCCTGAGTGGGCATTGAAGTCTCCCAGAACAACGAGGGAGGTCCCCATGGGGAGCGTTTTCCAAAACACACCTCTAAAGACTCCAAAAGAGTGGGTATTCTGAACTGTCTTTGGGTGCATATGCACAAAGAACAGTCAAGAACTGTCTCCCCACCCAAAGGTGGAGGGAAGCTACCCTTTCTTCAACTGGGGGAACAACATGTGGGCACCGAGACGATTTGGGTCCAACAAGGATGCCCACACCGGCTCACTGCCTTTCCCCATGAGCAAATCCAGAATCGAATTAAGTTCAGCCCTTCTCCAGATGGGTAGTTCCAGAGTTCAAGTTATATGTCAAAGTGAGTCCAACTAAATCTAGTCAGTAACTCTCAACCTCACGCACCAGCTCAGGCTTCATTCCCGCCAGAGAGGTGACATTCCATGTCCCAAAAGTCACAGTCAGTAGCTGAGAATCCATCTGACAGAACCCATGCCTTCGGCTGCCACCCAACTCCCAATGCACCCGACCCCTATAGCCCCTCCCATAGGTGGTGGGTCCATGGGAGGGCAGACACATGTTTCCCTTTAAAGCTGGGCCCATCCAGTCTCCATGGGCAAAAGCCCAACCACCAGGTGCTCGCCTCTGAGCTCCTCCTCCAGGCCTGGCTCCAGTGGACCCAGGCAAGGGAAACAGTGTCCTTTTCTATGTTTTTATCCATAGAGGTTATATGAACCATGCTCACCTAAGTATTTGCCTTGACTGACCCTACAAGGGTATAATGCATAAAGCTTCAAGGATCATTAGGACATGCAAACCCCTCTACCGTGATAAGATAGTGATTCAAGAAGGGGAGATATAACTTTTTTTTTGGAAACATATTGCCATTTATAATGTATCTGCCATGAAAATATCATGCTGAAAAATACTGTATAGATTTGATTTTGTAGACCAAGTACTTATATGTCATGCATTAGTTCTTGGGGGTTTTTTATGTTATTTTGAACATCAAAGTTTATGGCTGTCTTTCTCTCAAGATTTTCTCTTTTTGTTCTCTTAAAATGGTTATACACATTTTCTCTGGATTGATTGCACCAAATTTAACACATGGATAGATAGACAATCATTTTAAAAAATAATTAACTGTAGATTTAGAAAATACAATAAACAACTTTTTTTGGAGGAAATTGAATTACATTTTCCACCAATACTATATTATGAAAGTATATACTAACCTAATTTTTAAATGTATTTCAATTTATATGTTTATATTTTTACTACTAATACAAGCGGCCTTGCTACATAAGCTAATGTTACAGGACTCTTCATTCATGCATTTACGAATCACAAATGGAGGTGCTCAAAGCATCCCAAAATTATATGATTCTAAAAGATTAAGCTGGACAGTCAGGTAGCAGGAGCACGTAAGCACTAGTGAAAAAGTGGACAGGTGAGAGTGATGTGTCCATTTTCCCATCAGGTGTGTGACGGCCTCAGATGGCAGATGATTGGAGCTGAAGCACATCACCCACACAACTGAAGTGGCCTAGTCAGGACCAATTGTGGGCTTGTTCTACTAAGTGACTGATGACCAAACTGGGGTCAGGAGTAATGAAGACAACTGACAGGAGGCTAGAATGCAGACAGAGAAAGAGGTGCGGAGACAGGGCAAAGGAATAAGGAAGGTCTCATGAGGTCTGTTCATGGAGACTAAGGTCTGACAACAGGTCTGCTCTGATGTCCAACAGGAGGTTCATGGAGACCTTCTCAGTGCAGTGGATCCAAGATGAGTGACATAAATGAAACAAATGCAAAGAAATACTGACAAGACTATGATGCAAGGTGTATTTCAGCACAAGAGCACAGTGTACATGCTTACGTTATCTCTTTACCTTATAAAACTGAAATAATTTATGCAACAGTGGTGGTGGTGGCAGTTGGGGTATGCTTCAGGTTTATGCTTCAGGGGTGGTTCTGAAATAGAGTTAAGCACTTCAGAATGTGTGCTGAGAATTTTGGTGTTACTATTCATCTACCCAACTTCACTTTTAGAAAGAACTTGGTGAAATGTAAAACACTTATGGGCCAAATGTATTTCACTTAGTCTGGACAACAAGCATGATGCAAATTTCCTCATGAGAGTAGTCTACATAAACAGTCCATGTAGTCGCATATATATATATATATATATATATATATATATATATATATATATATATATATATATATATATATATATATATATATATATATATATATATATATATATATACATATATATATATATATATATATATATATATATATATATATATATATATATATATATATATACAATATACAGTATATTAAAGATGAGGCAGTGGTGGTCTATATAGAGGTTTTGCAGTCACGTGACCGCTGAGTAGCTGCAGCCATATTGGGGTGAAAACAAACGTGTACTTATTTTGCAGGTGCCTGTTTTTAGCTTGGTAGATTATATAAATACGAATGTTGACAGCTATAATACAATACAGTGCTTTCCGAGCTCCCTGGTAATTATGATAACGATCAAAAACAACAATATATTCAAAAACTACGGTTATCAGGGCTAACAAATGACCCATACGTTTTGCCCAATGGTTTGTTTGTTAACTGCACGGATGAAGCAACGGACAGGATACCTAGTTGAACATACCCAGATATCTATAATTATTTGATTAATCGTAGATCTGAAAAACTGAAAAGTTTCAAAGGGCTTAGAGTGTAGCAATCATCATTAATGATTAACACCCCCCCCCCCCCCCGGAACTTGGTATATTCGGGTTCTGTAATGCATTGTGGGATTAAACAAGTTAAGCGGAAACCAAAGAACGGCATGTTTGTCGTGAGTGTTAGAACACGTATTAAAGACTGTTAAAGTTAAATCTGAGAAGCGTATGAGCATTTTTTTATCTGGATGGGTTTCGGCACTTTGCGAGCATATGATACTAGGAAGGGCATTCGACGTAAAACCCTATGCCAAATCAACCCCTGGCGACCCCTGATAAATAAGGAAATCTTATCTCACAGTTCATATCAGAGCTTCTCAAAGAGTGGGGTGCCCCCTCGAGAGAGGGACACAGTATGATCCCGGGGTGATGCTGTGGGAGCACGGATGACCCTGGGGAACATGCTTTTCTGGAATAGTGTACGAGAATTATGTGTAATTGCACTTCCACTCCACTATTTGGCAGTGGCGCTCTCATTGTTGCGCTAGGGTGTTGCGGTTTTTCGCACGAGCAAATGATATGAAGTTGCAGTAAACAACCCCTCAAACAACACGGAAAGTTTTCTAACAGGAACGAAGAGAAAGATGGAACGAGACGGAGATATTAGACATAAATGAGTTGAATGAGTTTAAATAAGGATGTTTTTTTTTTTTTTTTTTTTTCAGGCACATTGGTGCATGTTAAATCTTTTATATTACAGATTAAAAAAACATGTTACTGAAGTTTTTCTTTATTGTAAGTTGAAATATAATTCTTTCTTTTTTGTTTTTAATCTTAATAAAGATACAGTGTTATGCAGATGTGTACTAATAACACTTTTATGGACAAATAATACTATTTATAGTTGCTCGCGGTGCAGTGTGGGGGTGTGAAATGTTTTTTTCTTCCTAGAGGGGGCACCACAGAAAATAATTGAGAAGCACTGATATACTGTGGGGCAGCGGTGGTCTAGAGGATCGGGCGCAGGATAGCTGATCCTAAGGTTGGGGGTTCGAGTCCCCACAGGGTTGTCACTGTCCCCCCAGTGCAGCTAACTGGGTTATCAAAGGTGGGCCATGTCTCTCACTGTCTATGATGAGAGGCATGTAAAAGAACCATTGCTGAAGTTTGTCGAGAGTAGGCTTCATAGGCATCAGCGTTTTTCTGCCATGCAATGGCCTGGCAAGATGTCCAGGATGTACTCTGCCCTTGCCCAGAGTTGGCTGAGATTGGCTCAAGCCTCTCCATGACTCTAATTAGGATTAAGCGGTTCAGAAAATGAATGAATGAATATCGTTTATACAGGATTTCTTATTTTCTTTGTTTGTTTGTTTCAAGAATCAAATTATTCATTCATTCATTCATTCACTCATTCACTCATCATTTTTTTTGAATTCCTCAATTCTAATTAGGGTCTCAGGGAGGCTGGTACACATCTGACTCCGGGCGAGGGCAGAGTACACACTGGACATCTCACCAGGCCATCGCATGGCATTTATTTACTTATTTATTTATTCATTCATTCATTCGTTCATTTGATAATTTGTTTTTTTGGTGTTTCCAGGGACTTTATCTTACAGTAGCAGATTTCCATCTCTCTGATTTAAATTGAAACAGGAGATTTTCCGAGGACAACTTTAAATTTTATTAATAAAGTGTATCAAACAGTTTTATCAAAATAAACATGATGATCCTCAATAATTTTGCAGTGTTTATATCCGATTATTCCCGTCCCATGTAAAAAGCACCTGTTTGCAGACAAAATGTGACTCAGAATCTGTTGTATAAACGACAATCTCACTTTGCATATGACATCATTGCTTTTAGGAAGCGTAACTGAAAAGGTTTTTGTCATGTCTGTACTCAGCATGTGCAAAACAGACATGTCGGCCTAGTGTATAGCTACTGCATGCATTAATGTCAGCATAGCAGGGTGTCATCAAAAAGTGTCCAGCCATGAGACTGAGATCTGTATTAAAGTGAAATAAATGCAGAGTGGGGTAAAAAAAAAAAAAAAAAAAAAAAAAAAAAAAAAAAAAAAAAAAATTTTAGATGTATGACCTCTGCCAGAGAACACATTCTGACTGAATTGATCTGGATGATATGAATAATTTAGGAGACGCTAAAGGAGGCAATATAAATGCACACATATATTCTAATCTTTCAAGCAGTGTTCCGTAAATGCTCTGTTTTTCAGCAGACGTTTTTTTCTCCTCCGGTTGTGGAGCTAAATTAATCCCAGGATGTATCTTCTCCTCTATTTCACATTCAAAGTTATTCAGATGCAGTCGCATAATTATTAATCTGAGATTAAATCCAGTCTGAAATCAAAAGTCCGCTATACTCTCCATGTGGTTAAACAAGTTTTTTTTCCCCTCTGCTCCTGACCTTTAGTTTGCGTGTAGGAGCATTTCGTGGGTAATTCACACTGACATGTTCATTCTGCCTTTATCTACAGCTAGTGCTGCTGACAGTCCCAACTTCCAGTTAGGCCTTGTTACTCGTTACATAAAAATCTTCTAAAAGACAAGATTGCCGCAGTGACATTCGACGTTAATTTTGTACAGTGACTTCTTATATAAATGACTTTGGAATTCTTTCATAGGATTCACATTCAGTTAGTTCTGATAAAATCAAATACAGTAAATAAATGGTTGGAAAACTATACAGTTATTAGATTATTTGCCCAGTAAGCTGAACAATGCAGATTACAATTACAGAGCAATATCTCATTAAACAAAAATTAATCAGATTATATAACAGAACATATCGGCCCACATTTCACTGCAGGTCAATGTTAAAGTGCTTCGGGTTTTTTTTTTTTCTTATATTATTACAGAGGATCAGCCAAATCTAAATAACTCTGGTTTGCTATCTTGAGATAAGGTCAAATTAAAAAAAAAAAAAAAAATCCTGTTTCTCATGAAAACATTATTGTAAACCTAAATACAGCATGGGATTTTTGTTTCTTTGTTTGTTTGGGTTTTTTTTTTTCATAAGAGGTGTAAAATATAAAATGAGCTGACTGACAAAGCCCCAAAGCTTTTAAAGCTAAATGTAGGTAAAGTTGCCGAAGCTAGGAACTTGAGGTGCCTTCCAAAAAATGTATTGAGGACAATTTTCCATAAATAAAAAAGAATAAATAACAACAAAACTTTAAAAGTACTTGTTTCAATGTTCTTCATCAAAACACCCTAGTCTTTTACATGCACATGTACATGAGTGACAGGGAAGTGAGTGTAGGCCGTCCCTCCCTCCCATGAGAGCTCGGCCAATTAGAAACCACGGACTCCTGGCTACGGACGGCTATGGCATTAAACCGGATTGTAACTTGCAATATCTGGGTTAATAGTCATGCACCTTGTTGATGTGCCACTCGGGAGTGCAACACTGTATATTTTTAGAAAAAAATCCAGTTTTTTTTTTTGCGTGTGTGTGTGTGTGTGTGTGTGTGAGAGAGAGAGAGAGAGAGAGAGAGAGAGAGAGAGAGAGAGAGAGAGAGAGAGAGCAAGTTGTTTTTATGTTTATGTTTTTTTGTGTGTTGTTTTTATGTTATCTGAGGCATTTTCTGACGTTTTGAACATGGGTTTCCAAAAAATATACCAGGATTGATAATGCAGCCCTATTTCGCTCCACAGCACATACTCTGCTTTATTGTCTCGTCTTGATGTTCACAGCTCAGATAAACAGTTTCTGTCACAATTAAAATATTCAAGTATAGACTATAAACATCTCATTTTAGTTAGTGTGTGTGTGTGTGTGTGTGTGTGTGTGTGTGTGTGTGTGTATTGCCCCCCCCCTGCACTGGTGGGCTTACTCTACCTTTGGCCAGTGATGACTAAAATAGTGGGATCCTGTTGTATATGACAAATAAGAGTTGTGTTATAGGAAAACAATTAACTGTGTGTCATCAGCTCATTTTTTAATTTATAATTTTTGACTCAGTCCATTATCACCAAACCAGGGTCTAACTACGGGCCCTATAGAGTAAGTAAGTTGGGGCCTGTGTGAGGAGAAATATCCCGGCTGCAAGTAGCTCAATGAAATGGTCCAGAGAGAAAACAGATAAGATGCTAGTAACAGATGGCCCACAGTAGCGTGATCATCTGGTCACAAACAAAGACCATAGCAGTGATTTAATGATCGTTACGAACCCCAGCAATGATTTAATGATCATTCTGGCCTCACCTATTATTTATATAGACATATAATCAAGTGGAAAAGCGTATTTCAGCTGCATCCAGCACGTGCTGAATCCTGAGCTCATCTGTCTCGTAGCGCTGTCTTTTATTTTTTGGTCTTTTTATTCCCAAGTTAGTTTTAAAAGCATTCTTAAAATAATACTTTTATTAAATAATAGTGTTAAAGGTATAAGATATGTATGCTGCACTAATTTTATTAAACCATGAACTATTTATAAGATTTGATTTACATGCATTTAAGGAAATAATTTGAACAAAAATAAATGATCAGTCAATAAATGTGTTGTCTTTAATATGTTTCTTTTAGAGTCATAAAGCAATCTTTGCTAGCATGTAATGCACACAAAATTTCGAGATTAGCATCACACATCGCATATGACTATATATATATATATATATATATATATATATATATATATATATATATATATATATATATATATATATATATACACACACAAATTAATTGTCAACAATATTTCTATCTGAATCTCGTTTAAGGATCACAGCATCTATCTGAGTCTGATACTCACGCAAGTAAAACTCAACTATGTGCTTGAGGATCAAAATAATTTAAGATGGAGCCATGTAAGCTTTTTCATTATTCTCCATGCTTAGAGACAGCAATGTGTAATAGAGCGTGTGAGACTTCAGGAAATCTGTTTGAGCGCGGGTCAGCTAAATATGAAATGATTTAGGACACTGTATGCTGTAGATACTGATATAATGTCAGAAGGCCGTGGCCCCAGTTAGACCCCCACTGTGCGAAGATCCCTGGGCAAGGTCTTAACCACAAGTGTGCCTCTGTTCGCACAGCTGTATAAATGGGTAGCAGTAAAAAAAAATACTGGGAAGGTAACCTGCAATGGACTAGCATCCCATCCTGGAGGATGGGAACTCCTAGTCGTTTCACGCTACAGAAACCGGGGACAAGGCTGATGAGCCACTAGGCTCGAGTGTAAAAAGCTCAACAGATTTACCTATGATATAATCTAAGCATTACTGCTCCAAAATAAAACAAAACACAAACATCAAACATTCTTCCATTCAATATATTTCTGATCTTAGTATAATTTCTGGTAAAATTATTCTAAATTAATCGGCACGTTTGACAGGGTCAAGTCAATAAATACCAGAGAACCGTCTGTGTTATGATAAGAAGATGGCAATCATAAAAGCCCAAGTGGGAGGATAACAAGAGGCGTATGAGTCAAATGCGGTGTGTGGCATGAATGAGACCTAAGACTCAGGTTAATTACCACACTGATCCAAGCTCAGATTAAAAAAAAAAAAAAAAAACAGCACGAGCATCCAGTCCAAGTGGAGCAGCAGGTCGCAACACTGACAGATGCCCTATTACAATGTTAATGATCACAGAGCCCTGGACAAATAATTACATTCAAAGCTTTTCCATGTAAGATCACAATGCGAGCCACGCCAAATGATAGCTTTCCTATATGAGGCAGTAACACGGCCAGGAACATATGTGGCATGAGCCTGGGGAGTCCCTCAGCTCCATCTCAGCAGCTTTTTGTCCTTAGATGGATCCATGCAGTGGTTGTACGAAGAGGCACACATGTGTGTGTGTGTGTGTGTGTGTGTGTGTGTGTGTGTGTGTGTGTGTGTGTGTGTGTGTGTGTGTGTGTGTGTGTGTGTGTGTGTGTGTGTGTGTGTGTAGATTTGGTGGAGTGATAGCACAGAGATTGCTCCATTTAGCTCTACAGCGTGTGCCATGTGCTCTCATCAAGGGACCGTTTTGCTCCCTTTTAATTTTCCCCAAGCTCTGATAGATCCACTTCTTCCATTGTCAGGAGCAAACGTGGTTATCTTCTGCTCAGATGGTAACAGGTGAGGCTCGGCCTAGAGGAAATCATCATACTCCACATTTCATTATGATTCAACTGTAGCATAGTTTCCCTACCTACGCAGGTCTTAAATATAAACAGAAAACAGATTTTATTTATAGTCAGAGTTATTTAAAATTTTAAATGATTGTTTCACAAAAGGAGGAGTGAAAAAAAACTTCAGTAATTGTGCTCCTTGCTATTACATATTGTTCCAATTTGACATCTGCAGTGACCTCTAGCCAATGTAGAGAATAAAGACACCATTCCTGTGTGTCTGAAGATGGAAACTATGCCGCTGCATTGCATTGAGCTTGAGGATGAGCACCCTGGCTGTACCTGGGAAAACACTTTATTAATCTGGAAAAAATTTAAGAAGAAGAAATGTATATGGTAATTGCCTGATTACTTTACTTCTTCCTGCTTAGACAAGCCTTTGTTTCAATATCAAATGTAATTGTCCCATAATTAAATTATTTACAGGGCATTTTCATTCATTCATTCATTCATCCATTCATTCAGCCATACTGTTAAGTTCTATGGTACAAATAGTACTAGCATTTCGGGGAGCTGGAGTCTATCTCAGCCAACACTGGATAAGGGTGGGGTACACCCTGAACAGCTTGCCAGTCAATTGCAAGCCCAATACACACACACACACACACACACACACACACACACACACACACACACCCACCCACACACACACACACGGCAATTTGGCTGCCAAATTTTAGCATGTCCAGCAAAATTAGAGAGTTTTTTTTTTTTTTTTTACCACAAACTATCTAACAGCAACACTCTAACTACAATCTATCAGGAACACAGATTTCTTTTGATTAATACAAATAATATTTTGTAACAAGTAAAATTTGATGAATAAAATAATTTAAGGGTCTTATAGATATCTAGAGTAAAGTTCTAAAGTCCATAATCAAGAATTTTAGATCCTTCCTGAGTCATGTGGTCCATCAAGATTGTTTGGAAGATCAATGAGGAAACTAAACCGAAAGGCTACCAAGAGGCCTATGGTAGCTTCAATGTACAGACGGTCCTCAATTTACATTTTAGTTCGGTTCTGAACGGCCGAACGTGAGGTGAAAAAAAACGTAAGTTGTTACTGTATGTTCCAGTGACGTATGACTGTTCATACTGTACTATACATCCATAAATATCATTACCGTATCTCATAAAACACCCCTAAATCAATTATTATAAACATAACACTGTAAAATAATATCAACATTAATTAATGGTTCCAATGGTCAATGGCGCCATTTGGAAGAAACATGCAACGTTCACATGTTTTTCACCAGCATCAATTTTCTTGATAATAGCCATCTTCGTTTCTAACGAGATTATTATTAATGATACACTATCACTAGTAGGCTTACACTTCTGACCAACCATACTTGCTTAGGGTTACAAAAGTCAGCAAAACAGTGTAAACACAAAGATAGCAGAGACGACGTCTTAACACAAGGGTAACACGCGGTGAACTGGGAAGAAGGAGGGGCACGTTCAGTCTGTCGTTTTTAAACAATGGATGCAGCGTCATGTGTAAGTAGTTTATTATGTCAGCGTACTACGTAAGTACGTCTCGTACTATAGAGAGCGCGCTAAACTCAAAATTTGACTTATAATTTTTATTTATTTATTTTTTTTACAAAAAACGTAAAATTGAAAAATATGTAAAGCGAATAAATGTAAAGTGAGGAGCATATGTAGTCACAGGAATTTTTGACAAAAAAAGTCCTTTGTGCGTATATGTAACAACAATAGAAATGCTAAAGCAAAAAAGCAATAATGGAAGGACTGCAAGAAAAATCCATTGAGCTTTGCTAAAATGCACCTTGAAGATTCTGAGGGTACATGGAAACAAAGGTGTTATAGTCAGATGAGCCCAAAACTGAATTATTTGGCCTCAACACCAAATGTTGTATCTGTCAGAAATCCAATACAGCTTACAATCCAAAGAGCCAAACCAATTACCCAAAGCACAGAGCAAAGCTGATCACACAGTAGCTGAAGGAGGAAAAAGGTGACTGTCCTTGCATAGTCAAGTTGGAGCCTAGCGTTAGACCTTGGGTTGGTAAGTCCTGAGCTGTATAGACAAACTGTTACATTGGTTAAAATGGTCTTTACACACTGACAGCAATCAATAACTTATGCGATCTGAAACAAGTCTGAAAAAATCTGTCATCTGTGGCCACTGTAATGCTGTAAAAACCCCAACCAATCACTGCCTTAAAGTCCGCTGGGAAATATCCAATCAAATGTTCCTGTGTCTCCCTTCTCATGCGTGACCCTACAATGCAGGAACTTGCAGTCAGAGTGTGTCACTGCTGCTGTTGCTGCCAGAAAAAAATTAGTGCATGTTTTCTGTAGAATGTAAAAGAACTGACATCCTGAGGAGGGCAGTAATATGATGGGCAGCATCTGCATTGCCAGATCACACAAAAAGAAGAAAAAAAAAACAACAGAACTACCACTGTCACTGTTATTTGTTACTAGTCACCCTGCTAAACAGGCAATGAAGAGAAAAATAGAAGTAAAAAAGCTGCATTGATAACACTTTAAAAATAAACTAAAAGGACAAAACAAGGGTAAACACATCATGTTTCACCAACAGAGGAAGTTGAAAGGGCTAAAAAGTAATGCCAAGTTTGCTACCTTTCTGTTGGACAGGTGCTGATTTTCATTTTTTTGCTCAATGAAATACTTGGCCTGGTGAGCTGTCCAGGCTTTTTGCCCCTGCCCAGAGTTGGCTGAGATGGTGCCAGCCTCCCCGCGACCCTAATTAAGATTAAGTGGTTCCGAATGAATGAAATAGACAGTTGTCATTCATATTATCTCAATGCTAACCATAGCTTCCCTATCAGTTTCCTATCAGTTCAGTAACACTAGTTTCCCTATCTTTAAAAATTAGCATAACATTAGCATAACTTAAGCACATAACTTTAGCCCACCTAAACATGACTTATGTAACATCATACGTCAGCGGTCTCTAAACATGTGTGTTAACATATTGAAGGTCACAAGTTGGGTCGGCACGGTGGTGTAGTGGATAACACATCTGCCTCACAGCAAGAGGTCTGGGTTCGATTCCCAGATCTTGCTTTTCTGTCTGGATTTTGCATGTTCTTCGCATGCTTGCATGGGTTTCCTCCGGGTACGCCAGTTTCCTCCCATCGTTCAAAAAAGATGCACAGTAGGCTAATTGACTGTTCCAAGTCACCCCTTGGCTGTGTAAGTGTTGGTATTGCAATGGCCTGGTGAGCTGTTCAGCGTATACCCCACTCTCACCCACAGTCGGCTGAGATGGGCGCCCGTTTCCCCACAAAATTAATTAGGAATCAGTGGCTTAGAAAATGAATCAATGAATGGCTTTACAAGTGTTGATGTAGAATTTGCTGTGATGTGGCAAATCATGTGCATGTAAAGGAGCGTGACTTTGGAAGGGCCTCAGATGGTAGAGAACGGTTTAGCCTAAGAGATGCTACTGTGAGATATTCCGAGCTTTTTAGATCACCAACCCAGTGTTAAATTCTAATGAAAATCTGTAGAATTCCCGAAGGTGGCTTTTTAATTATGAGCTCAAATAGTTCTGGAAAGAGAATTGTACAAATATTGTATAATCCCGATGCGCAAAGTAGGCAGAGAAGTATCTTGGCAGATTCATGGCTATAATCAAGGCAAAAATGGGTTCCACAAAGTAGTGATTTAGGAAGTGATAATTGTTTGTTTGTTTGTTTTTCTTTTTACTTTCTCTGAACTGTTGCTTTGGCAACTTTCTGTCGCTATTATAGCACACATGTGCATGTTTTTGAAGGAGGTTCAATGTATATTTCAAATATTCACTCGATATCTTAAGGAATGACGTGCACTCTATTTCAGTTTTGTACTTTACAAACCACATGATTACAATGGACTCAAAAACTGTCTCCTGTTTTTTGCTAACACAACCAGGACTTGCAAGTCATAGTCATTCAAGTACTTTAAAAAATGATGTAATGTATCCAATCATTCATTCATTCAATTGTGTGCCAAACTGCGTAATCCTATTAAGGTCACAGGGATGCTAGAGCCTATCTCAGCCAACTCTGTGTAAAAGCAGGACACATGCTTAAAGGTGAGGACAATAAATAAATACAGCTGAAATGTCTTGGGCAAATGAAAATAAAAATGTTAAAATGCATAAAAATATAGACTGCTTAGATGAGTTACTAATTTAAAGATAACACCTCCACGAGTGACTACATACCTCCAAGTGCCCGTGAAACGATGTGAAATATTGTTCTCTCTTCTCTGATGGAATAAAGATGTGAACTAAGTACTGGGCTAAAGGGCTAAAAGCTCCACTGATTGGCAATGAAAGAGTTCAACATGTAGAGCTTAGTAAGTGTGTGTGTGTGTGTGTGTGTGTGTGTGTGTGTGTGTGTGTGTGTTCACTTCTGGAAGACTGTCGTCATAATTCATCTGACCTCTCCACACTGTCATCTCACATCCTGAGAGAACTAATCAACAAAAAGGTAAAGAATGGGGCGGGGAGGCCAATGGCTCAAGATGGGAAAAAATGAAGAAGCAAAAGAAAACCAAAGAGCCAGAACGTACAGGAAATTTATTTTTTAACCCCCTGTCCTCACAGCATATTAATCTTCCTGTGACCTCCTGTTCAGTGAAGTGACTTCGAATGATATTGTACGTCTCAGAAATGTTCCACCTTTTTTTTTGCTCTCCCCAAAACATTAAATATCACCTGCCTTGATTAATACCAACTTAATTAAAGCCATCAGTGATACAATGGCAAGGCAATGAGCTATGGAATCATTGAAATACTAATGTAAAGGACATAAAAAGGGGACCTCAGTATGCCTTATTGACATTGATGGAGAGAAAATCGGGACAGTGGGGGTGGTGTTAGTTTGGGGCTCCCAGAAAAGGAGAACTGGGGGTTCCGTCTGACCCCGCTGGCCCCACCCCCATCCTCACTGCACACTGGATAACATTTGCATTTGAATTCATCAAAGTATTGTATGTGTGTGTGTGTGGGTGTGTGTGTGTGTGTGTGTGTGTGTGTGTGTGTGTGTGTGTGTGTGTGTGTGTGTGTGTGTGTGTGTGTGTGTGCTTGTGCATGTAAGGGCCTCTGGGTTCTTATGGATGAGTTCCATTTAAAAATTGTTACTATGAGTCTGAAGAGAGCATAGCCGTGTCGCTAAGCCAATCATGTGTACACTGTGTTTCTGAAATGCTACACTTCACATCTGGGAATTTTTGTGAACCAGTCAAGGGTTTAAGATTAATATGATATTAAAAAGAAAAACTTACAGGAAAATAACTGGAGAAAGTAATAATGAAGCATACTTACTATCCAAACTTGAAGGTAATTATGCTTATTTTACATAGGTTTTATTCCTCTTATACAATCCCTGGCAAAAATTATGGAATCACCAGTCTCGGAGGATGTTCATTCAGTTGTTTAATTTTGCAGAACAAAAGATCACAGACATGACACAAAACTAAAGTCATATCAAATGGCAAACTTATTGCTTTAAAGAAACACTAAACGAAATCAACAAAAAACAAAAAAATGGGGTCATCAGTAGCAGTTACTTTTTTAGACCAAGCAGGGGGAATAAATTATGGAATCACTCAATTTGAGGAAAAATTATGGAATCCCCCTGTAAATTTTCATTCCCAAAACTAACACCTGCATCACATTAGATCTGCTCATTAGTCTGCAGTTAAACAGGAGTGATCACACCTTGGAGGTGTTGCACCAAGTGGACTGACATGAGTCATGGCTCCAACAGGAGAGATTTCATTTAATTTAATTTTCTGTAACTGCTTAATCCTAATTAGGGTTGTGGGGAGGCTGGCACCCATTCCAGCCGACTCCAGGCAAAGGCAGAGTACACTCTCGAAACATGCTGACGGCTTTGCAGCCTACTCTTGTCGAAAGTCAGCAATGGTTCTTTTACATGCCTCTCACCATAGACAGTGAGAGACATGGCTGGCCTTTGATAACCCAGTTAGCTGCACTGGGGGGACAGTGACAACCTTGTGGAGAGTGGGACTCGAACCCCCAACGTTAGGATCAGTGATCCAGCACCCTATACCACTAGGCCACTACTGTCCTCCAACAGGAGAGATGTCAATTTAAACAAAGGAGAGGATTATCAAACTTCTTAAAGAAGGTAAATCACGCAGTGTTACAAAAGATGTTGGTTGTTCACAGTCAGTGGTCTCTAAAATCTTGATCAAGTACAAACAACATTGGAAGGTTGTTAAAGGCAAGCATACTGGAAGACCAAGGGAGACAAAGGAAGAAATCAAAGTGTCAAGACAGAAAACTTGAAGCAATGTCTTGAAAACAGAAAATGTACAGCAAAACAGATGGAAGGAAACAAGAGTCAACGTTTGTGACCAAACTATAAGAAACCACCTAAAGGAAATGGGATTCACATACAGAAAAGCTAAACGAAAGCTATCATTAACACCTAAACAGAAAAAACAATGTTCCAACGGGCTAAGGAAAAGCAATCGTGGACTGTGGATGACTGGATGAAAGTCATAATCAGTAATGAATCACAAATCTGCATTGGGCAACTTGATGATGCTATAACTTTTGTTTGGTGCCTCTCCAATGAAATTTATGAAGACGACTGCCTAAAGAAAACATGCAAATTTCCACAGTCACTGATGATATGGGGCTGCATGTCAGATAAAGGCACTGGGGAGATGGCCGTCATTACATCTTCAATAAATGCACAAGTTTACGTAGAAATTTTGAACACTTCTTATCCCATCAATTGAAAGGATGTTTGGGGATGATGAAATCATTTTTCAAGATAATAATGCATCTTGCCATAGAGCAAAAACTGTTGAAACATTCCTTGAAGAAAGACACATAAGGTCCATGTCATGGCCAGCATCACCATCTTTTGCAGAATTGCGTGATTTACCTTCTTTAAGAAGTTTGATAATCCTCTCATTTGTTTCAATTGAGATCTCTCATGTTTGAGCCATAATTCATGTCCGTCTACTTGGTGCAACAGCTCTCCAAGGTGTGATCACTCCTGTTTAACTGCAGACTAACAAGCAGATCTAATCTGATGCAGGTATTAGTTTTGGGAATTAAAATTTACAGGGTAATTCAATGTTTGTTTCCTCAAAATTGAATGATTCCATAATTTATTCCCCCTGCTTGATCTAAAAACGTAACTGTTACTGACTACCATATTTTGTTCTTGATTTCTTTTTGTGTTTTTTTAAAGCCAGAAAGTTGCCATTTGAAATGACTTTAGTTTTGTGTCATGTCAGTGATCTGATTTTTTCTGCAAAATAATACAACTGAATGAACATCCTCTGAGACTGGTGATTCCATAATGTTTGCCAGGAGTTGTATGACAGCAATTTTCATCCCATATATTTTCCCATATAACCCATATATTTTCAATCCAATAAATGCATTGCAGCTCCCTCAGAAGCTTTACTTTTTACATTAATAAGACTAAAGTACCCAATTTATGATCTCACCAAATCCCCCAAACCATGTCTTTTGAACTGAAAATGTTGTATTTTTGCTTTATGTATACATTTGTGTTCAAAATAACAGCAGTCAAATATCACTATCCTGATCAATCACTGTTTTTGGTAGAAATTATATTTGTAAATGGCAAATAATTTACTACCAGATGTAGTAGAGTAATGAAATTCCAACAGACCCAAAAGCCATGACATGGATGCTGCTGATTCTGTGTAATTGAATCACTAATTGAAAGGGGCATGTTCAAAATAATAGCAATGTGGAGTTCAATTGGTGAGGTCATTCTTTGAAAAGCAGGTTAATTGCCCTTATATCAATTTGCAAATGTTGTAAATACTGGTTGTTGAACAGCTCTCCCTAAAAATCTGAGGAAAATGGGCCGTTCCAGACACTGTGTAGAAGAACAATGTACTTTGATTAAAAAGTTGATTGGAGAGGGGAAAACATAAAGAAGTGCAGAAAATGATAGGTTGCTCAGATAAAATGATCACAAATGCTTTAAAATCACAGCCAAAGCCTGAAATAGGTTGAAGAAAGTGAAAAACTACCATTCAAATGGATCTAAGAAAAGCCAAAATGGCAAGGACTCAGCCACCAATGAGCTCCAGGAAGATCAAAGAAGGTCTAAAGTTACCTGTGATTACTGTTACAATTAAAGCCCTATGTGAAGCCAAGCTTTTGGCAAGAAGCCCCCCGCAAAGTCCAACTGTTGAAAAAAGGCATATGCTGAAGAGGTTATAATTTGCCAAATAGCACATTGACTGGCGTAAAGACAGACGGCGCAACATTTTGTAGACTGATGAAGGCAAGATTGTTCTTTTTGGGCCTAGTGGCTGGAGACAGTTTTTTAGATGACCCCCAAACACTGAATTCAAGCCACAGTACATTGTGAAGACAGTGAAGCATGGTGGTGAAGCATCAAGATATGGGGATGTTTCTCATACTATGGTGTTGGGTCTATTTATCACATACCATGCACCATTTGAACACACCATAATACTTGAAGAGGTCGTGCTCCCTTATGCTGAAGAGAAAATGCCATTGAAATGGGTGTTCCATCGAGACAACAATCCAAAACGCACTCAATAAAAGGGCAAAATCTTGGTTCCAGACCAAGGTCCAGCCCCTCTTGAGATGGATGTTTCCAGAACCCAAGCCATGTGTCGAAGTGAGTCCGACTATATCTAGTTCATATCTCTGTATTTCACAGACCAGCATAAGTTCCTTCCTTGCCAGAGAGGTGACATTCCATGTCCCAGCAGTCATAATCATTCAGCAAAGATTTGTCCAACAGAACCCACGCCTTCGGCTGCCACCCAACTCACAGTACTCCAAACCCCCATGGTCCCTCCCACAAGTGGTGGGTTCATGGGAGGGCAGACCCATGTATGTCTCCTTTTCATGCAGGGCTTGACCACCAGGTTCTGACCACCAGGTTGTCACCTTCGTGCCCCTCCCCCATGCCTTGCTCCAGTTTGGCACCCCGGTGACCCGCATTGGGGCAAGGGAAACTGTGTTCTTTTGTTTCTATCCATTTAGAGGTCTTTTGAACCACACTTCAGCTGGACCTTCATCTAGGACCTATGGAAAGGCTTTGGGTGACCCTACCAGGGGCATAATGTCCCTGACAACATAGCTCCTAGTATCATTAAGACACACAAACCTCCCCATCACAATAAGGTAGCCAACAGCTTTACACTGTAAAAGAAGGAGTTTACAAAGAAGCAAAGAGTTTAAGCATTTTCTACAAACCCTATACATTCCTAATGAGCAAGTCCGCAGCTACCATGGCAAGGAAAAACTCCCTTAGGTGATGCAAGGTAGAAATTTTGAGAGGAACCAGGCCCAAAAGGGAAACCCGTCATCACTTTGGTGATCATTTCATACATCACTTCAACACCAAGATATGAGTAAGAGTACCCATTTGTTTGTGCATTTTGTTCATAGCGAAGAACAAACCCCAGATTTAAAAAATGAATTTCAGAAAAAGTATGTTAAGACATATTTAACAAATTAATTAATTAAGACATAAATAACGAATTTCTTTGTAAGAACTGTTTGTGAATGTGGCTCAGTGTTCAGTAACCCGCACATGAACTAAAACAATGACCCCCTTTTTTTTTCCTTTGCTAACTTGAAAAATCTGGTTCACTGGACCAGATGACTGGCAATATCACCAGTAAATGGGTCTACAGTATCTGTCACACTGTCAGCCTGTTTTATAAGCATTTTGATACTTTCTACACTTCCCAGCATATATCTATCCCAATCACTGACTTTGAACAGTCAGACACCCCCCGGACAACTACTGCCTCAGACAAGCACTCGCCTAGGACAATTACCCCCCCCCCCCAAGACACCCACCCCCTAGGACAATTATCATCTTCTTCTTCTTCTTTTTTTCCTTTCGGCTTTTCCCTTCAGGGGTCGCCACAGCGAATCATCTTCCTCCATCTCACCCTATCCTCTGCATCTTCTACTCTTACTCCAACGACCTTCATGTCCTCCTTCACCACATCCATAAATCTTCTCTTTGGTCTTCCTCTAGACCTTCTGCCTGGTAGTTCCAACCTCAGCACCCTACTACCAATATACTCAATATCCCTCCTCTGTACATGTCCAAACCATTTCTATCTAGCCTCTCTGACTTTGTCTCCAAAACATCTTACCTGTGCTCACCCTCTGATGTACTCATTCCTGATCAGATCCTCGTTACTCCCAAAGAGAATCTCAACATTTTCATCTCTGCTACCTCCAGCTCTGCCTCCTGTCTTTTCCTCAGTGCCAATGTTTCTAAACCATACAACATTGCTGGCCTCAACACCGTGTTGTACACTTTTACTTTCAATCTTGCCAATACTCTCCTATCACGCATCACACCAGACACTTTTCTCCAACCATTCCAACCTGCCTGCACGCGCTTCTTCACCTCTTTTCCACACTTCCCCATTGCTCTGGACTGTTGAGCCTAAGTACGTAAAATCCTCCACCTTCTTTATCTCTGCCCCCTGTAACCTTACTGTTTCTCTTGGGTCCTTGTCATTCACACACATGCATTCTGTTTTACTGCGGCTAACCGTCATTCCCCTCCTTTCCAGGGCAGACCTCCACCTTTCTAGATTTTTATGCACTTGGTCTCTGCTCTCACTACAGATCACAGTGTCATCTGCAAACATCATAGTCCATGGGGAATCTCGTCTAACCTTGTCTGTCAGCCTGTCCATCACCATAGCAAACAAGAAGGGGTTCAGAGCTGACCCTTGATGTAGTCCCACCTCCACCTTGAACTCTTCTGTCACACTGACAGCACACCTCATCACTGTCTTACATCTCTCATACATGTCCTGCACCACTCTAACATATTTCTCTGCTACTCCAGACTTCCTCATGCAATACCACAGTTCCTCTCTCGGCACCCTGTCATATGCTTTCTCCAGATCCACAAAGGAACAATGCAGCTCCCTCTGGCCTTCTCTGTACTTCTCTATTAACATCCTCAAAGCAAACACTGCATCTTGGCATGAAACCATACTGTTGTTCACAAATGCTGACCTCTGCCCTTAGTCTCGCTTCCACTATTCTTTCCCATAACTTCATCATATGGCTCATCAACTTTATCCCTCTGTAGTTGCCACAACTCTGCACATCTCCCTTGTTCTTAAAAATGGGCACAAGCACACTTCTCCTCCATTCCTCCAGCATCTGCTCACTCTCTAAGACCTTGTTGAATGTTCTTGTCAGACAATCTACTGCTACCTCGCCAAGACACTTCCATACCTCCACCGGTATGTCATCAGGGCCAACTGCCTTTTCACTCTTCATCCTCTTCAATGCCCTCCTCATTCACCCTGACAAATATTTGCTACTTCTCGGTCCTCAACAGTCACCTCTTCTACTCTTTTTTTCTCTCTCATTTTCCTCATTCATCAGCTGTTCAAAGTACTCTTTCCATCTTCCCAGCACACTTCTGTCATCAGTCAACACATTTCGCACCGTGTCCTTAATCATTCTAACTTGCTGCAGGTCCTTCCCATCTCTATTTCTCTGCTGTGCCAACCTGTATAAATCATTTTCTCCCTCATTACTGTCCAGCCTAGCATACAAGTCATCATATGCCCTCTGTTTGGCCTTTAACACCACTACCTTTGCCTTACGCTGTGTCTGCCTGTACTCCTGTTTACTCTCTTCAGTTCTCTCACTGTCTCACTTCTTCTTAGCTAACCTCTTCCTTTTTACACACTCCTGCACTTCCTCATCCCACCACCAAGTATCCTTATCTACTGACCTTCAAGAGGACACACCAAGAACTCTTCTACCTGTCTCCCTGCTCACATAAGCTGTAGTTGTCCAGTCATCTGGAAGCACTTCCTGACCACCCAAAGCCTGTTTCAACTCCTCCTTGAAGACAACACAACACTCTTCTTATTTCAGCTTCCACCACTTTGTCTTCTGCTCTGCCTTTGCCTTCTTCACCTTCCTCACCATCAGCATCATCCTGCACACCACCATCCTATGCTGTTTGGCAACACTCTCACCCACGATGACTTTGCAGTCACTGACTTACTTCAAATTACATCGTCTACACAAAATGTAGTCTACCTGTGTGCTCCTATCTCTGCTTTTGTAAGTCACCCTTTACATTACGCATGAGTCAATTTGGGCTGTTCTCAAATCCTATGGCGTCAACATGAAATTGGTCTACATGATTGTATGTATTTACACGAATAACCAAGCCACAGCCTGCATCAGTTACAACATTGGTGATTGGTTCAAGCAGGAGAAAGTTACAAGGCAAGGGGATCCTATCTCCCCTCTCCTCTTCATTACAAGTCCTTCAGCATGTACAGGAGAACATGGATGGGGTTTCCATCCATGGCTGGTCCATCAATAACATTCAGTTTGCTTATGACATTGACTTGACAGAAGAAAGCTTTCAGAAGCTTCAGAATAGCCTAACGTTGGCTACACTGCTGCAGATAACGGCAATAAAACCAAAATGATGGCTTTTGGCAAGGCTGGTAACATCGAAAAAATTAAGTGTGAATGGTTTCTGTCCCTTGCTAAAAAAAGGGTTGTGACAGGAAGGGCATCCGACGTAAAAAAAAACCTCTGCCAAATCAAAAAAATGTGCGAATCAAGATGATTCGCTGTGGCGACTCCCGAGTAAAAGGGAAAAAGCCGAAAGGAAGACAGACAGACGGTCAAGAAGTGGAGAACTAGTGAATAAATTTATTTCTCTTGGAAGTTTGATAACCTACGATAATGATTGCCACAAAGAGATTAGAAGACAGATTGCGTTGGCAACTGGAGCTTTTAACTGTTTCAACACTTTTGAGAAGCAGAGATATTAGCATCAAAACCAAGGCTCAAATCATCCACACTTGTGTCTACAGTGTTCTCCTGTACGCAACTGAGACATGGACACTTCGCAAAGATGATATTTGTAGACTTAATGTGTTTGAAATGTACTGCTTCAGAAATATCAACATCCACTGGTTTCATCATATCCTCAATACAGAAGTCATTTGCTGTATTAAGACGGACTACAATCTGCTGCAAATGATCATAAAACTCAAAATGAGCCTTTTTGGCCACATCTGCCAGATGACAGACAATTGTCTTACCAAGCAAGTGCAATTTGGCATTACTGAGGGCCGGAATAGAAGATCCTGACCATGTAGAAAATGGACAGATGATAATGATGAGTGGGGTAGTAGCAGTACTGCTAAACTTTCCAGAATAGCCCTGAGCAGAGCCGATTGGAGAAAATGGACAAAGCTGATCATCGACATCTACAGGTTCTCAAGAACCCAGGGAGATTAACGATAACGATAACGAACGTGAAAGATTTTAATCTGGCAATTAAGGATTACACTTTGCCTAACCCCATGCCTGTCACTACACCTGGCATTCTACCCAAAGCCATTATCTGACAATATATATGATACTGATGTGCCTGATGTCATATGCAACACTCCAGAATGCCATGCCCAGATCTAGAAATATTCCATGAATCCAATCCACCATTTGACTTCATGCGCCAATCGAGGTCGGACTCCATACCTGGCCCAGTTTCATAAAGAAAAAGAGTCACTTCTTGAGGTAGCTTCTCAGGGGAGCTCTGTCACACCATCTGCCCATTCTAGCATCCTTCTTATACTCACAACGCTTGTCCTGGTACCCATTCCAGTCACCTGATTTTGAACACTCTGTCACATCTGTCCCCCAAGAACCCGATTACTCAGCACACTATAAAAGGGCTTTTTTTTTTGTTGTTTTATTCCTTGCGAAATATTAATACTGTCATGTCATTTCTGTATTGTACAACGTGTACATGATACTAAACATTGTACAATTATTTCCAGAAAAGGTAAGATTTATTGAACAGTATGCAGGTTCTCAACTCAAACAGTTCTTATAAGCTTGTGTGTGTGTGTGTGTGTGTGTGTGTGTGTGTGTGTGTGTGTGTGTGTGTGTGTGTGTGTGTGTATACATTTCCCATTACTCTGAATGTGAGTGCACACACTCTTTCATAATGGGCAAACATCAGCCACAGCTGGCATGTTAGTGACAGCAAATAGGATTATCTGGGGGAAAGAGGATTTTTTCAACTAAGCATTTTCTGCTAATTAGATTATGTTATCTCAGGAATTATTTGCTTTTTAGCAGTGAAACCTGTCACTGAGGGATCTGTTCACTCCTTGTAACTGAATTAAATGCATAATTAGTACAGTTATATAAGTTCAGAGACTTTTGGATTTGTGCGCGGGAGGGGGGGTGTAACACGTAGTTAACTGGAATAGATGCCATTCAAACATTATCCTGTCCCTCAGTAATAACAAATACTTTATCTAATACTTCACTGCAGTGGGGGCTTATCGTCTGTCAAACTCAGCAAACATATTTCATTTCCACATTATAAAATATCTCCATTACTGCATCATGTTTTTTAAATCTAACAGCTTTGTAGGAGCAGTGGTGGCCTGGGGGTAAAACGTGCTGGATCGCTGATCCTAAGGTTGAGAGTTCAAGCCCCACTCTCAACAGGTTGTCACTGTCCCACTTGTGCAGCCAACTGGGTTATCAAATGCCGGCCAGGTCTCTCACTGTCTATGGTGTGAGGCATGTAAAAGAACCACTGCAAAGACAAGAGTAGGCTATGTAGCCGTGAGCGTGCCCCCCCCCCCCCGCAATGGCCTGGCGAGCTGTCCTGGGTGTGATCTGCCCTTACCCAGAGTTTGCTGGGATGGGTTCCAGCCTCCCCATGAAACTAATTAAGATTAAGCAATTACAAAAATGCCTGTTTTGTATGCTTTGACAAAGTTAACCAGGTCCACAAAGCCCAGTTTTTGACGATGTTAATGGTTTCATTAAAATGCCACCAGTAGATTCTCTTTATCACACCACTTCCAAGTCAGCCAAATCACTTTCTCATGCCAGGAGAGTTTAAATAACTAGTTATTTTTTCCAGAATGCTAGAAATCTTTACTAAATCAATGAGCAAACTCAGACTTTATTATAACTGTATGTGACTAGGGTCGCGGTGACAACTTAATGTCTTTAAACATTGTTAGTAGAGGTTATGTGTTAGGGGGGCAGATAGACATACACCATGTGGGCTTTACTGTAAGCGTCAGTATGGGGTTCACCATGAGTCCCACTATAAACTTAACCATGGGGTTTATTATCATTGGCCTCACTGTTCACTTAACCATGAGCTTCACTGCAGTCTTAATGAGGGCCCCAACAGAGGCTTCACCATGAGCCTTACCATGGGCTTCACCATGGGTCTCAGCTGGCAAGGGTAGCTCTAAGAGAGGATCAAGCAAGGGAACAAGGTCCTGTGCATCTCCCCACACCACACCTCACTGGGCCATTCATCACCCAGACACCAATGACAGTGATGGATGGGTCAGGCCCAGGGCTGGCATCACACCAGCACCAAAATCATATGGCCCGCAAGCCCACTGACAGCTGGAGCGCTGTGTCAAGTGGTGGAGAGATGGCAGCCATTAATAATCGCCGTCACATGATCCATGCTATGCACAAGAGGAAACATGGAAGCAGCAGGGTTCACCATTCAGATGGTGTCCCAGAAAAGATGTCACACTGGGTGGAGGTGACAGTCATGGGGGTTTACTCTTTAATCAAGTGAGCCAGCATAGGATAATGAATATATCTCAGCCAAATTGGAAGACAGGGAGTCAAAATAAGCATTTTAGCAGGTTTGCTAGATGCCTTCATCTCCAAATTTAGAAGTAGCAAAAGAAGAAACTCGATACCACATGACATTCCATAACACTTCTGAACATTTTGTTCACATCCAGTATGATGTAAACAATAATGTAATTTTGTAATTTGCAATAATGTAATTTTTAAGCCAACTAGTTTTAATTTAATCTAGTTTAAAGAATTTTAAATATAATTATCATATGTACAAATTTTCTACATATAATGGACTTGTTAGAAAGAGTCATAATACAACAATTACTGACGATAGACACTGTACTATTATTATAATGGTAATATTCATTCATTCATTTTATCAAGGGTATAGGCTGGGGGTGCACAGGGTGCACGTGCACCCCCCACAGCAGGAGTTGAGTTCCGCTGGACAAGAAATTATGTGTATTCACAATCTTATAAATAAACTTAATGACTGTTATTGAAGAGAAAGTCGGAGATTCAACATGCAGTAAATCGAAAACTGGAAATTAACACCGGAAGTTAACGTGTAACTTTTAACTGCGCATGTGCAAGCCCGAGCTGACCAATCAACAATCAACGACAAGTGCCTATTGGTGGAGCGCCTCACATATTATCAGTAAGCAGTAATAGCTGAAAACTGTCAATCAAACAAAGTGCTAGTGTGAGAATAAAGCACAGTCTCTTAATACCGCCTCCGGCTCCTGCACATGTGTTAGAACACAAACATTGATGCACAGAGAATGAATGGCTAAAATAATGCGAAGCCATCCAGCCTGTATCTGCAGCCTAATGGTAAGTACTTTTATAAAATTAATAGTATGTCTTTGTGCTGTAAATCTTCTTCTTTTCCTTTCGGCTGTTCCCTTCAGGGGTCATCACAGGGAATCATCTGCCTCCATCTCACCCTATCCTCTGCATCTTCTTCTCTTACACCAACTGCCTTCATGTCCTGCTTCAATCGTCTCTTTGGTCTTCCTCTAGGCCTTCTGCCTGGTTGTTCCAACCTCAGCATCCTACTACCAATATACTCACTATCCCTTCTCTGTACATGTCCAAACCATCTCAATCTAGCCTCTCTGACTTTGTCTCCAAAACATCTTACATGTGCTGTCCCTCTGATGTGCTCATTCCTGATCCTATCCATCCTCGTTACTCCCAAAGAGAACCTCAACATTTTCATCTCTGCTACCTCCAGCACTGCCTCCTGTCTTTTCCTGAGCGCCACTGTTTCAACCATACTACATTGCTGGCCTCAACACCGTCTTGTACACTTTTCTTTTCATTCATGCCGATACCTTCCTATCACACATCACACTGGACACTTTTCTCCAACCATTCCAATCAGCCTGCACATGCTTCTTCACTTCTTTTTCACACTCTCCATTGCTCTGGATTGTTGAGCCTAAGTACTTAAAATCCTCCACCTTCTCTATCTCTGCTCCCTGTAACCCCACCATTCCTGTTGGGTCTTTGTCATTCATACACATGTATTCTGTCTTACTGAGGCGAACATTCATTCCCCTCCTTTCCAGGGAATACCTCCACCTCTCTAGATTTTCTTGCACTTGGTCTCTGCTGTCACTACAGATCACAATGTCATCTGCAAACATCATAGTCCATGGGGAATCCTGTCTAACCTCATCTGTCAGCCTGTCCATCACCATAGCAAACATGGAATGGCTCAGAGCTGACCCTTGATGCAGTCCTACCTCCACCTTGAACTCTTCTGTCACACTGACAGCACACCTCACCACTGTCTTACATCTCTCATACATGTCCTGCACCACTCTAACATACTTCTCTGCCACTCCAGACTTCCTCATGCAATACCACAGTTCCTCTCTCGGCACCCTGTCATATGCTTTCTCCAGATCCACAAAGGCACAATGCAGCTCCTGCTGACCTCTGCCCTTGTCTAGCTTCCACTATTCTTTCACATAACTTCATCGTATGGCTCATCAACTTTATCCCTCTGTAGTTGCCAGAACTGTGCATGTCTCCCTTGTTCTTGAAAATGGGCACCATCACACTTCTCCTCCATTCCTCTGGCATCCTCTCACTCTCTAAGACCTTGTTGAATGTTCTTGTCAGGAAATCTACTGCTACCTCACCTAGACACTTCCATACCTCCACCGGTATGTCATCAGGACCAACTGCCTTTCCATTCTTCATCCTCTTCAATGCCCTCCTCACTTCACCTCAACAGTCACCTCTTCTACTCTTTTTTTCTCTCTCATTTTCCTCATTCATGAGCATGAACAACATGATCTTGTGTTTGTCTATAATCCTTTAAGGCTTAGGCCTATAGCTCCTGGAACTCGAGTTCTGGTCAACCAAGATGTGAACATCCCACCCCCACCCCCACCCCCACGGTCAGACCAGCCTATGCCCTTGTTTATGAACCACTTAATCCTAATTAGGGTCGCGAGGAGGCTGCTGCCCTTCTCAGCCGACTTTTGGCGAGAGCAGGGTACATCTTGGAAAGCACTACTGCCACATAATGGTAATATATCTCCCTATATAAATGACAGGGCCATATTTCGCAGCCATACATTTAACAAGTACAAACATATTCTTCCACAGTATTCAAAAACAGTCTTTCAATCCAGTTTGACATGACAGTCACAGTGGGACAAATTAAGGACATAGTGTCATGTGGAATTGTATGAAAGACTGCATTACTCATGTCATTTTTGCTTTATACTAAAGAATCCATCGGCCTGAAGAATAGACACGAATGATAAATTCACCTTACACCACAAAACAGTTATGTTCTATGTTCTGATTGATTACAAGATGTTGATAAATCTTCACTCCAGGTTTTACTGCTCTGCAACTTCAGTTTACAGTTTGGATTTAAATTAACAAATACTTTCAGAATGTTGAATTGGATAATTACTGCTTCATAATAATTAATGCTTAATATGTTAATTTTCACAGATATTATTTTATATTAAGAAATATTAATATATATTATTACAGGTCATGTTGGGGCAGTGGTGGTCTAGTGGTATAGGGCACTGGCTCGCCGAGCCAAAGGTTGGGGGTTCAAGTCCCACTCTCCACAAGGTTGTCACTGTCCTCCCCAGTGCGGCTAACTGGGATATCAAAGGCCGGCCATGTCTGTCACTGTCTATGGTGTGAGGCATTTAAAAGAACCATTGCTGACTTTCGAGAAGAGGAGGCTGCAAAGCCGTCGGCGTGTTTCCGCCCTGCGATGGCCTGGCGAGCTGTCCAGGGTTTACTCTGTACTCTGCCCTCGCCTGAAGTTGGCTGGGATGGGCGCCAGCCTCCCCGCGACCCTAATTAGGATTAAGCGGTTACAGAAAATGAACTGAACTGAACATGTCATGTTGGGGACAGCTGTAGCTTAATTGTTAGAGAAGTGTCCATGGGACTGAAAGGTCGTTGGTTTAATTCCCAAAACCAGCAGGAAAATGTGTGGTGGAGGAGTGAGCTGCACCTTCCCATTCTCCAACTTCATGGCTGAAGCACCCTTCAGCAAGGTACCGAAACCACATGCACTCTCCGGGCGCCCCAATGTGTGTGCGCCCAAATATGTGTGGCAGCCCACTGCTCCGAGTGCTCACTTTGGATCGGTTCAATGCAGAGGCAATCATTTATTCTATTTGGATTAATACAGTATTGCAAAATCCCCAAAAAACGTAATATTAACGTACTTTAATATGTTTTAGCAATCAAAAATTCTGTTTTTCACCCTAAGCATAAAAACAAAGATATACAGTATATGAAACAAAACAACTAACAAACAACATTCATGTGAAAGTGCCTGCTTCTTTAAAACCTGTAGAGATAGGAGTGTTTTGTCTTGACAGAAGGAATGTGGGTGGGTGGGATAACTTCAAAAAATGATTAGAGATCACTGAAATATTTCACTGTCGAACTGTTTATATTTGACAGAATATTTTACACTACATCCATAACCAAATTGGGGCCGGTGGTGTAGTGGTTAGAGTGCTGGGCTCATGATCGGGAGGTTGTGAGTTAAAATCCCACTGAGACCCCCACTGTGCTAAGACCCCTGGGCAAGGTCTCAACCACAAGTGTGCCTCTGTTCACCCAGCAGTATAAATGGGTACCAGTAAAAAATATACTGGGAAGGTAACCTGTGATGGACTAGCATCCCATCCAGGAGGAGTTGAACTCCTGGTCGCTTCACGCGATGGAAACCGGGGATAAGCACCGGTCTGATGAGCCACTATGGCTCGGGTGTAAAAACCCAACAGACTTACCATAACCAAACATTTTGTTACTCGGCCTATTTTGAATAAAAGGTTCCAATTTTCTAGGATTACACTTTCTGCCAATGGTCATGTGGTCTTGTGGTCTGTTAAATCCACATTTGCTCTATTCCCGAGTGCTGAGCATGTCAGGGGTTAGAAGGAAAATGTATTTAGTAACACCCATTATGTGGATATAAAATTCATGCTCAGGTATTTACAGGATCAATCTTACCTTGTCCAGTATTTTTAAGTTCATCAGTTCATTTTCTGTAACCACTTAATCCTAATTAGAGTCGTGGGGAGGCTGGTGCCCATCCCAACCGACTCCAAGCGAGTGCAGAGTACACCCTGGACAGCTCGCCAGGCCATCGTAGGATGGAAATACGTTGATGGCTTTGCAGCTACTCTGGTAGAAAGTCACCAATGGCTCTTTTACATGAACCTCACACCAGAGACAGTGAGAGACATGATCGGCCTTTGATAACCCAATGAGGTGCACTGGGGGGACAGTGACAATCTGTACTGAGTGGGGCTTGAACCCCCAACCTTAGGGTCAGTGATCCAGCACCTCTGAACTGTTTTTTAAATGAATAACAAAAAAGTAACTTCAGATTATCAAAACAAATCTGTCCCTTAACAAACCAACAATTAATTGGTGTTGTTAAACCTGAGGTGTGTGCATAGGACCCAGAGATGCAGGAGACCAAAAGAAAGTTCAAACGATTTATTCAACACTAGGGATATTAAATTATGGAAATACTAAGTCAAGGGAACTGGTCGAGCACGAAGCAAGAACCAGGAGTCAAAGAGAAAGCCGAGGAGCAGAGTCACGGGGAAAACAATCTTCTGACATTGGAGGGAAGCGCGCTGCTCCAATTTATAGCTGGCTGCTTGCTGATTGCAGATAGGGACCAGGTACGCTCTGCTTGGAACTCGCCTACCGGCAACCGCCACGCCCCTTGCCAGGGCCTGCAATGATTAAAGAAGAGTTAATTCCGCCAGCCAGCACAGACCATAACAGGTGTATTCATTTAATTTTGAGTTGAAATGTCTAAAGCTGCTTTTTATCATCATGCTCTCACAATATTTCCCAAGAAATTATTATATTTTAATGTGGACAGTGAGTAGGTGTTGAAAAATCCATGAAAGAAAAATGCTTTTTTCATACTTTTTACATTCATCTTTTTTTTACTCATCATCATAACCACCACATTTATGACTATAGAAGTCAACTTGGTCCATCTTGTTAAAGAGTGCAAGCAGTGCAGCACATGAGACAAATGTGAAACTGGCACTTTCCTGAACAATTACTTTAGCCATTAGTTATTATGCTAAATTTACAAATAGGCTTGAGCACCATCCAGATTAAATACATAATATGCTTCTACTTGCTTATTCTTCATATACATGTCACATGAATGTGTAATAAATATGGATTCAAAAGAAACTGGGAGGATTTTCGCAATGAAATTGAGCTCAGGAGGAATGTTAACGAAATCACTTTAAAGCCTGTGCTCAACTCTCCATCCCTCATATCATTTATTTATACATTTTTACAATTAAACTTAGTTTATGTATTTATAATAGTCATACTTGAGGAATTGGATGTGAAATAGCAATTTATGATGTGAGATTTCCTTTCGGCTTTTTCCCTTTATCAGGGTTCGCCACAGCGAATGATTCGCACGTTTGATTTGCCATAAGTTTTTATGTCGGATGCCCTTCCTGACACAACCCTTTAGCAAGGGACAGAAACACGCTGACGGCTTTGCAGCTACTCTTTACGAAAGTCAGCAATGGTTCTTTGTCTCACCATAAATAACGAGAGACATGGCAGGCCTTTGATAACCCAGTTAGCTGCACTGGGGGGACAGTGACAATCTTGTGGAGAGTGGGACTCGAACCCCCAACCTTAGGATCAGCTATCCAGCGCCCTATACCACCAGGCCACCACTGCCCCAGTATAATATGTAATGTAATATTTCATGAATAAATGTTGGGGGTTTTTATCAGTTATCTAACAATGCTTTTTAAGACATTTCAAACATAAGGTCCAGCTTGCAGCCATGATTTGTTTGTTAACTTTAATTAAGCAATTGGGGCAGTGGGAGCCTGGTGTTCAGGTTCTGGATTATTGATCCCAAGGTTGGGGGTTCAAGCCCCATTCTCAACAATTGTCAATGTCCCCCCAGTGCAGCTAACTGGGTTATCAAAGGCCGGCTTTGATAGACTGCCTATGGTGTGAGGCATGTAAAAGAACCATTTCTGATTTTCAACAAGAGTAAGCTGCAGAGCCGTCAGCGTGTTTCTGCCCTGCGATGGCCAGGCGAGTTGTCCAAAGGTGTGCTTTGCCCTCACCCAGAGTAGACTGAAATGGGCTCCAGTCTCCCTGTGACCCTAATTAGGATTAATTGGTTCAGAAAATGAATGAATCATTGAGAAATGACCCAAAACAGCTGCACAACATGTTCACACTATCCAGAATTCACAGCACATCCATAATCCATAATCCAGCACACGTGGAATCCGATTTCACATTGTGTAACTAAAATCAATTAGCAGAAGCCCTTCTTTCATCATGTGAAGTCTGATTGAATAAACGGTTATAAAAAAAAAAATTGTATGTTCAATATATTTCCTACTGATGCTGACCTGCCAACAGGCTGAATGCAGGCACATGATGGCAGTCACATGAATGGCTAAAAAATGTCCTTGTGTTTTTTTGTATTCATCTGCCAGTATTGGTGGGGTGTACCCTGAACATCTACTCTCAACTATTCACACTCACACTTTGGGTCAAACCGGTATACCTGGAGGATACCTACACAAGCACATAGAAAATATACAAACTCCATGTACATATTCCCAAGCCAAGACATTCTTGCTGTGAAGCAGACATACATACTAACCACAATACCAGCATGCTGTTGAGCAAATGTATAGTGTCTTCAAAATACTGGAATAGAATGGCAAACTCATTTGCTTTTGCTCTACACTCAGTGAAGATGCTTGACTTTAATTTTTTTTTTTTAATGAGATGATAAATCACAAATTTTTTCATTTGCAGAACCACTTAATTGTTGTCGGGTCACATGTCATTGTGTTTTGTGTTTCATCACTGCACTGGATGAAGGTGAGGTTCACCCTATACAGCTCGCCAAGCCATGACAAGCAACACAAACACAACCATTCATACTCACACATATATGCAATTTTGAACAGCCATTCAGTCTAATGTACACATTTTGAAGTGTGGAAGGAAAGGAAACATGACTACCCTGAGAAAAGTCTGGCAAGCATGGGGAGAACATGCAAACTCCACACAAAAATGCCCTCATCAACTTCAAGACTCAAACCTAGAATCTTCTTGCTGGATGGAAGTCCTAACAACGACTATGACAACCAATGATAAATAAGGTGAATGATTACAAACTTGGTACCTTTATGTCAGACCACCCAATTTTTAGGTGAGCAAAAGTGTTGGAACAGTTGGTCCTGAAGAGAATTTATATGAATTAAAATAGTTAAATATCGTACGCGACGTAATAAGCGTCCTGCTCCAATAAGACAACCCCCCCGCAGTGTATTTGATCTTACATCTTATAACCACCCATGTGTACTGGGAGCAAAATGGTAAATCAAGCTTACTAATTTTATTCGATCAGTCTCTGCAATGGTAAAATGAGGAGTTGACTGCCTGTAAAAGTGAGTTACACGGCATTTCAAGACCCCCTGCCACTGGGGAATGTCTATAATGTTCATCAGTAACAACACATTTGATTGTTCCGCCGTGGTTTAAAAAAACAGGAAATATTTTGCTGTGTTCTCTTGGTAAATATCCAACAAGATTAACCATTAGAATCTGCTACAGCAAAACTATGGGATGCTCTGAATGAAGGAAGTGATGAGCCAGATATGGACCTATCAGAAAGTGATGAGAATTTTTCACCCGATTCTCCTGCTCACTAACTTCATACATTTAAGCACGTTCCTGGCCATGTGCTTTTCAACGTGCCATGTGCTAAAGTTGACCTTTGTGTTGATTGTTTCAAGGTGTCATGTGTGTTGTAAACATTTTAATAAGCGCCCACCCACTCCATTTTTTTAGATCAAGCCAGAGATCCAATGACATCAACAAATGGTAGCATTCTTGTTTTGAGACGCTTTATCACGTTCATACTACTTCTTTGTACTAGCACCTTTTTATTAGTGTTGTTTCAGAGATTTTCTTCCCTTCAGTCTCCTCTTCAGAATTCATGCTCAGTTGAGTTAAGGTCTGGGAAGACTACTGTCAAAAAACCCCCAATAAATTCAAAATTATTAAGACCGTTGTTGTCATAGCACTGAATTTTTGGTCATTGCTCTGCCATATTATGAAATCCCTTGTGATCCTTTTATTATTGGACAAAATGTGCCCATAGACTCTGGAATTTATTTTTCAGCAGCAGTCAAACTTATATAATCAATCAAGTTTTGTTTGTTTCTTAGTTTTTTGGATCACCAAGGGATTCTTTCATTTACAGCACTCCGAACTTAGCATCACTTTACCAGAGGATAAAAAAAGCCACTAGGCTGGGGTGTACCTACTCCTCATTCATTCATTTTCTGTAGCCACTTAATCCTAATTAGGGTCACGGGGAGGCTGGCGCCCATCGCCAGGCCATTGCAGGGCGGAAACAAGCTGAAGGCTATGCAGTTCTTTTACATGCCTCCCACCATAGACAGTGAGAGACATGGCCAGTCTTTGATAACCCAGTTAGCTGCACAGGGGGGACAGTGACAACCTGTTGCGAGTGGGGCATGACCCCCCCTCCCCCAAGTTTAGGATCAGTGATCCAGCACCTTGTACCTCCAGCCACCACTGCCCCTTATGAGTGTTACTTTTTTCTTTTTCTTTTTCTTTTCTCTTTTTTTTTTTTGACTACGACATTCCAAATTGTGGTAATGGTTATGCTTAATGCTTGTGCAATGGATCTGGTTGATTTTTCATTTTTAGTCAACTTTTCAATGAGGGGGCAGTGGTGGTCTAGTGATATAGGGCGCTGGCTCGCTGATCCAAAGGTTGGGTGTTCGAGTCCCACTCTCCACAAGGTTGTCACTGTCCCCCCCAGTGCAGCTAACTTAGCTGCACTTGTCTTTATGTGGGTTTATTGTTTTTAAAAAGAAATGTAAAACATATCGTAGTATTATACAGTACATGGTATAATAAGAGAAGGACCTGCCAGTCACAAGTTCAAATCTGTTTGATCACGTAAACAATATGTGAGGCGCTCCACCGAAAGTAGGCGCTTGTCGCACAGACCACTTTTGAGATAAAGGCCAGAAAAGTAAAAATGGTCCATTTTTATGAAAATTTGGATTTTTGTATAAACTATTAAAACAAGTACTCAACTATCACTTGCTCATGTGAAATCAACTAAAACTCACTAAAAATGTCTTTTTTTTCCCCATTTTTCTGGCGAGTACTCTCATAAAACTAGATAAAAACAGTAGCAAACTTACTGGTTTTCATTGCAATTATTCACCGAATTCGGTACAAGACACACTATAATCCATACACCAGAAGAACAGCCGTGAAGTAGTCTCTCCATTTTGGATATTGTTTTGATATTAAAATGCCATTTCAGCGAATAAAATAAAGGTTATGAAGATGATATGCTCGTAAACAATGCAGGCTAGTTGCTAAGGAAGATCTGAAACGAGCACACTGATTGGTCAGTTCGGGCTTACACATGTGCAGTGCCTGTCACACGTTAACTTCCGGTTTACTTCCTGCTTCTGGTTTAACTGCATGCTGAATTTATCTCTGTCTTTCTCTTCAATAACAGTCATTAAGTTTATTTTTAAGATTGTGAATACACATAATTTCTAGAAAAGGACAGTGAAATGTCATCTGTGATGTCTAGTAGTATTAGTATAGATGTTAAATTCAACGCGAGAATTGGGCTTTGAAGATGTCAGAATTCTTGCCGTTCTTGAAGATTATTTTGCTGCTGAGTATTTTTCTTTGCATGCAAAATTCAATTATGGATTTTTTTTTTTGATTATTTGATTTGTGTGTAATCTTGTCTGGACTGAACATGCTGGATCGTGGGTTGTTTAGTTTTGTACGAAAATTGGTCAAGACCTGAAAAATACTTAAATGTTTCATTCCTTTTACAGATGAACAAACTGATGATGTTGCCAGCTGTGTTGATGAAGATTTTGATTTTGATGTTGATGAAGAAGAGGCATCTGTTAATAAAAGTGTGCATGAATGGTGTTTGTGAAGAAGATGTGATCCTTTCTGCTGAGCAGGATATAGATTAAGATAATAATGCTGAGGGCAGAGTTGATGAAGCTTAGTTGTATAAAGAGATCAGAGAGTTGGTTTTTTTCTTATATATAGTTGTCTTAATTTCAGTGTGATTGTTTGAACCTGACAGTGGTTTTTTTTGTCAATCAGTATCATTTAAAGGTATTTGAAGCTTTATATAATGGTCGAAAAGATACATACTGATCTTATTTGAATAAACAGAAATTTTAAAAAATATATAGTCGTTTTTTGTTCATTTTTTGGGGTTTAACATGGTGACTGATGGGTTTAAAAAGGACCTGTCAGATTAAAATGAGGATTTCTCTTATCATCTATTTCTAAAACTCTTCCTAGACATGTTTTCTAAAAGTTTATATGGCTGAGCTGCATAAAAATGTTTGGTTGCTACGGACTAATGATCTTGGAAGAAGTGCAATCTTTGTGCTCATTTTTCTCTCAAACATCTTTTGAAATTTTTAGTTGAATACTGACACAAGAAATGGCATAGCTCGCTCAGTTTTCAAGGTATTGACAAACTTTTTGCTGTATTTTGCAGATTTGGGCCTCCTCTATCTGATGGTGTAAAAATCTCATTTTTCATTTTTGGCTCACATATGTGGGCTCAAACGAAATACATTGTAAAATGTTAAGCACATCTAACGTTCATATAAAATGTTTCCAGATTTGTAGAAATAAATTGTTAAGTATGACAGTATTTAAGGTGCAAGAAAACACCTAAAAAAACTTGACCTGAGTCAAGTTAAAAAAAAAAAAAGAGGATCGTTAGTTGACTTGAACAACTCCAATATCAAAATCCAGTCCTCCTGGGATTTCATTTTACTTGGTAATGGGAAGGTTTTAAGATAAAGGGGTCTGTTTTTCAGTTTCTCTGTAACATTAAAAGCTATAACAGAAAGAATACAGGAACTGGTGTGGGAATCACTGCTTACAGCTTCCACATAGTGGTATGACAGTACATAAACTTTAAATTTGCTATGAAGCAATAAAGTGGCACCTCAGTATGAAGCACTTTCAATCATTCATTTATTTTCTGAACTGCTTAATCCTATGGGTCATGGGGAGGTTGGCACCCATCTAAGCCGAGTTTGGGTGAGGGCAGAGTACACCCTGGACATCACAAGGCAGAAACACACTGATGTCTATGCAACCTACTCTTGATGAAGATCAGCAATGATTCTTTGACATGCCTCTCACCACAGATAGACGGCATTGTTGGCCTTTGATAACCCAGTTACTTGCACTGTGGGGACAGCAGTGACAACCACCTGATGGGCTTGAACTCCTGACACTGGGATCAGTAATCCAGCACCCTACCACCACTGATACACTTTCAATCCAGCAAAAATAAGTGATAAATGAAAATTAAGAAGAAAAAATGATAATATTCATCTCTCATCTCATCTTCTTCCGCTTAATCCAGGGTTGGGTCCCAAGGGCAGCAGCCCTTCACAGGGATAATATGTGGGTTGTCCTAATTTTTTCCTCCATTGAAATGCCAGAAAATGCCATTCAAATATATATTATATATATTATATATATATATATATATATATATAATACACAATACTATAATATAATTCACAAATACTGCATATATTTTATATATATATATATATATGTATATATATATATATATATATATATATATATATATATATATATATATATATATATATATATATATATATATATATATATATATATATATATATATATATATATATATATATATATATATATATATATATATATAAAATCAAAAACAGTCAGTGGTGGCTTGGTGGTAAAGGTGCTGGATCACTGATCCCAAGGTTGGGGTTTCAAAACACACTCTCAACAGGTTGTCACTGTCCCCCCAGTGCAGCGAACTGGGTTATCAAAGGCCGGCAATGCCTCTCACTGTGTGAGGTTCATGTAAACGAACCATTGCTGACTTTCAACAAGAATAGCTGCAATGCAGTCAGCGTGTTTCCGCCCAGCGATGGCTTGGTGAGCTGTCCATGGTGTACTCTGCCCTCGCTCAGAGTTGGCTGGGATGGGCACCAGCCTCCCCTCAACCCTAATTAGGATTAAGCGGTTGCAGAAAATGAATGAATGAATGAAGAATGAAAAAGGAACCTGGCTGGAATGAAAATGTGCTTGGAAAACAATAAGAATATTTGTAAAGTTATGAATTGAAGAATAACAAATTTCCACAATATCACCATTTTACTTTTTTATTATGTCAAATACAAATAATGAGATATATTGATCAAAATACAAAAAGCATAAATTATTGTATGGATGTGAACACAAAAGTAAACTGAATTGAAATTATTGTATATTATTTTTATATTATAGTATATTATTATATAAATTATTATTCTTTATCATCACCCTAAAACAGAAGTGCTGTAGTGCTCACACCATGCACTGGAATGTAAAACATGTAGAATATCCTGGATATTTTTTTATTATTATTATTAATTAGTCAAGATAGGATCTACAATGATTCAACCATATTACATAATTTTCTCCAGTTTCATGAAATGACATTGTAGACTTATACATGGCACTAAATTTACAGACAAATGTGAATGTACTACAAATATATACACTCTGAAGAAACCTCAGAGAAGGTAATTTTCTTTTACTAAAGCATATAATAAATTTATCTGAGGACAGAATTTAATCAACAAACTCGAAAACCCAAAATTTGAGTTTGCTCAAACTTGACTACAAGTGTCTCCACGTTAAAAGCTTTGCTTACAGAGTTGAAGAACATTTTTATCCAAGTTTAATCTACACTAAAAGTTCCTCAACAAACTACAACTGTTCCTTTCCTCAGTGTATTTATACTCTATTGGTCCACTTTTTTTTGGAAAACACCTGCAGAGGCAGACGGCCAAAGTGGTGGGATGGTGAGGCCGATCTGGGGGCGTCGCTCTCTGTAACTAGGGAACATTGAGCCGCCCCCCCCCCCCTCCTCCTCCTCCTCCTCCTCCTCCTCCATGACTCCCATCTGTTGAGTGGTTATTGTGCGTAAAGTGCTACAGCTGCAAAGGGAGCAGGCAACATTCTCCTCGAAAAGCCTTTTTAGCATATTCAATCCTCCTCAGCCTTTTATGCCTGTGTTGTTATCAGGCCATAATTTATTCATTGGCTTTCTCCTTAGAATCTTACTAGTTAAGGCTTTGCACCTCCCTCAACCACTTTTACTCAACTTTATGTTTCATTTTTCAACTCTCGAAATTTTAGGTCTAAAGGTTAAAGAAATATTGCATTCAGGTGGCGCATCATCTGTTTCATGTGGCTACTCAGTGTTTCTCTGATCTCATCCTCTTTGGGAATTGTTCGCCCGTTCGTTCGGCTTTTGTGGCCGATTTCATGCTATGTACAACGTTGTGTTCCTGTCCTTCATGAAGCTGTCACCCGAATAAAAGTGGCCTGGCCCAGGGGTCGTGCTACGACTGGTGGGAATGGGGACATCAGCGATGTTGTTACTGCTATTGCTTCTGCTTGTGTCTTGGAGCCAGCCCACCCACAGTCCTTTGCTCAGCAGGGATTTAATTTGACTTCAATTTTTACTATGCAGGCCCCCCGAGGAGAAAACACTTTTACAAGCCCCCTGTAAAGCCCCTTTTAATAATGGGGCCGAGAGGACGATGAATGGGCCCGCCACTGCTGTTTGACTGCTCATGGCATGCTCTAATAAAGTGTGCTATTCATCCCTGCTCCCTTTCACTGACTCACTATGGGGTGGAATTTAGGCAAGGGTGCTTATGTATGGAGTGCCAAGGAAAGCCGGCGCAATAGATTTAATGGATCTCTTGATTCATGCGCACATATCTTAAGATGCCTTTTCTCTCACCACTTCCTTTGACCCCCCTACTACCCTTCCTGAGCTTTTGTGAAGGACCAATGCTGGTGATGAGATTAGCACAAAGTATTCAGTTTGAAATGGTGCATCAAAGTGCAACAGAAGTGAAACAATCCAACTGACTTTCTCTTCCTATTTACTGACAATGTGAAACAATAACAGGAATTTCTGTAGTGATTTCGAAGTGGAGGTTTGATCAAACATCCACATGATGGAAAATAATCTTACTGTAAACTACAAAGAACAGATATTTTGAAATCAATTCGACTCCAGTATGCTCCTCACAACTTATTGATATTGTTGGAAATACACAGATGACAAAACACAGATTACATTCTCATATCTCAGATGACAATTTTTGAAAATTAAAAATTTCCTTTTATAATATATTTAATATATACAGTATATACTTCAGTTTAGTATTATGTGATGTTTAAATCAAAATACACTGAATAGAATACAAATAATTCAATATTTAATCAACACAAATAAAAGTTCAGTCGATTTAAAATAAGATGAACTTTACACTGGACCATAAAATATTTAACTCTTATTTAAAACTGTACAAATTCACCAGATAATTTCATTCTTCACAACAAAGAACAGATTATACTTTAAATCAGTGATTCTTAAATTAGATATAATTACTACTTGTACATCAGATATAGGCTTTTTTTTTTTTTTTTTTTTTTTTTTTTTTAAGTCAGTAAAATTAAAATTAGATTCAAATTAGTCCCTGTGATGAACTGGTTCAGGGTGCACCCCACATTTGCTCACTGTCAGCTGATTTCTATCCTCCCCTTGACCCTAGGATGAAGCAGTTTAACAAAGGAATAAATTAATAAATAAATATACAAATTACAGCATTTTTATGTAAAACTATAGATATTAAACATATCTGGAATTTTCAATATAATTTATTCCATACAAAACACATATCATCAACATCAAGATGTAAAATATATGTAAAGTTTACACAGTTTGGCTAAATCGAACACCATAATAAATGCTAATGATGCAAGCTGCTCATTGCTGTGAATTGTTAAATAGAGCTAAAGAGAAAAATAAAACAAAAGGAAAACAAAATAAATTATTAAATAATGAAATTACAATATGTAAATTACACAATGTACCAAACTGAACATAATTTGATACAAATTGACTACATGAGACTTAGATCAGATACAGAAAACAGAAAAAAAAAAAAATAATAATAATAATTTAAAAAAAAAAAAAAAAAAAAAAAGGAATATATAGCTAAATAAATAAACTGTAAATCAAAATACAGATTTATGATTAAAAAAAAAGTCCCTATTAAAGATTTATCAGCTAATTCAAAACACTCGTACGTTATGCGTCTCCAAAAATAAACATACATCACTGTACAACTGGACAACTCAAACCTTTTTAATAATAGTTTCATATAGTTTTTTTTTTTTTTTTTTCCCCATGACTGTATTCACGTTATCATTTCTTCCCGTGAAACCTCACAAGTAAATAAGGCCAGTGTAATTTCGCTGATATAGTTGCAGATTAATTGTT
>CM045735.1:20149748-20227248 GCA_024760905.1 Plotosus lineatus | reverse complement strand
CAAGAATACATTGAAACATTTTGCTATTTATTTATTAGCATAAAATGAGATTGGTGCAATTTGCATTCCCAACAAGTCCAACCTTTGTATTTGTCGTTCTTCCATTCTGTTTTTTTTTTTTTTTAACTTATTCAGGATTTTCATCCATTTCTCAGGCTTTACATTTGAACCCCTTTTGCAAGCTGCTTTTCATGCTGTTTAATCTATTTAAACTGCAGCTGATTTTATTCCAACTAATCTAGTCAAACACCAATTACAAGGTAATTTTGATTAAAAAAGCTCCGGTTGAGAAAAAGGCTAAAGACAGTTCATAGCGACTGTCAGGGATTCTTTGTTTGGCAATAATCATCAGCGTGATTTAATAGACATGGGGATTTGACCAGACAAAAACCCACCGACATTTCTGAACATAATGTGACATGGCGTGTGGAAACCCAATGTTTTTCTTTCATCTGTTGTTTTAAAGCCTATTCTTTATGTAATCTTGAATCACTATGTTAATATGTTTACTCACAAGAAAAACAAGAAAACATAGCCTAATTTGAAAGAGAAAAGGGGGAAATTGTGTGAGGGGAACAGGAAGTGACTTTTTAACGATTTGCTGGTTTAGCCGTTCAAAAAAAAAAAAGGAGGATTAGTTAGTGAGGAGCACGAAAAGTACTTTCAGAAAGTGAGTGGATGATGCACATATTCCCCAAAGACCTGTGTGTGTGTGTGTGTGTGTGTGTGTTCATGTGAGAGAGAGAGAGAGAGAGAGAGAGAGAGAGAGAGAGAGAGAGAGTGTTGTTAAAGTTGTGTGGTTGCCTTATAAATACAGCAGGCCCTTGACCATTCGCGGTACAGCGCTTGTGCCCCGCATACAGTACTCGCGGATTGGCGACAAAGCCCTATGTTAAACTCTAATGTCACTCAAACGCCCTGCATCTTCTCTCGCTTCGGGTAACGAGCCTAAGCGCTTTATTCATTAATAAATATTATCACAGTACAAATTAAAATGTTTTTACTTAATCATTACTATATTTTACTAGATTATTATTATAATACTCGCGGAATAGCGACAAACCCGGAAGTTACTGGCACGTGATTCAAATTTAGCCAATGGCTGAGAGCTTTTGTTTCTCCCTCCTGCTGATTGGTTGCAGATGATGTGTACACTTCTTTTTTTTCTCCTCCGCACACATCATCATTGTGATTGCTTGAAATGTGAATTCACTTTTTTTTAGTGTGTTTTTAATGATTATTCAAGCGCTATGATGTCACTCAACACCCTGCATCCTCTCTAGCTTCTGTTAAGGAGCCTAAGCGCTTTATTCATTAATAAATATTATCACAGTACGAAATTAAAATGTTTTTACTTAATCATTACTAAATTTTACTATAGTATTATTATACTCGCGGAATAGCGACAAACCCGGAAGTTACTGGCACGTGATTCAAATTTAGCCAATGGCTGAGAGCTTTTGTTTCTCCCTCTTGCTGATTGGTTGCAGATGATGTGTACACTTCTTCTTTTTTCTCCTCCACACACGTCATCATTGTGATTGCTTGAAATGTGAATTCAATTTCTTTTAGTGTGTTTTTAATGATTATTCAAGCGCTATGATGTCATTCAAACACCCTGCATCCTCTCTAGCTTCTGGTAAGGAGCCTAAGTGCTTTATTCATTAATAAATATTATCACAGTACGAAATTAAAAAGTTTTACTTAATCCTTACTACATTGTTATTGAAATAATGAGTAAGACTGTCTATAGAACGTGTTTAAGAAACATATTCTAGCGCATTAAATATCATACATAGGGTTTTAAAACCGTGTCAATAACTCACAGATTTTTTTGATCCGTGGGAAGGGCTGGAGCCGAACCGTCGCGAAATACGAGGGCCTACTGTATTGAACTAAATAAAATTTGAGGGCATTTCTATTTGGATAGTTTGGATCAATTGTGCATTAATAATTGCACTGTGATCTATTACAACCTATAAGTCACTCCAGGAACACAGAATGAGTAAACAGATTATATGACAGAAAGTTAAAATGTTTGGATCTGGAAAAAAGACATTTTAAGTATTAAAAAATATTACAGTCGGACACTGGTGGCCTAGTGGTATAGGGCACTGGATCGCTGATCCTAAGGTTGGGGGTTCGAGTCCTACTCTCCGTAAGGTTGTCACTGTCCCCCCCTAGTGCAGCTAACTGGGTTATCAAAGGCCAGCCATGTCTCTCACTGTCTGTGGTGTGAGGTTCATGTAAAAGAACCATTGCTGACAAAGCCGTCAGCGTGTTTCTCCCCTGCGATGGCCTGGCGAGCTGTCCAGAGTGTACTTTGCCCTCGCTCGGAGTCAGCTGGGATGGGCGCCAGCCTCCCCGCGACCCTAATTAGGATTAAGCAGTTACAGAAAATGAACTGAACTGATGAAAAATATTAAAGATTATGGTCTGTCTTTGAAATATTGTACAAAACTTTGGGATGTTGGTCAATGTCTGGGATGCTTACCAATGCAGTTCAGACACTGATCAAAGATTGCGTGTCAAAGACATGTCAAATTCTTAGGAGTGTGGAAATATGGAGACTACAAAGCTTGAGGAAATACCTTTTAATTACTTGTTTGCTACACTGCTCAGAAAAAAGTCACAATTTATATTGAAATAAGATGATGCTTTGAAGTCTTTGAGAACGACAGCAGTGATTAATATCTTTCAGCCTGAAAAAATGGTAACTTGATGAATAGAGTAGCTTTTGAACTCAAAATAAAAAAAAGACATTTTAGTGGGCATATCCCAAAGTTGTGAAAATGAAGTTTGTGTGTTTAAGAAGTGTCAAGTAAAGAGTATTAAAAAAAAAAAAAAAGTAAACTTTTGGTAACAACTGTCCGGTACAATACTAAAACTTGCAAAATAGTGTGAACTGTCAACTTTGCCAGAAAAAAAAAATGTACGGACGAGAGAAATTAAAATATATTATCAAATAATAAGAAAAACTTCAAGGGACAGACACCCTTATCCAAAGTGACTTACATTTCTACCTCCCATATACAGCTGAGAGTTAAGGGCCTTGCTCAAGGGCTCACCAGTGGCAGCTAGGGGCTACTGGGACTTGAACCATGCACTTACTGGTTAGTAACCCAGAATCTTCACCACTCAGCCACCACAGGAGTTCAACACATCCAATGTGACAATTTGAGATTTACTTTCTGCTTGTTCCCTTTTTCAGGGGTCGCCACAGCGAATGATTCGCACGTTTGATTTTTGGCATAGGTTTTTACGTCGGATGCCCTTCCTGACACAACCCTTTAGCAAGGGACAGAAACACGCTGACAGCTTTACAGCTCCTCTTTACGAAAGTCAGCAATGGTTCCTTTACATGAAGCTCTCACCATAGACAGTGAGCGACATGGCCGGCCTTTGATAACTCAGTTAGCTGCACTGGGGGCGGGGGCAATGACAACCTTATGGAGAGTGGGACCCGAACCTCCAACCTTAGGATCAGCGATCCAGCATCCTATACCACTGGGCCACCACTTTCAAGGCTGAAATAAGATAAAGGCTTTAATTTGCTAGGCAGCATAAACACCAGATTCTGGAATAATAGAAATGGCACGCGCTTACCTCAAATCCATTGGTGTGACCAAAGGATCAGGCGACTTGACTGTGGACTGATGCAGACAGTGTGGCACATACTATTTGAATATTCGACTCTACAACCTCCAAATGGGTTGGAGGGTCTTATTGAACTTGTTACCCCTACTGTTAGTTGGCTCCAGATGGACATCCCTGTGTGACACTGATTACACAAACGACGATGAAGAAAGCCATTGTTAAAAGAAAGCCATAAGAATCCTGTTTGCAGTTTGCTATAAGCTATGTGTGGTACACAGCAAACATGAAGAAGCCGCTTCAGTCAGATGTGCTGACAGAAAACTAACACTGACATCACCCTGAACACACCATCTCTCCCCCATAAACATGGTGGCAGCATCATGCTCTGGGGACTACTTTCTTCGGCACGGACAGGGAAGCTCAGCAGAGTAAATGGGAATAAATCGGATAGAGCCAAAAACAGGGCATTCTTGGTTGAAAACCTGTTAGGTTCACCTTTCAGAAGGACAAGGCCACTGTATCTGTGTTCAAGCTCATCTCTGATGATACAATAGACTGTGGTATCATGTGTTGTGGTCATATGAGTCCAGATTTCAGATTGTTTTTTGAAAAAAATGGTATTCCCATGTTCTCCATGATAAAGAGTAATGACGATGGATAGGATCAGGAATGAGCCCATCAGAGGGACAGCACATGTAAGACGTTTTGGGGACAAAGTCAGAGAGGCTAAATTGAGATGGTTTGGACATGTACAGAGGGGGGATAGTGAGTATATTGGTAGTAGGACGCTGAGGTTGGAACTACCAGGCAGAAGGCCTAGACGAAGACCAAAGAGATGATTCATGGATGTGGTGAGGGAGGACATGAAGGTAGTTGGTGTAGGAGAAGAAGATGCAAAGGATAGGGTGAGATGGAGGCAGATGATTCGCTGTGGCAACCCCTGAAGGGAACAGCCGAAAGGAGGAGAAGAAAGATGAAAACAAGCATCTCGATTGTTTTTAGATCAAATTTGCAAAAGCCAGCATCTGTGATGGTATGGGTATGGACCAGTCTGCATGGCATGGGGGATTTTTATGTGTTTGAAAGTATCATTGACATAAGATAACATAACATAAGATAAGATACAGCTTTCTTAATCTCACAATGGAGAAATTCATATATATAAATAAATAGATACATGGAGGAATATATTTGTATTTTTAGAGACATGTGTTGCAAACAGTGCAATGTCTTTTTCTGGGAAATTTATGTTAATTTCAGCATGACAATTCCAGGCCTTAGTCTTATATTGCGCTGGTGAGAACAGTAAAGATTCATTAGGTGTCACTGGTATACATTTACAAATCTCAGATTTACAGGTATTGTTAATTTTTTTTTCCATTTAATTTTTTTTTTTTTTTTTTTTTTTTTTTTTTTGTATTTTGAAAAAAAAAAATTGGAATATTATCCTCAAAGCAGGGGCAATGGTGGTCTAGTGGTATGGGGCACTGGATCGCTGAGCCAAAGGTTGGGGGTTCGAGTCCCACTCTCCACAAGGTTGTCACTGCCCCCAGTGCAGCTAACTGGGTTATCAAAGGCGGGCCATGTCTCTCACTGTCCATGGTGAGAGGCATGTAAAAGAACCATTGCTGACTTTCGTAAAGAGTAGCTGCAAAGCCGTCAGCATGTTTCTGTCCCTTGCTAAAAAGGGTTGTGACAGGAAGGGCATCCGACGTAAAAACCTCTGCCAAATCAAATGTGCGAATCAGATGATTCGCTGTGGTGACTCCCGAGTAAAAAGGGAAAAAGCCGAAAGGAAGACAGACATCCTCAAAGCAAAAGAAAAGAAATAAACTTTAGATTCTATAAGATATACTATCTGTTATCCGGACATCGTGAGGTCACAGTGAGGTGAAACCAGGAACACCAGTGCTTATGTGCTCTGTACCTGGTAATGATGCACATGGACTGGTCAGAGACTTGGCTGCTGAGCAAAACAAGCATATTACTTCCATTTCCATTGGTAAGATTTTCACCTTGTACCTGTGGTCTTGGTGCTGTGGCAGTGCTGGCCTGCTGGTGGTAAAAGGTACTGGATCGCTGGTCCTATGGTTGGGGGGTTCGAGTCCCACTCTCCACAAGGTTGCCACTGACACCCCCCCCCCAGTGCAGCTATCTGGGTTATCAAAGGCCCGCCATGTCTGTCACTGTCTATGGTGAGAGGTTCATGTAAAAGAACCATTGGCTGACTTTCGAGAAGAGTAGCAGCAAAGCCATCAGCGTGTTTCTGCCCCTTGTTAAGGGTTATGTCAGGAAGGGCATCCGACGTAAAAACCTATGCCAAATCAAACATGCGATGATTCGCTCTGGCGACCCCTGAGAGAAAGGGAACAGCCGAAAGCAAAAGAAGACGATACTATCTGTTATCCATTGTGCTTTATTTCGGAGTAAAGGTGTTTATTTATTTTTGGCCAGATTATTTTATAACACACACTCTATGTACAGTACACACCATATAAGATGGAGCAGTACCTTCAACAGAGCTGTGTGCGGGTTGTAATGGTGTCTTCATGCTCAGGTAAAGCGGAAGACCAGCGGAAAGCTAATGAGGCTGTAGCAACCTGTGGAAGCGCTATAATTAATCAGCTTTTCTCCTGTGATTATAGTGTCCATCCACAAGACACACTGCTGTTCACACCTACAGGAGGAAAGACTTCAGCTGGCCACTAAGGTGAAATGTTCAATTGATTAGTTGAGTCTAAAGAGCATTACATTCCTATAGATAAAAAGAGATCTTTTAATATAAATGTTAACAGGCAAAGGATACAAGTAGTGCCATAATGCTCTAGGTCGACTCGTATAGTGCTTTCTATCTGCTTTTTCTTCATCGCACGCTTTCTCTTCCTCGAGACACTATTTGGCAACGATGCATGTCCTCAATGGAGCAGGATCAATGGTAAAAAGTGGAATTAGTCATTCTAAATCATGTAGCCGTGGTCGAAGAGATGGCCTCCGAAAATCATTAGGCAATCATGTATCCTTATTGATTTATTCAAAATACCTGGAGCAAAAGCAGATTAAAAAGAGGCTAAAAGGAAGCTAATGCTGATTAAATGGCTCAGAGATGGGAGGTCCTCAGGGTGTGTTTTTGCCCTAATCAGTAGGAAACAATACTGGTGCAATAGCCAGCCCAAAGCAGGTCTATTAAGAGCCCTTTACTTGACATATTTATGTATTTCAAATAGTGTGGAGCACATTAAAGCCAGTTCACTTACAGCACCTTCCTCATTGAGCAGTAAACATCCGACAACTCAAGGAGGGAGTAAACGATTTTGCAACCTCTTAGGTGTCCTTGTATGAATAACAAATTTAATACAGCACACTAGAGCAATTTTGTATGGATTGTGCCTATCATCAAAAGCCCTGTATTTCCATTATAGACATTACTCATTAAAAGAATACAAACAAACAAAATGTAAATTATTATTATTAATAATTCATTCCTTTTCTAAACTACTTAATGCTATTTAGGGTCACGGGGAGGTAGGTGCCCATCGCAGTCGACTCCAGGCAAGGGCGGGGTACACCCTGGACAGCTTGCCAAGCCATCGCAGGGCCAACACTCACACATCTATTCACACCTAGGGGTCAGCCAGTTAACTTTCTGTGCATGTTTTTTGGACTGTTGGACGAAACCAGAGTAACCAGGAGGAAACCCACACAAGCACAGGGAGAACATGCAAACTCCACACACAAAGAACCAAGATGGGAATCGAACCCAGACCTTCTGGCTATGAGGTGGACATGCTAACCACTATGCCACCGTGCCACATAATAATAATAATAATAATAATAATAATAATAATAATAATAATAATAATAATAATAATAATAAGGCATCACGGTGACATAGCGGTGAGCACAGCTGCCTCACAACACAAAGACCTGGGTTTGATTCCCAGCTCAGGTGTTTTTGTGTGGAGTTTGCATGTTCTCCCCATGTTTGTTTGAGTTTCCTCCGAGTACTCTGGTTTCCACCCACAGTGCAAAAATATGCACAGTAAGTTAATTGGATATTCTAAATTGCCCATAGGTGGAGTGTGAGTGTTAATGGTTGTGTGAGTGTTGGCCCAGCAGTGGCCTGGCGAGCTATCCAAAGTGCATCCTGCCACCTCGTGACCCTAATTAGGATTCAGCGGTTCAGAAAATGAATGTATTATAATAATAATAATAATAATAATAATAATAATAATAATAATAATAATAATAATAATAATAATAACTAAGTAATATCATTTTTAAAAATATATTTAACTAGTCTTATTTTAAGAATGCGTTGCGGCTTTTTAGTTTAGTTGATAGCCATACAAGATTCCCAAAAGTAGTTGGCATAGTTTACATTTTGTCTTAATTCTAAATGTTATCAGTATGACATACATGGTGGCATAGTGTTTACCACATCTGCTTTATGGCAAGAAGGTCCTTCGCTTGATTCTTGGGCTCAGGGGTTTCTGTGTGGAGTTTCCGGTTTCTCCAATTTCCTACCACATTCCAAAGACATGCATATTAGGCTAATTTGCTGTTCCAAATTTCCCCTAGGTGTGAATGTGAGTGTAAATGGTTGTGTGTATTGCCCTACAATGAACTGGCAAGCTGCTCGGGGTGTACCCTGCCTTCGCAGAGTGCCAGCTGTATTACGCATCAGCCTCCCTATGACCCCATTAGGATTAAGTGGTTCGACAAATGAGTGAGCGGGTCAGTAAATCACTTGTCAATTTGATAAATGTTCTTATGTTTTTATATTTTATGCATTGCTAAAATAACAATTAACCACAGAGAATAATAATAATAATAATAATAATAATAATAATAATAATAATAATAATAATAATAATAATAATAAAATCAATATTTTCCCTGCCCCACTTGTCAATGCACAAATAATCGTAATTACCATCATCTAGATTGAAAGGAGAGATATTATGCTATTTCCAGGTTTTTTCAACCCATTAATATTGTTACAGCTGTCCAGCGTGCACTCTACCATCACCCAGAGTTGACTGAGATGGGGACCAGCCTACCCGCGGTCATAATTAATGGTTCATAAAATGAATGGATGAATGAATAATGTTGTTACAGTATTGAAAGCCACGTTAGAAGACACCAGAGTGTCAAATAAAGAGGTGAGCATTGAGCATGTGTTTGTGTTTTCCATCTTGGCTAGAGTTAGGTGCACACTAGTGCATTATGGTATGCTGGGTCTTCTGCACTGAGTGTACAGTTTTCAGGCAACTAATCAGAGTGGAGTGGTTACAGAGAGCAGAAATACTTTAAATGAGAAGAGGAAGTCAAACAATCCCACTTAAAGTCTGCAAAGTCAGTGTTTCTGTCAAGTTTAAAAGTAGCTTCCTGAAACAATGTGGAGATTTTTGGATTAAGAATTGTAATTTGGTGCTCCTTTTGTATCCAGAATTTAAAATAAAAATCTTTGGCCAAATATTCCAGTTAACATAAAACTAACTGATCAGTTGAAACCTTTTCGCTTTGTTTTGTGAAATGATTCTTTACATTAAACATGTATAACCATGTACAGTAAATCAATTCTGTCACAAAACTGTGTGCTAAGAAAATTAGTCATATTCACATTGACTATGGTGTGTCAGAGGTGAGTCCGAGTCATCAACAAATCTGTGAGAGACAGAACACTTCCACAAGGCTAACTGAGGAGATGACACTGTGGAATGATTTACATATACGTTGACTGTACCGTGCTAAACCGGAGGCGATATGCTTCTGTTTCTCGTTAAATATATTACCATAGATGCTCCAGAGCGGCAGGTATGACTTGGCGAATTGACTAGATTTTCAAAAGCACTGTAAAGTGGAGCTTGGCTTCACTGGCATTCAGAGTGTTAAATCTGATACAGGCTTTACCATTCAGTTAAGGTCGAGAGAGAAACTCATTCCAATAAAGACTGTTGTTTGTACACTAGAGAAAATTAGACCTGTCTAGCACATTGCTGATTCCACTATCGATTCATTTACCACATGGAGATGGTAATGATAGACTCTTTTCCATACAGATTAAATATTAACAGTTGAAACTGTGCAGTTCAGCACGACGTTAATATGTGCATGTGTAATGAGGTGCATTTTATTTACAGCTCAAACACAGCAGCTCCCCGTGATCCCTGCTTTGTTAAATCGGCCTCTTCTTAGTTAAATTTATTGCCATTTAAACATGACAAAAAGGCCATAGAGGTGGTCATTACAATAATCCATCATGTCTACAACTGCTGGCCTGCAGGCTCCTAAATTCAATCAAAGAAGGGTCAACAGACTGATTTTTTTTTTTTTCTGAATCAAGTGGCTTTTCCTTCAGTGTTATTAGTTAAAATCCTAGATATTCTGCTGAAAGAAAATAGATGCAAACACTTTACAGAGGAAAATGGTACTAACGGTCATTTTCCTGGTCACTTTATTGAATAAATATGATGCATGCATGTAGTGTAGATTTAAAGATGTAAGGAAATCATGGCCCAATTGTAACATAATTTTTTGTTTGTTTGTTAAGATAAATATAGATAATGTATATTTTGGCACGGTTGGGTGAAAAACATGTCCTCACAATTTGGGCAAAAACCATCTAGGTGAAAAATACCTGGTGAAAACCATGGAAAGCTGCTGGTTTTCACCCTAAATTGTAGGGACATGTTTTTTGCCCAACTTTTTATTTATATATATATATATATATATATATATATATATATATATATATATATATATACACGCACACACACGCACACACACAGACGCTCCCCGACTTACGTTCATCCATTTCACGTTTTTTCTATTTTACTTTTTTTCAAAAATAATAAATAATAAAAATAGAAAAAAAATTTTTTATGAGATATGGTAATTTATGAATTTATGAATGTATAGTACAGTATGAGCGTCACACGTCATACGTCATACGTCACTGTAACAACTTACGTTCACTTTCAACTTACGTTCGTTACGTTCGGCTGTCCGGAACCAATTAAAAACGTAAGTCGGGGAGCATCCATATATCCTTTCGGCTTTTTCCCTTTTACTTGGGGTCGCCACAGCGAATCATCTGATTCGCACGTTTGATTTGGCAGAGGTTTTTACATCGAATTCCCTTCCTGTCACAACCCTTTATAGTAATGGACAGAAACACGCTGCTTACTCTTGACGAAAGTCAGCAATGGTTCTTTTACATGCCTCACACCATAGACAGTGAGAGACATGGCCCGCCTTTGATAACCCAGTTAGCTGCACTGGGGGGGACAGTGACAACCTTGTGGAGAGTGGGACTCGAACCCCCAACCTTTGGATCAGCGATTCAGCGCCCTATACCACTAGACCACCACTGCCCCGATATATATATATATATTTATATGGTGGGAAAAGTATAATTAATGTAAACATATATACACACATATACAAAGTTTATTTACAGTTAGTGTTAAGGTTAGGATAGATTAATTATCACCTCTCATTAAGGGAAGTGTCACAAATTTGTAAATAACCATTAACAAGTGAATTCAATTTAAAAAAAAATTAAGTTGGGTGAAAAACATGCCCTCACAATTTGGGCAAAAACCACTTGGGCGAAAACCATCTCGGTGAAAAACACCTGGGCGAAAAACACCTGGGTGAAAACCATTCTGGCGAAAACCATGGAAATCCCTGTAAGCAGTTCTCCCAAAAAATGTATATATGTCATTAAAGCTAAAATGTTATCATGAAGGGAGTAATGATTGTGTGGAGGATGAAATGGATTTTGAGCTTTTGTTATGGAATTATTATACAGTGTAAAGTGCAACATTAAGTCAATATTTCCCTAATATTGCTACAAATAAAAAAATATTAATATATGTACATCCAGTATCTGAATGCATGATTAAGCCTCACAAATCAGGGTAGATTGGGGAAGATTCTGGTGTCTGAGAGACCGTAAAACCTTTGATGACAAACAATTTCAAATATATAGAACAATTTTAAATATATTTGTGATAAAATTTCGATGATTGACTATTATTTTTACCAAATGTAATTTGGACTCCTGTGGTGATATTCATGCATAAAGATGTTCACCCTTATGAACAAATTTTGGACAGATGGACATACAGAAAGAAATACAGACATATCTACAGTATGGAGCTTCAAGTTCTACTATTTAGTAAAGCTAGGTATTGCCTGGATGTTTTTGTATTGTGATGTATTGCGATTTTTAGCATGTATTGCAATATGTATTGTGATATATTGCATAAAAAATTCTAAATTAAAAGTGAGCCTGTTCATAACAGTATTTATTCTTTATTTCAAAAAGAGAAATGAACAACATTAAAAACGTTGTTTTTAGTCATTAAAATAAAAATTGTAAGCATAAGAAAAAAATCTACTGATGAAAATTTTATGTTTAAAACTTTGGCATAAACATTAACACTGAAATAGAACTGCATATTGAGCAACATATGATATTTAAATCATATTAAACACACATAACAAACATTAGAAGTGCATCTAGTGCTTTTATTAGCATGTTGTGAAGCCTTGATCATTAATGCATGCATATTCAATTTTTAAGGCGGGATTAAAGGTGGCGCATCATCCGCGCATGCGCTGAACTGTGTCAGGCACCACTAGACCATCAGACCTATGACCGTATGAGCAGTAGATTGATATATTTATAACATATAACAATATTAACATTACATATACATATATATTAATGGCATCATAGCGATGCGCACAGGCCTACTGGCACATGCTGCACATATAAACGTACAAGTCTGTCAAACTTTAGAACTTTACAATACTAACATGCAATATCGTTTATCATATAAATCAAATTAATATGATCATTATGTTTGAGAGAAGTGGAATGTAATTTACCGGAATCAGGGACCGATTTGGGGCATGTTGAGCCTGAGGCTGAGGCCGCAAGTTGTGTGACGTCATTTTTCTTTTAGAGTCAACATATATTATTGCCGCGTTAAGCAGAAACACACACACACACACACACACACACACACACACAAAAAAAACATGCATGGTTAATATGCCTTGTTGGAGATCAGATTCATAGGACCGCTTTCCTCTTTTGCTCATTTTAAAATAAATGTTTAAGCAATAATCTAGGTGCAGTAGGACAGTAAATGGTTCAGCAATTAGCAACATGAAGCGTGGTTTTATTTTTAGCGGGAATTTCTGTATCATCTATAAAAACAAATTCTATTGGCTGAGGGCCTTTGTGACATCCACACTGCCCAATCATGGCATGGCTCTTATTATACTTGGCTCTCCACACACCGAATGACTGTAGATACGAGGACAGAAACACAATTGTGTCAGGATTACATGCCACAACTTCTGCGGTTGCCTTTTTTTTTCAACAAAAGCATTACTTCCGGTTCTATTAGTGGGAATAATAACTTTTTTTTTTACTGTTCCGAAGATTTTCAAATGGATGTAAAAAAAAAATGGTTTTGCTTCAGAGTATCACAATACATATTGTTTGCATGTTAGAACCAGTTAAAACTGATAAATGGGTTTTATTGTGCAGCTCTACTATTTAGGTTAAAAGAAGATAAGAGTATTACCCCAGCAACAAAATAATAATAATAATAATAATAATAATAATAATAATAATAATGATGATGATGATGATGATGATGATGATGATGATGATGATGATTAATATTATTATAATTATTATTTTGTTGCCATCATCATCATCATCATCATCATCATCATCATCTTCTTCAAAATAATTTGGTTTTTCATAACAGTGCATCTATTCCAGACTATATGCTGTGTATTACATTAGAATTCACCCTAAATGTCTCGTCTTTTTCAAACTGTAAGGAACCTGCAGATGGAGTAAATCAGCAGCTCTCACCCTCTCGCCTCATTGATTATCCACCTAGTAAAGAGCCCAGAGTGCTCAATTCTGCCATTGATGTGGGCTGCAGAGGCGGAGGAGAATCTCAGACCCCCATGAACGAGCTTTTTATTTTGTGTGTTTGTGCTGAAGGCATATCGATTTCAGTGCGACGCGAGCAAGTGATCTCCAGCATAACCAGGCTGCATCAAATCCTGTTTTTAACGCACACACATTCAAAATGACACACTGCTCGAGTTCCACCTCAGTTTTCCTCAAAGTTGAATTGACTTTTGTGTGTGTGTTTCTCTGCCTATTCATCAGGGCCTGGTGTGTGAGCTGTGTGGGGTGTGGGTGGGAAAATGGATAAATGACAGCAGCTCAGTGATGAACTGGATTCTCTCACTAAACAAGAGTTAGACAAATGAAACAAGGTGAACTTCTGGTGAATTCACAAGCCTCAGTCTTGTGAGCCATTAATAAATAAAAGGTTAGCATTTTGAACTTCAGAGTCAATAAACCTGTAGTTTAATAATAAAAGTGTAGCTTAGCTTGCTGTGTGTCTTTGTTGATTTTTTCTTTCAGTATGAATCTTATATTTCAATTCATTTTACGTATTTTTTTTTATTATTTGTGATGTCTTTTCGTGACAATAATAAAAATGTACATAACATGATTTTAAAGTCTGTATATTTATCATATACTTAAAGACTGAAATTTTATGTGCATATGTGAACCATCACATCAAATCAGGTATTAGGCCACATTTTGGGCTACATGAGCTATGTATATTTACTTTTAAAAATTTCACCTGCATAGTAATGTATTGGCCCCCAGTGCAGCTAACTGGGTTATCAATGACCAGCCCTGTCTCTCACTGTCTGTGGTGAGAGGCATTTAAAGGACCATTGCTGACTTTCAAAAGTAGCCTGGCAAGCTTTCCTGGGTGTACTCTGTCCTCGCCCAGAGTCAGCTGAGATGAGTGCCAGCAGCTCCATGACCCTTATTATGATTTAATGATTTAGAAAAATCAATGAATGGATGAGTAATGTATTGGCTATAGCCCATAATTGGGCCATGTGACATACCTGATACGATGTGATGGATGACAATCATTCATTCATTTTCCAAATAACTTAATCATATTATGGATCCTAAGGGGGAAACTGTCTCAGCCAACTCTGTGTGAAGATGGGGTATGTCCTAAACAGCTTGCCAGTCCATGACAAGGCCAACACACACACACACACACACACACACACACACACACACACACACACACACACACACAAAACCATTCATACTTAAATCTGGGGGCAATCTGTAGCAGTCAATTAGCCTAATGTGCATGCCTTTGAACTTCTTCTTTTTTCCTTTCGGCTGTTCCCTTCAGGGGTCGCCACAGCAAATCATCTGCCTCCATCTCACCCTATCCTCTGCATTTTCTTCTCTGACACCAACGATCTTCATGTCTTCCTTCACCACATCCATAAATCTCTTCTTTGGTCTTCCTCTAGGCCTTCTGCCTGGTAGTTCCAACCTCAGCATCCTACTACCAATATACTCACTATCCCTTATTTGTGCATGCCTTTGGACTGTAAGAGAAAAAGGTGCGCCAAGAGGAAACTCACACAATCGTGTGCAGAAACGCTCTCAGAAGCCCACAACTTGAACCCAGAACGTTCTTTCTGTGGACGTTTTTGTGCAATGCCATCATCTGTTAGCTCCGTGCATATAAATACAGTTCACTACATCTTGTATTGCTAGAATGAAACCACCTGTTCTAAATGTGTTTTGGAAAAAGTAATAATGCATTTTTATATAAATTATTATTAGTATTATTATTTTTTGCATGATAGGATTTTGTGTATATTGTATTCGTGCAAAAACTTTCTAATATCTAAATGAGTAACCCAGCATCGTCATTTAATGAAGATGTGTTTTATCAAGACAGATGATAACAAATAAGATTTCACTGGTTATATTCGGCTCAGCTGTAAATAAATGATTTTGAGCAATAGTCAAACAGAGCTGAAGACAAAGCTCATTCCACAGATAGACACTTGTTAATACACAGCTGTTTAAATATGGAACTGCTTCATCTCTAGTGCACTCCTTTTACAAAATGGTCTCGTTTGAGTTGGGCTCTGTTTAACTGTTTAATTGTATAATGGTTTATCCATGCCATCCCCACCTGGAAATCATAATTACTGCCTCAGCATAGAGTGGGATGTGCTCAGGTCCGGATAGATAAATATGGTCGGAAACACTCAATTTTGTTGATAAAATGGAATTACTGTATAACAAACTAATACAGCAGGGTGACAATCTGAATTGAATGTTTTTAATCCAGAGTTGGTTATTTTTAGATCTTTTTAGCATTATATTTGTCTTATACAAATACAGTTTGGCATCATTTGGGACCGCATATAAGTGTGTCGTTTTCATTTATTATGTTCATTTAAAAAATAACAATGAGTCAGTCAATAAATCAACCAATTAATTAATACGACTACTACCACCACTACTACTACTACTACTACTACTAATACTACTACTAATACTACTACTACTACTACTAATACTAATAATAATAATAATAATAATAATAATAATAATAGGGCAATGGTGGCCTTGTGGTATAGGTTCTGAATCGCTGATCTTAATGTTAGGGGTTCAAGTCCCATTCTCCACAAGCTTGTCACCCCCACCCCATCCCCCAATGTGTGCTTCCCCCCCCAGTGCAGCTAACTGGGTTATCAAAGGCCGGCCGGCCATGTCTCTCACTGTCTATGGCGAGAGGTTCATGTAAAACAACCATTGCTGAGTTTCGACCAGATTAGGCTGCAAAGTCGTCTGCGTGTTTCTGCCCTGCGATGGCCTGGTGCACAGTATCGGGTGTACTCTGCCCTCACCCGGAGTCGGTTGGGATGGGCGCCAGCCTCCCCGTGACCCTAATTAGGATTAAGCGGTTACAGAAAATGAACTGAAATGAACTGAATAATAATAATAATAATTATTATTATTAACAGTGGGATTGGTCCATTCTTATTGGAGCTATTTCTCACTCACTCATTTACTCACTTCTTGCTGTGAGCCAGATATGCTAACTACTCCATCACTGAGTTATTTCCGAAGAGTCCATTTGTGGAAGAAAAATAAAATACTCTCATGTATTCACTTATCTGTACATAATTTCAAAGTGTATCCATGCTAAATGCTTTCATAAGCTGATATCATAAAGTACATTACTGTCAAAATAGTCTTACATGCTGCAACATTAATCTTTTCCTTCAACGGAACTAAAAGGCAAAACCTGTTCCATCATGACAATACCCCTGTTCACAAAGCAGGGTTTATTAAGACATGGCTTGCCAAGGATATTATTGATGAAAACAAGTGGTCTGCACACAGAATCCATCCTGGCCTTAAACCTACTCATTACTTTTGAATTGAGCTGGAACACTATGTGCCAGGTATTCGAGGCCAAAATTAGTGCTCGTATTCCCTCATGTTCTTGTGAGTGAACGAACAGAAAGTAGCAGATCCGTGTTCCTACAATGAAAGGGCTATAGCAAAGTGAAAGCTGTTATAACAGTAAGGGTGTATTCAGTGTGGAATGAAACGTAGGTCATTACATACAACACATGGGTGTGATTGGTCAGTTGGCTCTAATGTACTTTTGTTTGTAAGATTGTGAGAACAAGCGTGACTAATGGCACACCTGTAATGACTGATACAATTATACAGCATATTCCTTCAGATTTCACATTCTCATTAGTATAAGCAGATTAATAAAATTATTAGCAACTGAATTATAATATAATTCTGTGTTGAGATAGAGAATTAATCATCACATTCTCACTCACCTGAATTCTAAAATGCATCAAATAAATTGTAAAAGTTTTTTTTTATCTATCCCACCACACCCACCCCATCAATCAGTAACAAAATGGTTGCGTAATATGAACCAGACCCCAAACTCCGAAGTTTACCTATAAATCTACAGCATATTTGCCTTTAGACAATTTGTCACACTATTGAATCAGCAGCCTTGGAGCAGATGTCTGATATGGGTATCGTCTTCTGTGAAGCAACACATTTATGTGCTGTTCCGGAGGCTGCTGGTCGATGTGTTCTGTATGCAGAGCTACGAGCCTCACTTGCCCTTATCTCCACCTTGTACCTGCACTAAAGATTGAGTAAAACCTGCTCAGGGGTCTTTTCTCACACTCACTCTCCTTAACACACACACACATACACACACACACACACACACACACAGAGCGCGCGAGAGAGAGAGAGAGAGAGAGAGAGAGAGAGAGAGAGAGAGAGAGAGAGAGAGAGGGACTCACAGAAATATGGTCCTGGGGTTCGATTCCCAGCTAGTTTACATGTTCTCCCCGTGTCTGCATGGGTTTCCTCCAGGTACCCCCCCCCCCCCCAACTCCCCCCACCCAATCAAAAAACATGCACAGTAGGTTAACTGCTGTTCCAAATCACCCATAGGTGTGAGTATGAGTATGAATGGTTGTGAGTGTCGGCCCTACCATGACCTTCAAGCTGTCCAGTGTGTACCTCACCCTAACCCAGAGTCAGCTGGGATGGGTGCCAGCATCCCAGTGACCCTTATTAGGATGAAGCGTTTCAGAAAATGAATGAATGAATGAATACATAACATATTTGTTGCTAATGTTTCTCTGAGTTCAATCTTTTTACCAAATTCTATATGTGAAGCTTAGCTAGTACTGCTGACATTGACTCTGCCATCTGATAATATATACTTATGTAATTGTAGATTAAGTGGGTTAATTGCGTAATTAATTTTTGTCTTTTATCAAATAAAAACACAGTACAATTGTCAATATTGCAGAAATTGTAGAAGTAGCATCTGAATCCCAGATTTTATTTTAATTGGGCAAAAGGTGATTATATAATGATGTGTTGGACAGAGTAATTAATTTTTAAAAATTGGTAGAAATACATGTTAAACTGAAATTGCTGTTTGTTGGGAGAACCAGTGAATCTGTGTATCTGAATACTGTGTGACAGGCAAAGAGTCTACAATTCAGGCAAACAGTCTATAAGAGCATGGAAATGAAGTAGCCTGAACCAACACACCAACACTTTCTCTTTATCATGAATAAATATTAGCTGTTCTCACCATCCAACTTCTCACAAAAGACCTGGCCAGTGCTGGATTCCTGCTTCATGTTGCTACACTGAGTGTCTTTAGGCTATAAAAACCCTGTTGCATGGAGGAAAACGTTTTTATGAAAGGACAGGTTAGGCAGTAAACACAAAGTCATTAACCTCTGACCTTGATGAATTGGAGGCCCCAAGAAAATGCTGCCTTGCCAACTGATTGTTTGGGAAAGGAATTCCCAAGAGTGTTGGAGATGTCAGGAAAAATGGTTTCATTTAATAGACACTGACAGCTGTTAACCTACACAGATCTCATTCATTCGTTTTCGAAGCTGCTTAATCCTAATTAGGGTCATGGGCAGGCTGGCGACCATCGCAGCCAACTCTGGGCAATGGTGGGGTACACCTTAAACAGCTCACCAGGCCATCTCAAGACCAACACTCACACAACCATTCACACTCACACCTAGGGGCGATTGGAGCAGCCAATTAGCCTACTGTGCAGTTTTTTGGACTGTGGGAGGAAACCAGAGTATCTGAAGGAAACCCATGCAATCACGGGGAGAACATGCAAAGTCCACACAGAACTGAACCCAGGTGTGCTTCCTGTGAGGCACATGTGCTAACGACCACACCACTGTGCCAATCCTTCACAGAGCTCAGGAGATTCACCACAATCTGATTGTTACACCATCTGGGCATTAAAAACATTATCCTGAGTGAATAATGCTTGAATCAAAATGGCGACACTCACGGTGTGCCACTTGGAGCAGGTGCCACCATCATTATCAGGCTTTAAAAGTGTAAAAATTAAAGGACAAAAATATTGCTCAAGTGAGCAGTGGTGGTCCGGTGCTAAGGTGCTGAATTACTGATCCCAAGGTTGGGGGTTCAAGCCCCACCGTCAACAGTTGTCACTGCTGTCCCCCCAGTGCAGCTAACTGGGTTAGTAAAGGCCGGCCATATCTCTCATTGTTTATGGTTAGAGGCTGTAAAAGAACTTTTCCTTCAATCATAGCCATCAGCGTATTTCTGCCCTGCAGTGACCTGCTGAGCTGCCCTCGCCCAGAGTTGGCTGAGATGGGTGTCAGCTTACACATGACCCTAATTAGAATGATGCGGTTCAGAAAACGAATGAATGAGTATTGTTTGTCGTATATACTAAAATTCTAATTGTTTAAAAATATGCTGCGAGTTACATAGCACTTAGCTTTGCTCATAATATGCTGAGCTCCCCTGTCCTGCCTCTCACGTGGTTAAAATATATTATAAAAATATATACGAAAGCGTTAAGATATGTACTTAAGCTGTGAATGGGTTAAGAAAGACTTTAAGCGAAACGATGTTTAAAGCACACAGATTTTACCTGACCTGAATATGTTGAAATAAACCATTGTCATCCTGATAGCTATACAGTATACATATACAGGTATACCTCAGCTGAAGTTGTTTCGAGTTAAGTCATTCTCGATTATACGTCGGTTTTCAAAAAAGTATAGAAAAACAAAAAATAAAAATAAAGTGTAATAAATAAAGTTTAATAAATAAACTTATTTGTTATGGTCTGTGCTGGCTGGAGGCATAAACTCTCTCTTCATTCATTGCAAACGCTGGAAAGGGGCGTGGCTGCTACCTGCAGGCGAGGTCCAGAGAGCACACCTGTTTCCATTCAGCAATCAGTGAGCTATAAATAGGAGCAGCACGCTTCCCTCCGACGTCAGAAGATTGTCCTTCCCAGTGATTCCGTTTCCCTGCTATCTCTCTGACTCCTAGTATCCTGCTTCGTGCTCGACCAGTTTTCATCGATTAATTATTTCCAATGATTTAGATTTTCCAAAGTGCAAAATAAAATTGTTGAATCTTCTTACATGGTCTCCTGCATCTTTGGGTCTGACGCATATGCTCCAGGTGCAACATTATTAACCATATTGAAAATTGCATTCATGAATAAAGTACACAACTAGGAATGGTTATTTTCTGTTTAGTCTAGACAAGTAAATTTGGCGTAGCCTAGCCTAGGCTAGCATACAGACAAGCTAATTCGATTTAAGTCATTTTTCGATTTAAGTCGTCTCTCCTGGAACCAATTAACGACGTTGGGTGAGGTATACCTGTATATGTATCATTTTAGTTGCATTTTCTAATGTATCCTTGTAGTATAATTTACATTAAAGAATTGCACCCTAGGCTCAGTCATGTGACTGAACTTCTTCTTCTTTTTCTTTCGGCTGTTCCCTTCAGGGGTCGCCACAGCAAATGATCTGCCTCCATCTCTCCCTATCCTCTGCATCTTCTACTCTTACTCCAACGACCTTCATGTCCACCTTCACCACATCAATAAATCTTCTCTTTGGTCTTCCTCTGGGCCTTCTGCCTGGTAGTTCCAACCTCAGCATCCTACTACCAATATACTCATTATCCCTCCTCTGTACATGTCCAAACCATCTCAATCTAGCCTCCCTGACTTTGTCTCCAAAACATCTAACATGTGCTGTCCCTCTGATGTACTCGTTTCTGATCCTATCCATCCTCTTTACTCCCAAAGAGAACCTCAACATTTTCATCTCTGCTACCTCCAACTCTGACTCCTGTCTTTTCCCCAGGGCTACTGTCTCTAAACCATATAACATCGCTGGCCTCATCACCGTCTTGTACACTTTTCCCTTCATTCTTGCGATACTCTCCTATCACACATCACACCGGACACTTTTCTCCATCCATTCCAACCTGCCTGCACGCGCTTCTTCACCTCTTTTCCACACTCTCCATTGCTCTGGATTGTTGAGCCTAAGTACTTAAAATCCTCCACCTTCTTTATCTCTGCTCCCTGTAACCTCAAAGTTCCTCTTGGGTCCTTCTCATTCACACACATGTATTCTGTCTTACTGAGACTAACCTTCAATCCCCTCCTTTCCAGGGCATACCTCCACCTCTCTAGATTTTCCTCCACTTGTTCTCTGCTCTCACTACAGATCACGATGTCATCTGCAAACATCATAGTCCATGGAGATTCTTGTCTAACCTTGTCTGTCAGCCTGTCCATCGCCATAGCAAACAAGAAGGGGCTGAGAGCTGACCCTTGATGCAGACCCACCTCCACCTTGAACTCTTCTGTCACACCGACAGCACACCTCACCACTGTTTTGCATCTCTCATACATGTCCTGCACCACTCTAACATACTTCTCTGCCACTCCAGATTTCCTCATACAATACCACAGCTCTTCTCTCGGCAGCCTGTCATATGCTTTGACTGAACATGACTGAACATAAGTATCAACTCAATGTTTCATCCCAAGGACTATTTAAGAATATCCACCTCACCCTTCTTCCTGCATTCTTTCTTTTCCTTTCGGCTTTTCCCCCTTTTTTTTTCAGGGGCCGCCACAGTGAATCGTCTGGTTTGCACGTTTGATTTGGCATAGGTTTTTACGTCGGATGCCCTTCCTGACACAGCCCTTACCACCAGGCCACAACTGCCTCGAATATCCACCTCACCCTTGGTGCATAATTATTAATTGTATTCTATGACAATAATGTGGTACTTGAATATGGATAAAGGTCTGTTAGGCTTTTTTTTGCACCCAAATCAAGCCTAGAGGCTCATCAGGCTTGTGCTCATCTTCAGTTTCTGTAGCGTGATGCAGCTAGTAGTTCAACATCTCCTGGTTGGGGCACTAGTCCATCGCAGGTGAACTTACCAGTAATTTTTACTTTTACCCATTTATACTGTTGGGTGAACAGAGGCACACTTGTGGCTTAGACCTTCCCCAGGTCTTTGAACAGTGGGAGTCGAATGGAATTCGAACCAATGGCCTCCTGATCATGAGCCCAGCACCCTAACCTCTATGGCCCCAGTCCCCTTGTATATGAATACTACACATTCCAATGTAAGGTAGCCATAAAATGCCTTGAGCAATATTATTTGTCTTCATTTGTTGACTTTTTTCCTTTTAAACCAGAAGATGTAAATATCTAAACCTTTTACAGCAAAGCCTTGTATATCAGTTAAACATTTAAACTGAATTGTGCATGTAATATTACATAGTGTCATGTAATGGGGAGGCAGATAATTGGTGTAATAATTAGCACTTCAATTTCATAGCAAGAAGTTCCCAGGTTCAAACTCGAGGTTTCTTTGTGGAGTCTGCATGTTCTTCCCATGCATACATGGGTTTCCTCCAGGTCCTCCAGTTTCCTCACACATTCCAAAGATATGAAACGCTAATTTGCTGTTCCATATTTGCTTCCCCTAGGTGTGTGTGTGACTGTGAATGGTTGTGTGTCTGTGCTGGCCGTGTCTTGATCTGACGAGCTGTCCAGGCTGTATATTGCCTTCACCCAGAGTCACCCCATGACCTTAATTAAGGTGAGGTAGGTAAAGTCTGTTGGGTTTTTACACCCGAGCCATAGTGGCTCATCAGGCCGGTGCTTATCCCTGGTTTCCATAGCGTGAAGTGACCAGTAGTTTAACTCCTCCTGGATGGCACGCTAGTCCATCGCAGGTTACCTTCCCAGTATATTTTTACTGGTACCCATTTATACTGCTGGGTGAACAGAGGCACACTTGTGGTTGAGACCTTGCCCAGGGGTCTTAGCACAGTGAGGGTCTCAGTGGGGTTCGAACTCATAACCGCCCAATCATGAGCACAACACCCTAACCACTATGCCACCGGCCCCACACCCGACCCTAATTATGGTGAGGCGTTTATCAAAATTAATCTTTTGAAGAGTTTGTGAGAAATAGTCCAAAACCTCCACAGCCCTCTTACATCATTAGTTTGATTATACATTCCTTGGTATATGTCTGCAAACAGAGTGCAGTTTCTGCACCAAACACTGATGCTATGTGTTAGAATACTCTCTATTATACACCTTTAGAAAAAGTTGAAGATGAGTTTGTGCATGGTGGTTATTTTCAGTTTTCTTAGAAACATGATTAGGATCAATCAGGGGTTGTTGTGCCCTCTTCAATAAGGATGAGGTGTTGAGGGGCGCTGCCAAATCATACTGACCAAAACATTTGATGACAGTTTCCACTTCTGCACCACAATGTATGGAGGGGTTAGATGTTCATGACCTCAGAATTCCACAACCATCTAGTGTTAGGGGCCAATTAGAGCACTAAGTAAGAGAGTTTGAGGTAGTTGGAAGATCACAACACTGAGATTTCCTTTCGGCTTTTTCCCTTTTCCAGGGGTTGCAACAGTGAATGATTCGCACATTTGATTTGGCATAGGTTTTTACGTCGGATGCCCTTCCTGACACAACCCTTTTAGCAAGGGACAGAAACACGCTGAGGGCTTTGCAGCTATTCTTTATGAAAGTCAGCAATGGTTCTTTTACATCAACCTCACAACATAGACAGTGAGAGACATGGTCGGCCTTTGCTAATCCAGTTAGCTGCACTTGGGCAGTTGACAATCTTGTGGAGAGTGGGACTCGAACCCCCCAACCAAAGGATCAGGGATCCAGCGCCCTATACCACCAGACCACCACTGCCCTTGGAAGATCACAACAGTATCAATGATAAATAGTAATTATGAAAAGCCTTTCCATCACCTGAACTATAAACTTTAAGTATTGGTGTCCGTTACTCTCAGGAAAAGGTACAAAACAAGCAATTACTTAATTTTTTTTTAAATTACAATTTAAAGAATCCAAAAAAAAAAAAAAAACATTGGACCAGAATATATTCAGGTTTTTTAAAAGTATGAAAGTGTCCTGTGTGTTGGGGACAAAAGCAGCAGACAGGGGTGCCACACTTTAGTAGAAAATGAAGAGACAATAAGCAGTGTGTCTCTGTGATTGGCAGTTAGACGTGACCCAAACAGCCAGACATTTCAGGAGCTGATTTGAAGCGGCGTCTCTGGTGCCACAGCAATGTCAGCCTTCACGCTTGACTCTAAATGGTTTCGCAGTCAAAGGGAGAGTGTGTGTGTGTGTGTGTGTGTGTGTGTGTGTGTGTGTGTGTGTGTGTGTGTGTGTGTGTGTGTGTGTGTGTGTGTGTGCGTGTGTGTGTGTGTGTGTGTGTGTGTGTGTGTATGTGGAAATAAACTTCACTCTCCAATCCCCAGGCCCATTTAAACAGCAGATAAAAAGGTGCGCCGACAGGCAATGACATGTTACTCCTCCTTCTTTCAGCTGATAAACAAAATGCCAAATATCCAGTGCATTTTTGACACCCACTTTTCACCTGCCATGGCACATAAAGAATCATGTGGATTTTTACACATCCGAAATTTGCAGAGTGGTGAACACCACTTTTACAATTCTTTTCAGAGGAAAGTAGCCAATGCATGATGAGAAACACAAAGAACTTAGCCAGATTACATTACTGACTAATTAGAATATTCATGACTAGGTTATGATTTTGCATATCAAAACATGCAGCATGAAGAATTGGTACAAAAGTGCAGTACAGGAATGATAATAAATTTTAATAATAAATTTTTATAGAGCTAGAAAATATTATATAAAAATAATTAATAATTAAAAGGTACTTCTATAATGATTGTGGAGAGGATAAAGCAGTGGTAGATGGGCGATAGTAAAAAGCAGATGATTGTGATTTTTAAAAGTTTTTATAACTGTGATTAGTAACATGATAATCAGTTAAAGATTAAAACAAGAATGAATTGGACAGGTGAAAAAAAATGTTGAACAGCAATTAGACAGCCAGAACTCGTGTGATTAGTGCTTGTTTAATGGGGAAAATAATCAGTGATGGGTTACTGAAAATGATTTTGATCAGTGATTAGTTAACGGTAACACTGGTGATCAGTGATTAATTAATGGGTACACCTTTGATCAGTGATTCATTAATGGTAATACTGGTGATCAGTAATTCATTAATGGAAATACTGGTAATCAGTGATTCGTTAATGGGAATACTGGTGATCAGTGATTCGTTAATGGGAACACTGGTGATCAGTGATTAATTAATGGGTACACTGGTGATCAGTGATTAGTTAATGGGAACACCTTTGATCAGTGATTCATTAATGGTAATACTGGTGATCAGTAATTCATTAATGGAAATACTGGTAATCAGTGATTCATTAATGGGAATACTGGTGATCAGTGATTCGTTAATGGGAACACTGGTGATCAGTGATTCGTTAATGGGAATACTGGTGATCAGTGATTCATTAATGGAAATACTGGTGATCAGTGATTCGTTAATGGGAATACTGGTGATCAGTGATTAGTTAATGGGAGCACTGGTGTTCAGCGATTAGTTACTGGGAATACTTGTGATCACTGATTAGTTAATGGAAACACTGGTGATTAGTGATTAGTTAATGGGAACACTGGTGATCACTGATTTGTTAATGGAAACATTGGTGATCAGTGATTAGTAAATGGGAACACTGGTGATCCATAATTAGTTAATGGGAACACTGGTGATCAGTGATTTGTTAATGGGAATACTGGTGATCAGTAATTCACTAATGGGAATACTGGTGATCAGTGATTAGTTAATGGGAACATGATAATCAATGATTTGTGCTGAAAAAGTAAAACCAGACTGCACTCATTAAATTGGTCTCTAAAGAGTCACGACATAAAAATAACAGCAATAATAATAATAATACATAAATTAGTTAATAAAAGGTAAGTTGGCAACACTGGACTGGGTTTTCTTGCCCACCAAAAGGCACAGCTTAAGACTTTGTAGTAAGAGCTGCACAAATGGTCAAGCTCTTTGTGATTAGTCAAGTTATTTTAATTTAATATCCTCCCATGTTCACTACAAAATCAAGACTTTCTTACTCATTATCAAAGAGCCTTTATTACACACACACACACACACACACACACACACACGCACACACACAGACACACACGTGTGTGTGTGTGTACACAAAGGATTTATTGCAGTCAACTGATGAAATTTCTTATTGCATTAAAAGAGCAGTAATCATTATAGAACATGATTAAATATGTCTCCATCTATTGACTCTAGACTATTTATGCATTTCTGCATTTGTTTAGTCGATAGTGTGATGTAAATGATGTAATTAATTATAGATGTTGGTGTCGGCTCAATGATGAGAGAAACGCCTCCAGTGTGACGGATGTTAAAAGAGGGATCAGAGTTGTTCAGGGAATTCAGCTGTGCACAGATCTATTTCTTCATTTACATCGCTCACCCGTTCCTTCTTCCTGTTTTTTAACTGCTTGCCATCACGACTGATAGATCTGTGTCAGTGCACTCATCTCATTGGTCTGAAAAACACTGACTATAGACAGATATGAGACCCAGAGAACAGGGCTGGCATCTCAGGGGACACAGCTGTCTTTTACAGCCACATACTATATGTGTGTGTGTGTGTGTGTATGTTGGTGTGTGTGTGTGTGTGTGTGTGCGTGTGTGTGTGTGTGGAAGAGAGAGAGAGAGAGAGAGAGAGAGAGAGAGAGAGATACTATGAAGCCAGTAAGATCAGACATCTGTTTTGAGATATTCTTTCATGCTTTTCAGCCACAAGAGAAAGATAAATCACAAAATCTATTTTTAATCTTGAACATCTGACATTTACAAAACCAGTGGTGATGATATGATATTTTTTTAAAGTCTAAGGTCTCAGGTGTTCACTGGTTTAAAAAAATTAATTTGGGTAGGAAGAGTTCAGAAAAGAAACAAAGGAAGAAAGAAACAGATGGAACAGTTAAAAAAGTAATTAAAAGGATACTATAAACCAGCGAGAGAGAAGTGAAAAACAAACATATAATTAAGAAAATAAACAAAGAGAGAATAAAAATGAGAAAATGGGTAAACCAATCAAGCCAGGGGAAAAAAAGACAGAAGACAGAGACTGGTAGAAAGCATTAAAGTGCAGTTCTTATTCAGGTTTGCAGATCCAGAGTATCATTCAAAATGAGGCTGCTGATTGGTTGACTGCTGTAACGTCAGTTATGACATCATCATTACCTGGCAGGTTCAGTTCAGTTCAGTTCATTTTCTGTGACCGCTTCATCCTAATTAGGGTTGCGGGGAGGCTGGCGCCCATTCCAGCCAACTCCAGGCGAGGGCAGAGTACACCCTGGGCAGCTCGCCAGGCCATCACAGGGCAGAAACACGCTGACGGCTTTGCAGCCTACTCTTGTCTAAAGTCAGCAATGGTTCTTTTACATGCCTCTCACCATAGACCAGTGCTTCTCAATTATTTTCTGTTACGCCCCCCCTAGCAAGAAGAAAACAATTCGCGCCCCCCCCACCACCCACTTTCCGCCGCAACTATAAATTATAACTTTTTTCTATAATATAGTTACAGGTATATCTCTTCATTATATCGTATCCTTGTTAACATAAATAAAACAAAAAGAAAGAGATATAGTTCAACTTACAAGAATAACTTTTTAACATTTTTATTAGTCTGTAAAAGAAAGGGCATCAATTTGCCTTAAATTTAAAAATAATAATATCCTTGTTACATTTTTGACAAACTTACCACACCATTTGCTGCTGAAAATAAAATCAATAAATAATTAATTCAAATTGACTTCAGAAACATTAACTCAGGAGCACAATATATAAACACTTTAACCTACAAAACAAGAACAAATAGAACAATTTGTGCTGATTTTTTTTTCTCAAAATGAGGAAGCCAAGATTAATGGCTACAATGAGCACGTTTTGCAGCGCACAGCTTCTCAAAGCGAGGTTTGAAGCATGACACTGCAACTCTCAGCTCCTGATGAGTTTAATGAGGGCGCCACTGCCAACTACTGGAGTGGATGTGCAATTACACTTTCTTGTAGTACAGCGGAAAAAAAGCATGTTCTCCTGGGTCACACGCGCCCCCCTCAGCATCCCATCGCGCCCCCCCAGGGGGGCGCGCCCCACTATTTGAGAAGCACTGCCATAGACAGTGAGAGACATGGCCCGCCTTTGATAACCCAGTTAGCTGCACTGGGGGTACCTGGCAGGTGAAAATTATATTTTAATTGATTTGGTCAGTGTGGTTCACACGTCACACGTAACTGTACAGCGTATCCTGTTTATAGTCATGAGCACGAGCCTGGCCAAGCTGGCTCTGGATAAAGGCGGAGTACACCCTGAGTCAACTCATCAATCCATTACAGCTCTATCACATGCAAGTAACCATTCACACTCCCAATGCCGAACTGGAGGAAATATGAAATAGACAATTAGTCTAATGTGCATGTCTATATACCGTAAGAGGAAACCCAGGCAAGTACAGAGAAAATATGCAAATTCAGAAATGCCTTTACTGTTCATCAGACTTGAGGACTTTCTTGCTGTGAGGCGTGAGTGCTCAGAAAATTTGTTTATATAGTTCACAAAACAAGTACAATATATAATGACCAGAAAGTAACAATGCTGAATAGAAGCAATGAGTCATCATTAAATATTTTTATGTGACAATATAGATTTTAAAATGCATAAAAATCAGCAAAAGGAATAATAAAAAAAATAGGCAGACTCACTGTTCAGCTTTCTACAAAACATCGTAAAATTGGAGTACAATTAGGACTGATCAATGAGTTGAACTCATCTTGCGCTCGCTGTTCTGCCTACAGGATTAAGTGCAATTGGAAAATTGAGTCAATCCACATGCCGAATATCACGTGTCTGTCCTCATCCTCCACCCTGTCTGTGACCAGCTCCTTCTCTAAAAGGTCGGGGTGTGGTCTCACTGGGAGGGCAAAGGTTACACAGAGTGCCTCGTCAAGCTCAAGGGAAGTAATTTCCATTTTAATGTCACACTCCTAATCTGTCAGAGATGCAATGTACACGACATGAAGGCATTAAGCAAGCTTCATCTATCACCCAGACTGTGCGCTTTCACTGCTCTAATAGTCACCACGGCTCTGTGTATCTCACTGTCCATCACCTCGAATGCTAGAACAATTTAAGATGGAGGACTGTGGCTTTCACTGACTGTGTGGAACATGTTCTTTCTTATTCTCATCTTAATCCTCATCTTTATCTCCTGTGTTGTCCTCCACTGGGAAAGGCAGAGAAGAAGTGAACCCCATCCACTTAGCTGTATGTCAATAATCTGCTTGTTTGGGATTCTGCTAATAGATCCATCTCGTACTGAGATACTTCTGTCCGTCTGTAATCATTGTAATCATCCAAAGAGGAATGAGAAATATACGCACACATTCATTCAGTCATTTTCTGAACCACTTAATCCTAATTAGGGTTGCGGGGAGGCTGGTGCCCATCTCAGCCGACTCTAGGTGAGGGCAGAGTACACCTAGGACAGCTCACCAGGCCATTGCAGGGCAGAAACTTGCTGAAGGCTATGCAGCCTACTCTTGACGAAAGTCAACAATGCTTCTTTTACATGCCTCACACTATAGACAGTGAGAGACATGGCCGGCCTTTGATAACACAGTTAGTTGCACTGGGGGCATACGCACACATTTCATTTGATTCAATTCAATTATATGTGAATAGTGCTTTTATCAATGGATATTGTAGTAAAGTCACTTTATAGCAGTGCCTCTCAAATAGTGGGGTACGCCTCCCCTTGAGGATCACGGTATGATGCCAGGGAGGGCGCGGTGTGATGCCGGGGTGGGGCGCGTGTATGACCCTGGGGAATTTGCTTTTATGGAATAGTGTACTAGAATTAAGTGCAATTGCACCTCCACTTCACTAGTTGGCAGCAGCGCTCTCATTGTCACGGTATGGTTTACCGTTTTTTCACCCGAGCAAACAATGTGAAGTGCAGTAAACAACCCCTCAAGAAACAACACGGAAAAAATTCTAAAAGGAACGAAGAGAAAGGTGGAGCGAGACGGCGATATTTAGGCATAAGTAAGTTGAATGAGTTTAAATAAGGATGCATTTCTTTCACTTCAGGCACTTTGTTCAGTTCATTCATCAGTTCATTTTCTGTAACCGCTTAATCCTAATTTGGGTAGCGGGGAGGCGGTTCACCATCCCAGCCAACTTCGGACGAGGGCAGAGTACACCCTGGACAGCTCGCCAGGCCATCGCAGGACAGAAACACGCTGACAGCTTTGCAGCTACTCTTTACGAAAGTCAGCAATGGTTCTTTTACATGCCTCACACCATAGACAGTGAGAGACATGGCTGGCCTTTGATAACCCAGTTAGCTGCACTGGGGGGCACAGTGACAACCTTGTGGAGAGTGGGACTTGAACCCCCAACCTTTGGATCAGCGATCCAGCACCCAATACCACTAAACCACCACCGCCCCGCTCAGGCACTTTGGTGCACTTTAAATCTTTTCTGTTACAGATTTTAAAAATGTTAATAAGTTTTTCTTTATTGTAAGTTGAACTATATTTATTTGTTGTTGTTGTTGTTTTTAATGTTAATCAAGATTAGTGTTATGCAGAGGTGTACTAATAACAATTTTATAGACAAATGATACTAGTGATAGTCGCTTGCGGGGGAAGGGGGAGACGTTAAACGTTTTTTCTTCCTAGAGGGGGCGCCACAGAAAATAATTGAGAAGCACTGCTTTATAGAAACATAAATTCAGGCTATACATTTTAAATGCAGCGATTTGGCCTGAAAGCACAAGCAATAAAACCAAGGAAAAGCTCCCTGAAATGATATGAGGAAGAATCCTTGCGCAGAACCGGGTTCAAAAGGGAACCCATCCTAATCTGGGTGGCAAAGGATATTGAAATAGTAAATGATTTGTATTCTATGATGGTAAAGAGATACTACAGTGCCAACTGAGCAACCAGTAACCGATGAGCATATGAGCGTCTTGTATATATCAATATCAGGGTAATTTCTAAATTTCTTGTAATTTAAACCTTGAAGTGTTTTTTTTTTTTTTTGAAGGTATCAGCTGTTCAATGGTGACGATGTGATTACTGCTTAATAAATACGTACTTCATAAGAATGCATGACAAAAAACTCATCACAGTCACTGATTCTGAAGTACTAACATACTTTATTAGACTAAGTAGCAAAATGCCAGCCCAAAAAATATAATAAGAAATCCATAAAATATTGCCTTTGCACTTTTCAAGGTAAAAGAGCACTTTTTTAAAATCACAGAATGAGTTTCAAAAGATGCTGTGATAGAGCATGGCCAGTGTCACAATTTAAAAATTGACAAAGTTATAACAGAAGTGCCAACTATTAAAAGTGGTACCAAATGCAAGCCAATTACATTTTCTCTCTGGTTTGTTATCTCTTCCTTTGTTTGACAATATTTCTGTACTTTTTATGAAGGTTCATGAGGCGGTTGACTGCATTTGGTGTAGTTAGAGTTTTAATCCTTGACATACTCCAGAATGGCAAATTGAGAGCAGAGAACAAGTGCAGGAAAACCTAGAGAGGTGGAGGTATGCCCTGGAAAGAGGGGAATGAAGGTTAGCCTCAGTAAGACAGAATACATGTGCATGAATGCCAAGGACCCAACAGGAACGGTGAGGTTACAAGGAGCGATAAAGAAGGTGGAGGATTTTAAGTACTTAGGCTCAACAATCCAGAGCAATGGAGAGTGTGGAAAAGAGGTGAAGAAGCGTGTGCAGGCTGGTTGGAATGGTTGGAGAAAAGTGTCCGGTGTGATGTGTGATAGGAAGGTATCGGCAAAAATGAAAGGAAAAGTGCAAAAGACGGTGTTGAGGCCAGCGATGTTGTATGGTTTAGAAACAGTGGCCCTGGGGAAAAGGCAGGAGGCAGAGCTGGAGGTAGCAGAGATGAAAATGTTGAGGTTCTCTTTGGGAGTAACGAGGATGGATAGGATCAGGAATGAGCACATCAGAGGGACAGCACATGTAAGACGTTTTGGAGACAAAGTCAGAGAGGCTAGATTGAGATGGTTTGGACATGTACAGAGAAGAGATAATGATATTGGTAGCATGATGTTGAGGTTGGAACTACCAGGCAGAAGGCCTAGAGGAAGACCAAAGAGACGATTCATGGATGTGGTAAAGGAGGACATGAAGGCAGTTGGTGTAAGAGAAAAAGATGCAGAGGATAGGGTGAGATGGAGGCAGATGATTCGCTGTGGCGACCCCTGAAGGGAAAAGCCGAAAGGACAAGAAGAAGAAGAAGACTCCAGAATGGCAAAATGACATTCACTGTATCATGGGCTAGAGACCCATTGTCACTGTTGGGATTCTCATTCCTCAAATGCAGGAAATACTGAAAAACCTGGCGCTTAGTATGAAGTTGAGAGCCCCTGATGCTGGAGATGGGTTACCCAATGAGATACACATCACTGGACGACCTTGTGGCAGGTGTCGCCACCTTTCTTCTCTTCTCAGTTGGTTCATCCCGGTCACTTGTATCGCTGACCAGTTTACCACTACATAGTTGTCTTCTAGATGCAATGATGTCAGCAGTTCCAAAATCTTAACAAATCAATCTTAACTGACAATCTAAAATGAAGAGAAAAAACATAATTAGTGATAATATGTGATTGTGATATACCTGCATTAAGAATAACATTTTTGAGACAAAGTCATGTATCGTATGTCATCCTTTCAAAGTACAAAAAATAGGTATTTATTTGTTAAAATTTACACAGGTGTTCATGTGTTTATGACCATATGCAAGAAAATGTTATTGTCTTTCATTTGGTGCCACTTTTAATGCTATAGCATCAACCTCTGGGAAGCCACAATGAAAACAAAGACATAATATCCCCAATTTTGCAGCATTTTTGAAAAACGTCAACAATAAAACTACATGGCTCTTGGGGCAGGCATAGTCACGGTCCAAAATCAAAGTAACAGGAATATTTAGTTAATTTAGACCTTGGAGAATGTGAAAAATATCAGTTTGCATATGTTTGATGAAAAAAGTCAAATTTGAAGACGTCTACACCAGCTTCCCTGTGACCCTAATTAGGATTAAGCGGTTCATAAAATGAATGAATGTTTCCTTTCCCATTATGAGATTTTATGCTTGACTCGTGTATTTTTTAATACTCAGTGATGTAAAAATGCAAGAGGATTTTGTGATTTTCCAAAAACGACAAAAATAACTTTGGCACTTTTGTTATGAGGGTGATGAAATCTAAAACTAAACCATAAAAGCCTTGTTTTGGTTTGAAAGAAAGGATTTAAAGTTTCCTCCACAGGACTTCTGCTCCACTCTTCTTCTTCTCCTTCCTCTTCTTCTTCTTCTTCTTCTTCTTCTTTTCCTTTCGGCTTTTCCCTTCAGGGGTCGCCACAGCGAATCATCTGCCTCCATCTCACCCTATCCTCTGCATCTTCTTCTCTTACACCAACTACCTTCATGTCCTCCTTCACCACATCCATGAATCTCCTCTTTGGTCTTCCTCTAGGCCTTCTGCCTGGTAGTTCCAACCTCAGCATCCTACTACCAATATACTCACTATCCCTTCTCTGTACATGTCCAAACCATCTCAATCTAGCCTCTCTGACTTTGTCTCCAAAACATCTTACATGTTCTTCTTCCATCTTCCATCTTATAGGACTTCTGCGCCACTGTGCTCAGATAAAAATTCCATGTTTTCTCCCAGCTACTTTTCTGTAAGTCTTCAAAATGTCCTTATATGAGAAATAATCCTGAAGTGATGAACAGAAACAGTGAGAAAAATTTATGAAGCCCACACCATTCAGGATAGCATATGCAGTATAGATAATCCCCCCAGTTTCAAATAACAAAGATCTATCTGAAGTTACTGATTAAAAGTCTTCTGTAGTATCCGAGATCACTTTTGCATACATCATGATTATGAGCTATTATTATGTTATGTTCCGCACTGAGTGTAGCGTAGAACCACAGTAAGCATCTGGTTCTCGGTCAGGCTGTGCCTCTGTACACATTGTGTTCGGGTGACTGCTTGCTCAGCCCCACTGCACACCATCATTTTTCCTGTCAGAATTGCAGGGGGAAGAATTTGTGGAGGAGCCCCACCGTGCAATGTTTATATTTCATAAACAAAATGATGTTTTCACCGTAGGGTTGAGACGGGCGGTTCCACTCACTGAATTCCTCCCAAATGCTCAACACAGATTATTAATGCGCTCCAGTAACTGTTAATTTCACTTTGTGGGAATGATTTATGGGCAGGCAAAGAAGAGAGGCATAATCTAATTGAGATCAGAATAGCTGTTTCTCGCATATTCACAGGCACACGATCCAGATGAGGCACAATGATTAATGCCTAATGAGCAAATAATCCATGAAATGAATAAAAAAACACAATTCTTCAGTAGCATGTCACTCTATAGGAGGGATGAATAGAAGAACTTCATGATAGAAACATTTTTCTTACCTTTTTCATCACATCTAAGTGAGCAAAAGAGGGAGAACTGAAAGGGGATTATTCAATTATTTACTTTCCTGTTTAAAAAAATCATCACCGAAAGTTATATTCAATGATAGAAATACATACACATTCAAATAGCAAATTAGTTTTAAGTCTTTAGCCAATCATAATATTAACCAAACCAAGTTACCAACCGGCAAACATTTTCTTCTTCACTTCACTTCACTTATCCCTTAACATCCGAGGATGTCGTTGGGGGAGCCTTCATGGCCAGACTTGGGCTGATTTGGCCTGGCGGAGCCCATCCCTCTCCAGGTCGGAGAAACACGCTGACGGCTTTGCAGCTCCTCTTTACGAAAGTCAGCAATGGTTCTTTTGCATGAACCTCTCACCATAGACAGTGAGAGACATGGCCCGCCTTTGATAACCCAGTTAGCTGCACTGGTGGGACAGTGACAACCTTGTGGGGACTCGAACCCCCAACCTTAGGATCAGCGATCCTGCGCCCTAACCACTAGACCACCACTGCCCGACAAACATTTTAGCATGGAAAAAAAATTACCAGAACACTTAAACATTAATTAATTCCGAAATAATTAAGTAGGAAAAAAAATCTTGAATGTATTTGCATAGAAAATAGTGACTAAAGGGGTGCTGTGATATGTTTTTACCACAAGCATGACTTTTGACCCCTAACTGCAAGTATTACATCTATTACAGTTTGCATACAGTAGACATCTCTTATATTTTTATTTTTCTTAATTTTCTATTTTGCTTGAATTTCCTCTGGATACTCCGGTTTCCTCCCACACACCAAGAAAATGCATAGCAGGCTAATTGGCTGCTACAAATCTCCATTGTGTGTGTGTGTGTGTGTGTGTGTGTGTGTGTGTGTGTGTGTGTGTGTGTGTGTGTGTGTGTGTGTGTGTGTGTGTGTGTGTGTGAGAGAGAGAGAGAGAATGTGTTGGCCCTGTGATGGCTGTCCGAGGTGTACCCCATGGTGAGCTGTCCAGGGTGTACTTTGCCCTCACCTAGAGTCAGCTGAGATGGGTGCCAGACTCTTTGCGGCCCTAATTATAATTTAAGCAGCTTAGGAAATGAATGAATGTAGCTAATGATGGACAAAAAAAATGTGTAATTTTCCTTAAATTACTAATTTCATTTGATTCTTAGATTCAGAAGTAAACCGTCAAGTCTAAAAAATTTTTGTTGATCCAACTAGGAGTTCAAAAAATGCCTGGAAAAATAATAATTCAAAGGTTTACATATCTATTATGTCCACCACTTGACAGTGAAAATTATGTATTCATCGTCATCTGTTTGTTTGTTTGTTTGTCTTTTAGCAGGATTATATAAAAACTAGTACCAATTATTTAACAAACTTGATGAATGGGTGGGTTATGGGTCTGCAGGAACCTGTAACATTTTTATTAAAGGATTTTGTCCGTTAGCAAGAACTATTAAACACACTTTTATTACAATTGGTGGAGGAATGAGATATGGACTTGGGTTAGAACCCGTAAAATTTTGGAAGAACCCAGTAACTTTATCCATGCATGGGATATCCCAAAATCTTTAATTACCATGGGACAAGAGGTTCAATCAAGCCCACTAGGGGGAGACATTTCATTGTAATTGTGCAAAATTATAATAATCCATAGGGTAGTGGTGTACTGATGGTAAAGTGCTGGATTACCGATCTTCATCTGTATCAGGGTTTGCAATACGTATGCCATGTTAAAAAAGAAAAATATCTACAGTCAATTTTTATACTTACCGAGATTTATATGATGGGCAAATGGGAAATTATTGCAAGAGAAAGTAATACCTGAATCAAAATTATGGAAGTTTCACATTAGAATATTGATGCTAATGTCAGAAAGATTGATAAGACTAAATGCTGACACATTTTTCCCCTCAGGTCATTTTCAATATTGATTTTTATATGATGGTTTCATCTGTAAGTATTATAATACACAAATGCAGCACCTTTTGCTGAGCAGTTTTAACTGAGAGCCACTGAAAGCATTAGCCACTTATTATCCCTCTAATGCTTCATTAGTGAAATGGGCCGTTCCCATCATTCAACCGCACCACTAATGAGCTACGTGCTGAACTTGGAGAGAAAAAGAAAAGTCTCTTTATACTGTTACAGCAAATTGTTTATTTGAGCAGCAGAACTGAAGCTGTGCTGAACATTTTGCAAACAGTATAACAGGGTTTATTCAGCTGGGCGAACATCTTGGTGTACTGTGGGCTTTAATAACTTCTTCTTGGCTCAGTTTCCAGAATTCCAATAAATTTCTGAGTTATTAATTGTAAGTCCACACTTCATGCCAGATTTCCATTTGGCTAAAACTTAATCTGTAACCTCCCACAAACTATCATATCCCCACAATAAATATAATTCATAAATAAAAACCTAGACGGACAAAAGTTATACATAGGTTGAATTGAGATTTAAAAAAAAAGTTAAACTTTTTAATAGTATCTATGTCTTGCTGTGGAAGTGTCTGAATTAAGTAATTAAAATAATAAAATAAAAATTACGTAATTCCTATGTCCTCCTATAAGTGGCAATAGTAATCACCAAACAGGATATGTAGGCTATGGGCTATGTTTAAAAGATACAGATATACCTCGATTTAAGTGGTTTCAAGTTAAGTCGTTCTCGATTATACGTCGGTTTTCAAAAAATATATGGAATTTTTAAAAAAAAATAATAAAGTTTATGCCAATATAATCATATATTATATATTATATCATAAATATTTAGTATATTAAATATTATGTGTTCGTATATATATATATATATATATATATATATATATATATATATATATATATATATATATATATATATATAGGATTTTCTGAGTAGATCCTTCCGTAGGTGTAGTGATAAATGGAGTTTCAATAGAAAGTCTTTGCCCTGTTCTTTTATTTTTGTTTTGTGTATATATATATATATATATATATATATATATATATATATATACATATATATATATATATACATACATATATATATATATATATATATACATACATATATATATATATATATATATATATATATATATATATATATATATATATATATATATATATATATATATATATATATATATATATATATATATATATATATATATATATATATATATATATATATATATATATATAGTTATATATATAGTTATATATAATATTATACAAGTACATTTGGCATAACCTAGCCTAGGCTAGCCTAGAGACAAGCTAATTCAACTTAAGTCGACTCTCCTGGAACCAATTACTGTATGCATATTGACGTTGAATGTAGCCATATACCTGGTTTAGTAATTTTCAGGATATCCAAAAATAACTAATTGGTTCAGTTAAATGGTTCAGTTTAGTGGGAGAATTATAAAATATGTACAATATTTTAAAATTTTAAAATAATGAATTTTAAATATACTGTATACAAGAATTGTCAGCCAGAAGAACAAAGCAATTTAACTGATGCATTAAACACCAAATAAGGTTAAATGATATCGCAATAGATTTATTTTGCTTAAAACATTTTAAGAGGCACCTTAAGAAGTATAGCAGAATATTACCACTACTTTATATTTTAAAAGATATACTAAAATTTTAGGAAAGTCTACTGTGATCTTGATCTAATTTATTCAGGCTGTAAAATGGCATTACCTTTTTCATTTGTTTGCTTGTTTTTAAGAATTTTCCTCACTTCATCATGTCCTTTTACTTCTTGTAATATTTTACCACAGTACTAAAATATGTTGCCTTTTTTAAAAGTCCTATACTTTTGTCAATTAATAAACAGGTAAGGTAGAAATAAACAACAGTTCAGAAATTCCACTGAAAATTAAAAAAGATCTGAACAACACAAGAGTTTACAATGGAAAAACAACATGTAAATGCTTTTCTAAAAGAAAAAAAAAGATCAAACAGGTGATTAAAATGTTAAAAACTTTTAGTCAGGTTTGAGAAAAATATAAGCCGGCTTCTTTAGGATGAGATATAAACATTTTCATAAATATTGTAGCCAGTAAAAGACAAGATAATTTCATAAATTAATTATTTTTCTGATCTGCATATAGAAAACCCAATCTCTAAATGTTGCTGCTTCATAAGAAGATATCTGATTGGTTGGAGTCTAATGAACAATGCCCCTGGTTAGTACTGTAATAATACTGTAGTAATAACAAATATAATAATATAAATGTTATTTGGCTCTCACTTTATGTATATAAAATCTATAAATAAATGAATAGTTGAATTACCCTCCTCTTAAAAATACATGGAAACTCAATCAGATGTAAATATTCAGCTTCTCCACTGCACACCAAGCTACATGGGTTCCAGCTGTGATCAGTGGTAATCATTGTTTCAACATAAAAGCAGCTATTTTTAGAGCATTCCGGTGCTTGAAAGTGAACCTCAAAGCAAATGATTATCTATGGATGGCAAGGCGCTGTCAGGAGATCAGAATCGGAATCAGAATAAATCATCAGGCTCGTAAGGAAAGGTTGTAAGGGGGAAAAAAGTCTTGATTAAGTTTTGCGAAAACTCACTTTGAAGATTCTAAGGTGAAATGGGAAAAAGGTCACATGGTCAGATGAGTCTAAAAACAAACTATTTGGCATCAATGCCAAATGGTTTATCTGGTGGAAAGCCAATAAGGCTTATCATCCAAAGAACGACATACCTACATAAAATCCTGGAGGTGGTACAATCATCACACCATGAGACAGGGCGGCACTGAAATGCAGCCAACCAGCACCATCATCAATTTCCAGCTGGATAAAATGAAAGACTTCACTTGTCTTGGATCAACTTCAACGGACAATTTCCGTAAACTGGAATCAGCAATCGGCGGAAGAATTGGTTGTGCCACATCAATACATACAAGACCCTCAAAGGGGCTTTTGGAAAATGACAGACTGATCCTGAATACCAAAATGGCTGTCCACAGAGATTTTGTCCTTAGGACTCTCCAATATGGAAGTGATTTATGGACTCATTGTATTCAAGGCTAGAAAACAGGATCAACACTTTCCACATGAGCAACCTCAGTTTAGATATTAAATATACATGGTCAGACTGCATAACACACAACAAGGTCAAGCCTCCATAAGCAGCATTTACACTCTGCTTCAATAATGCTACCTATGCAAGCTAGGGCATATCTCAGCAATGCAACATGACAGAATCTACCAGGACGTGCTGTATGTGGTGAAATGGATATAAGCAATTGATCACAAGGCTGTAGGATGTTGAAAACTGGGAAGCTCCTGCTCCGGGATTCTCCTGCTGTTGACAGACCTGAACAGAAGCCTGTATAGAGAAGAATGGAAGCAACAACTGGTGCCAGAAAAGAGCAAGAAGCAAGAACAGTCAGCACACCCCACCAACAAACATTGTCCATAAGTACTACCACTGTTGCTGGGAGTTCCATTCTTGCATGAGCCACCACAGCCACAACAGCAGCTGATCCAGCCTCTCTTGAAAGAGATTTTAATGTGCAGACCCATAATCAGGCATAACTAACAGATGCCATTGGTACCATCCGTTTGTGTGGGTGTTTTTCAGAGGCAGGGATTTAAGCACTTGTCAGCATTGAAGGAAAAATGTAGGGGGCATAATATCATCATACTCTTAAAGAAAACCTACTGCTCTTTGCCAGAAAATTGTCAGTGGGGAAAAAGGATAACCTTCCAACATGACAGTGACCCAAGGTTGACCACACAGTGGCTGAAGAAAAAAAAGGTCAATGTCCTTGTATGACCTAGTCAGAGCCCAGACTTAAACTCCACTGAGAATCTGCAGAATGACTTGAACATTGCAGTCCACCAACATTCACAATCCAATTTGACTGAGCTTGAATGACTGAACCTTCTGACTGTGAGGCAACAATGCTAACCACTGAGCCACCATACCACCACCACCACCACCACCACCACCACCACCACCATCCCACCTTTTAAATCCTGCATGTATGGATTTCCACATTTTTGTACAACATTAGGCTAATTCTGATATTTACTTACTTTGTTTTTTAATTAATTTTTTGTTTTCTTTGATATTCTACAAGGCAGCACAGTGGTGTCGTGGTTGGCACATTTGCCTCACAGCAAGAAAGTCCTGAGTTTAATTCCCAGCTTAGGCATTTCTATGTGGAGTTTGCAAATGCATGAGTTTTCACCGGGTACTCCAGTTTCCTCCCACAGTCCAAAAACAGTAAGTTAATTGACTGTTCCAATTCACCCCAGGGTGTGAGTGTGCTTGTGAATGGTTGGCTGAGTGTTGGCCCTGCAAAGGCCAGGCCAGCGGTCCAGGGTGTACCCTGCCCTCGCCTAGAGTTAGCTGACATGGGCAACAGCCTCCCCATGACCCTAATTAGGATGAAGCGTTTCAGACAATGAATGAATGACATTGCACATAAGTATATAAAACCTTTTGCTGTTTGCCAGTCACTAACTCCGACATCTGGGAAATTCCACAATGTGCCATCTCAAAAATTTGAAGAATGCTACACAATATGACCCTCATGTTTCAAAGGTAAAGGAAAAAGCCACAAACCTTGAATGAGTTTAAAAGATGCTAATCGTGAAGCACATATCAGCGTTGTGATGGAGCAAGAAGCATGATCATTGTCACACTTTAATAATGGAAAAATGTGTGGAGCTCATCCACTACAGTCATGAAGGACAAGAAATTATGTGTGGTCACAATCTTATAAATAAACTTAATGACTGTTATTGAAGAGAAAGTCGGAGATAAATTCAGCATGCAGTAAACCAGAAACCGAAAGTTAACACCAGAAGTTAACGTGTAACGGGCACTGCGCATGTGCAAGCCCGAGCTGACCAATCAACAATCAACGACAGGTGCCTATTTCGGTGGAGCACCTCGCATATTATCAGTAAGTAATAATAGCTGAACACTGTCAATCAAACAAGGTGCGAGTTTGAGAATAAAGCACAGTTTGTTAGTCCCGCCTCCAGTTCCTGCACATGTGTAAGAACAACATTGACGCACAGAGAATGAATGGCTAAAATAATTATAAGCCATCCAGCCTGTATCTGCAGCCTAATGGACAGTACTTTTCTAAAATTAATAGTATGTCTTTGTGCTGTAAATATGTATTAATATTTGTTTGTGCCTTTGAATATATAAATAACTTTAGCTCATGATTCGCTGTGGCGACCCCTGAAGGGAAAAGCTGAAAGGAAAAGAAGAAGAAGCTCAATTTGTAAATGTATTTAGCACATGTATTTTGTATTTGCAGATGTAGTTTGAAATATATTTGAGAATGTTTTTGGTTGAACTATAAAATTTGATTGCAGTTCATCCCTGTATAGACAGCCATTTTTTAAAGTTTATAACTCTACCCATGGGTGTACCTGGTTCCCCCAAACTGTTTAGTAATATAGTAAATAAAATTATAGCCCCTGGGACTCGAGTTCCGGTCAACCAAGATGTGCAACACCCCACACCCCCACCCCCGTCAGACCAGCCTACGCCCTTGGTCATGCTTAAAAATTGGAAATATTATGTATTATTATGTATCAAATGCTTGATTAAGTTTGCTATTCTTGAGTTCACATGTAGTGTATTCTCATACCATTGAAAGGGTGAGAACAAAACAAAGGCTAAGTCAATTAAGAAATGGAGCAAATAAATGAAACTAAAGATGGACATAACCTCATTGTTGCAAAAACGTGTGCTGGTCATTTCATGCTACAGTCACGTGAGAATTTATGCTCTGACCCCTTCAATTATTCACCTCAGGCTTGGTAGATGCCGCTGACTAAATATTTAGTGACATCCACCTCGCCATTGGCAAACAAATGTTGTGTTGTTCATTAATAAGTGCACATACCTGACTTTGAATGTTCTGAATTCAATTATTTAATAATGAGAAGAATTCTTTGGTTTTATTTTTTATCTTTAAGTGCAAACACACAAGTTTTGGGGAATTTATGTCAGGCACTGCATTTAAAAGCATGTTTATTTTACCACAAGGTCTGTGCAAGAAAAGACAGATTGATCCACAAGCTCCTAATTTTATAATGGTTTTCTTTAAGATGGTCTGGCCCGCCTCCCTCTAGCCCATTTTCATTATAATTTCTTCATCATTATATTATATATTTCCCATCTGGGCTTTACTCAGCATGGTAATCGAATTACCATTCCTCAAATTCAGTCTTTGTCCTATACTGCATTGCCCTCTTCATTTTCTCTGACTTCTATGAGGCTGTGGAATTAAGCTGAAAGCCATAAAGACGGCTGCAATAAAAATACACCAGCAAATAAAAGTTGATATTTTTTCCTGTTTCTGACAGAATACAACACCTGCATGCTTGGATGAGACAGCATTTTTACATCCATCTGACTGGGGTGTGTGTGTTTATGTGTATGTGTGTGTGTGTGTGTATATATATATATATATACAGTACGGGACATAGCTTTTTGCTGTAGTGAAAAGATGGCTTATTATTATTCATTTACATTTACAGCATTTGACTAATGATCTTATGCAGAGAGACTTAGAGTCATCATTTTTATACAACTGAGCAACTGAGGGTTAAGGGCCTTGCTCAGGGGCCCAACAGTGTTGATAGTGGGGATTGAACCGCTGACCTTTGCATTAGCAACCCATCACATTAACCACTGAGCCACCACTGCCCAATATTAATTAGATATAAATAATGAAATTGAATCCTTCTACATAAAAAAATACTATAAATCAAAGTGAACATTCATAAACGAAGCAAGGTCACTATTTGGTGTGATCATCCTTTGCTGTAAAAATATAGTCTTCCTAGATACAGTTTGTGCAGATTTACAAATTAAAGAGCTGTAAGCTTTACTGAGCGTCTTTCAGAATCATCCTCGGTTCTCATGGACATTTTGGCTGTCACACTTGCTCCTTAATTTGTGTGTAAATTCCAACAGCTTTCATAATGTATTTGTCAAAAAATAATAATCTGATATAATAAAAATCATAATGTATGTTACTTTTTAGGGCAGCGGTGGCCTGGTGGTAAGGTGTTGGATCACTGATCCTAAGGTTGGAGGTTCAAGCTCCACTCACCACAGGTTGTCACTGGCCCCACCCCACAACCTTCCCCCAGTGCAGCTAACTGGGTTATCAAAGGCCGGCCATGTTTCTCACTGTCTATGGTGTGAGGTTCATGTAAAAGAATACAAGAGTAGCTGCAGAGCCATCAAAGTGTTGCCGCCCTGCGATGGCCTGGCGAGCTGTCCGGGGTGTACTCTGCCCAGCCTCCTCGCAACCCTAGTTAGGATTAAGCGGTTATAGAAAATGAAATGATGAAGTTAAGTTTTAAGTTCAGGTAAACTAATAAATATATAATAAACAAACAAACAAAAAAAAACTCAAAAATAAAATTGCAACTCTGACTATATAGGGAGGATATATCATCTAAAACAGGAAATGTGTAAGGGAGAACATATATTTATGTATATGTATGTGTAATTAAGATAATAACCTCATAAAATATTCAGACCTTTTGAGTTTGTAGAGTAAAAAAATCCAGGGAATGATTTCCAGAGTGATTTGTGTCCTCTCAATAGTTACTACTGCTGTGAAACAAATTACTACAAATTGCAAATTTATCACTCTACAGCATAACAAAGAGACCCCACTGAGACTTTCTTCACTCACACACACACACACACACACACCTGCACGCACGCACAAATGAAGACATCATATAATCATAAACAGAAACTCTCTGGTGTTTGACATTTAATAAAACAAATACTATTTTTGTTAATTTAGGAATAGATGTCCATTTAATTAAATTTAATTTTATGGAACACTTAAGAAACCATGTTAGTTGTGTTATCACATAAACAGTTATTTCCTGACTTATCTTTCTTGTTTATGTTCGTTCCATAAAACTACTATATCTATATCATCTATCTATATACCGTCATCCCTCGCTACTTCGTGCTTCAGTTTCTGCTGCTTCAGTGCATTGCGTGATTTTCAAAAATATTTAATCAAAAAATTAAAAATAAGGAAATTAAGGGGATAAAAAGGGAAAAGTTAAGGAAAATGCTGCAAAACAATGCCAATTATGCAAAAATAAAAATAAAATAAAATAAAATAAAATAAAAAAAAAACCGCCCAACAAAACAACTTACATTTTTATGTGAGGTGTGCATCTATATGTGTGTGTACATTTCTATTTTATTTACATCTTATGCATTATTTTTGTATGTTTAATTGTTATTATAAGCATTTATAGCGTTCAATATGTATTTATTGACATTATATACACATATACATGTACGTATACATCAGTCAGGAGTGTCGATCCTACTTCACGGAAATCGGTGGTCGTGGGAGGGGGCGAGTTCTTGGTCCCTGTGGAAAATGAGGGATCCCTGTATATGCTTATCTATCATGGTTGCAGGCAAGACAGAACCCAGCTTATGCTGGGAAAGAGATGCGAAAGTGTAAATCATCAATGTAGTAGTATAATAAGGATAATAGTTTACATGTATTACATTTTTGGCCCTTCACTGAAGACAAGTTCATGCAGGAATTATTGGAATATTTAATGAACATTTAATGCACATGTACATGGCTCAATTCAATTGTAGTCAAACCATGAGTGGGGCAGGATTTATTTTCCAAGATCGCTGCCCTATAAGTATGTTCAAGGAAACAAAAACTTTTCTTTTTCATTCAGAATCACTGCAAGTTTGCCAAAGGGTATAAAATGCACGTTTTTGTTCACTTCACAATTAAATTTCTTGAGCACAGACAAAGCACTTACGTCAAGCATTTACTGTTGCCAGGATATGGTAACACTCCCCAGGTCCAGGGAACTGAATACCTGTCAGGAAGGAATTTCACTTTACATAGCTCAGCATAACAACCTTCAGTTTAAGTAGGACTCAAGTTTACAAAATAATTATCAACGTATTGCAGTATGTGTGACTGTATGAAAAGTATTCATTTTGTGTAACCACATAATCCTAATTAGGGTCGCGGGGAGGCTGGCACCCATCCCAGCCAACTCCGGGCGAGAGCAGAGTACACCCTGGACAGCTCGCCAGGCCATCGCAGGGCGGAAAAACGCTGACGGCTTTGCAGAGCTACTCTTTATGAAAGTCAGCAATGGTTCTTTTACATGAACCTCACATCATCGACAGCGAGACACATGGCCAGCCTTTGATAACCCAGTTAGCTGCACTGGGGGGGAGGGGGAGGAGGGGCAGTGGGACTCGAACTCCCAACCTTAGGATTACCGATCCAGCACCCTACAACACTTGGCCACCGCTGCCCCTATGAAAAGTATCAATATGGCAAAATTAAGCACAATGTGAATTATGCAGGCGATGAATAATCCGAATCACTTTTTTTCGGAGGTGAGTAATAAAACTTCATTAAGCATTGAAAGGTCTGCTGTGTAGTTTCTCTTCATGCTTGGGAACAGACACAACTTGACACACAAAGGTGAAAGCGAGTGAGGAACGAGCATGGTCTGAGGCAGGAGAACATGATTTATGGCCACCCTGAGGAGAGAATGCTCTTTTATGTACCTAATCCTGCCTGGGAAAGTTAGTATACATGATCGAAAGTTGTCAACTCCATGTAGATACGGCGAACAAAACAAGGCTGGGATTGTCTGCTTTTCCTGCTGGTAATTTGCTCTCAGGCTATAATGCTGTTTTCCCATGCTCGCCAAAGCCTGCACGTTTGCTAAGCCATCTTGCAATTGGGTGTTAATGCCTGTTTAGTTATGTAACCCCAAACTGTGGAAGAGCAGCTGAGGCACCTCTGTCTCACTCCTCTCAAACCTGAACTGTTTCCAATGGGGGATTTTGGACAAGGAGTTAGCACGAGGTCAGTGAGGAATGGTTGAGGAATCTGTTGTTCCTTACAATGTTATACAAAGGAATTTAACCAGTGATTGAGTCGCAGTGTTTGATGTGTCTGTTGTGCAATAGGGTGTCAAAATGTATGTAATAATGCACAAATAATACACACACACACACACACACAAAAAAAAATCCTCAAGTGTCATTTGATCAACTGTATATTTTTATATATAATTTCATTTAATATTTAAATCCTACCAAGTTAAACGATGACTTGTGTATAATGTTTATATTCACAGCAGTTACAAAAACATGTTTCTCATTCCATGCTAATGAAAAGCCAGCATTCAGAGAATAACTCTAGGTCAATACTGATCTTCTATGAATGTATAGCAGTGTGTGACAGGAATAGACCTTCAGTTATAATAGGTCTGTGTATCTCCCCGACCCTAAGACACTAAGACGATGGCTCTCTGGAGGCTCAGCTCTTGACCCTGCTCGGTGTCTCAGAGCGTCGTAATCACCCTCATTTCTGGGGGAATCGAATCCAGTGTAAACAATGAGCTCTGTGCCTCATACGGATGCTCGTCACACACTCTGAGACTCTTTCACCCTCATGGGAGGCCCCTCCACAGCCACACAGGGCTTTCAATAGAAAGCGATTTCACTATTCTGTCCGTTCATTAAAAGAGTGACTTCGGCTGCACTTTGTGTTGGATTTTGGCCACCTGTCCATTAGGTTGCAATATAAGATCAATAAATTCTGAAAGAGTAAGCCTACACTAAGTGTGCGAAAGAAATAAACTGATGAGAAATGTTCATTTCTTGCCTTTAAACTCGGAATTATTTTGCAATGGCCTCAGCTTTTTTTTGGACCACTATATTTCATGCATAAATATAATAATAAAAAGTAAAATCATAGAAAGTTTAATAGATAAAAAACATTAGAGGGTTAAAGGAGTGGACTGTAAGTAGTATTTCAAACGAATGAAAGGAATAAGGGCAGTGGTGGCCTGGTGGTAAAGGGTGCTGGATCAGTGATCCTAAGGTTGGGGGTTCGAGTCCCACTCTTCACGATGTTGTCACTGTCCCCCCAGTGCAGCTAACTGGGTTTTCAAAGGCCGGCCATGTCTCTCACTGTCTATGGTGAGAGGCGTGTAAAAAAAAAAACATTGCTGACTTTCAACAAGAGTAGCTGCAAAGCCGTTACCGTGTTTCCGCCCGTGTGATGGCCTGGCGAGCTGTCCAGGGTGTACTCTGCCCTTGCCCGGAGTCAGCTGTTATGGGCGCCAGCCTCCCTGCGATCCTAATTAGGATTAAGCGGTTACAGAAGATGAGCCGAACTGAAAGGAATAAATTAAAAAGTGAATAAATAATATTTCAATACAGAAAAAAAAGGTAAAATTATAAAAGAATCCATACTGTATGTGTAAAGACACAACTTTGCCTTTGACCTTGCCATTCTTCACTTCAAACAACATCAGTTTTGACTGATTTCCTGTTCAATTTATTGACTGACCATTGACAAGTGCTGTTCGTCTACTGTGCTAAATGGCTTTTCATTTTTTATTGGCAGGCCTGAGGTGTTTTAGTGGAGCTCTTTAAAGTTTAACAGCTTAGGGTATCCATGCTGCGTTCAAGAGACAATTATAAAATCAAACAAGACTAATATAAAATATCAAAGTGAGATAAGAAAACCTCAAAGAAAATAGAAAGCAACACCTCACCCACATGAACCCCTTGGAATGAAATGGATTAAAGGGGTTATGTTGTGGGAATGTGTTTATAGTAATAAAGATTGATGTGTAATAATGATTGTGACTCAAAGCTGCAAGGCCGGTAAGCTTTAACTACATATCAAGTCAATTCAGATTTGCTTTACACAAAAAATATCATGTTTTCAAATATATTTTTCCAAAGTAATTTATCACTACTGGACGAAAACATAACATTCTAAAGCCACGTTTGCAACCAAACAGAAGTCTAAAGTACACATTTCTGTATGTATGATATTCCTGTACAAGAGTCACTAAAAACCTCATGGAGAAGATGGAGTGCATTATTATAATCTCACAGTTCCGCAATGCACTATGATATGTAGAGTTCAAATTATCCACCATAAAGATCATTCTTTCTTGTGATTCGCATAGTTATTCGGATATATTGGTAATAGGATGCTGAGGCTGGAACTACCAGGCAAAAGGCCTAGAGGAAGACCAAAGAGACGATTCATGGATGTGGTGAAGGAGGACATGAAGGTCGTTGGTGTAAGAGAAGAAGATGCAAAGGATAGGGTGAGATGGAGGCAGATGATTCACTGTGGCGACCCCTGAAGGGAAAAGCCGAAAGGAAAAGAAGAAGAAGAACGATCATGAAATAAACACAATAGATGAGGTAATTGCTCATAAACACAAGTTGTTTCTTCAGTTTTAGCTTTGATTTTATAGCACAGTTACATGTTTACGTTATATTAAATTCAATTACATTTTTGTTCTTAGATATAATGCAGAGCGCTTTACACATTATACGATCTGCAGTGGCAACACACACACACACACACACACACACACACACACACACACACACACACACACACACACACACACACACACACACACACACACACACACACACACACACACACACACACACACACACACACACACACACACACACACACACACACACACACACACAAAATCATTCACACTCACACCTGGGTCAATATGCAACAGCCAGTTTAGCCTAATCTGCCTGACTGTGGATTGTAGGAGGAAAACAAAGTACATGGAAACACATGTAATCTCCACACAGAATCACTCCCACTTGAATCCAGAACCTTCTTTCTGTGACGCAGATGTGTAAACCACTGTCACGGTGACACCCTAGAAGTGGCGTGTACAAAAGCAAATTCTAAAATCAGTAATAACTGTTCTTGTCATGTCGGTGCTATGCTAGGTTTCCGGACTGGTTTTCACAGAAGCAGCCTACAAATGTAGCTACTATAGACCATAACACCATGTCCATGTTCAATGCTCCAGTCACAGTTACTGGATATCCTGCATGCCTGTCTCATGTTATATGAAGCACATAACTGGAGACTTAAAATATTGTCTATTTGAAAATTAAGATGTTGAGCATATTACTGTTTGACTTTGCTAAGTCTTATTTTATTGATGGTGGCATGGTGGCGCAGTGGTTAGCATGTCCGCCTTACAGCAAGAAAGTACCAGGTTGGGACACGTTTGTGTTTGCATGTTCTTCCCATGATTGTTTTCACAGGGTATGCTGGTTTCCATCCACAGTCCAAAAACATGCACAATAGGCCGATTGGAGGTTCCATACTGACCCTAGGTGTGAGTGTGCATGTGAATGGTTGCATGTATGTTGCCCTGCAATAGTCTTTTGAGATGTTTAGGGTGTACCCATTCTTTGACCAGAGTCAACTGAATTGCTTGATTGATTTTATTTGATTTCAACATATGCAAATAATACTCATACATATAGTGCAACATATCAGTCAATAATAATTTATACCATACAATAGTTTATAATTTTGGGTTTCGTAGCTGGCATAAAAAGCAAAAATTATTTGTACAATGCACACACCAATATAAATGCATTTATTGAAACGGGCGCCAGACTCTCCGCAAACCCTAATGATGTTTTAGTGGCTTAGATAATGAATGAATGGATTTGTTGGTCCTGTTCACAAATACAATTTTAAATTGCATTACTTTCTCCTATAAAAATGCATCTGTTGTGTTATAATTTCTAAAGGTAGAAATGATGGGAACATAAATTGAAATATATTCATTAATTTCTGAACCTGTGTTTCAGCAAATTTATTTCCAAATAATTCACTGGTACTTTTTACACGGTAAATATCATTTTACTGACTGGCAGCAGAGGGGCATAGTGCTAGTTGATCCAGCTGAGAAAGACCCTCGGTTCGAGTCCTGGGCTCAGCACAGGTGTGCATGTTCTTGCTTTGTTTGTTTGGGTTTTGCCACTTATTAGGGTTTCCTCAAACAGTCCAAATAAATGCACACTAGACTTATTGGTATTTCAAATTAAGCATATGTGTGTGTGTGTGTGTGTGTGTGTGTGTGTGTGTGTGTGTGTGTGTGTGTGTGTGTGTGTGTGTGTGTGTGTGTGTGTGTGTGGCTCTGTGATGGACTGGGCATACCCTACCCTACCCTACCTTTCACCAGTGTTGGCTGAGAAAAGCTCCGGCCTCACCACAACCTTACTAGAATTAAGCAGATCGACAAATGAATGAGTGTGTGAGTGGGATTGATGATTCAAAAGTTTTCATATCCTCGATTTTTCTTCTGTTTCTGGGTAAATTTATATGTTACTAGACTTACTAACATAAGGTGTGACTGATCATCTTTAAAGTGGCTACGAGTAACTGATTTTATGTACAGATTAAGACAACCAAGTCAATGAGGATAAAAGGAAAGACGTTCAATGAAAGGTGAAAGAGTTCATGTGCGTCTATGGTTGGTGATGTTCTGCAACAGCTTGTTGTATTAGAAGCTGTAGAGTGCACAATTGCTTTGGAGGCATTCTCTCATTCTCAGTTAGTTTAATCATTTCAGAGCTTCGTGATGTTGGCTTTTATGGACTATTGCAGGAGAGCTGGATGTGAATCAGTTTGAGCCTGAATGCACGTTATAATTAAAAGGGTCCAATAAGAGACTTGGTGGTTTCCATGCATTTAGCAAATGGGTACCTATTGTATAGTCATTACAGAATGCATGGCAAAAATACAACTAAACACAAAATTAAGCATTAATTTAAGTAAAATTTTCAAATAAGAAGAATGGGAGTTGAATGCAAAGATACATGATGAACTTAAGATTTCACATATCATGATGGTGCATGTTAAGTCTTCAGAATTGATTAAATAGAAAGAAAACAAGGTTTTCAGTGACTAATTTAATTAGTGATCTTTCTGATTAAAATGTTGCCTCCTTTAAGAAATTTCATCCCTTCACCTGTACACACGGCTAATTCAGGAATTAAATTAAACTCCGAGTGATGTTGATGCAGGATGACCTTGGTTGTAGCATTTGACCTTTGCCTTTTGACATAAGGACACGTCTGGGATGCTGGGACACATGATGAGACAGAGACAGGAGAGCCAAGAGGTCAGAGTAATGCACTTATGCCCTGCCTCTACCGTCATTCTGCCTCAGTCTGCATGGGGCCATGTCCTTTGATTTGGCATTCAGATCAATAGATTTTCAAAGATTGACTTCATAAGTAGGTCATAAGAAGCATTTCAGATATTAGCGCCGGCTAGAAAGAGGCTTCTCCAGAGTTCATGCTCTGGCCTCTTACTTAAACTCTCACCCAAGCAATAAACTACAGAAAAAATACATATGAATCATCCAAATTCAGTCGACGTCTGAAGAAAAAAGAGAACAAGGTGCATGATTGTCTCGACTGTGGAAACAAAAACAGCCAAGATAGATAGAAGTAGAAATTTTCAGTTAAAAAAGAAATATTTATGTTTGTATTCATTCGTTAAAGAATTCCTGAACCATTTAATCCTATTAGGGTTGTAGTGAAGCTGAAGCCTATCTCAGCTGACTCAGAGAAAAGGTGTGGTACACCCTGAACATTGCATGGTATATATACACACAACCATTTACACTCACACCCAGAGCAATTTGGAACAACCAATTGGCCTATTGTGCATGTCTTTAGATTGTAGGAGGAAACCAACATACCCCGGAGAAAAACACAGAAACACCCTTGCAGAGCCCACGTGAGTTCAGGAACTTCTTGCTGTGAGGAGGAACTACTAACCATGCTAACACCATAACCAGATATAATGTGCATAAACATAATTAAGAAAATATATTTTGCTTATAAACAACAATTAGACTCTAAAAAACAGAAATGATTCGGTCTGCAATTTATGCATGATGCACTTTGCATAGCTGGAAACATACAGTTTACTACAACACTGTCACCGACACCAGTTCAAACTTTTCCAAGTTTGGAGAAAGAATTTGATTCAAAATCAGGACAGAATTGTAAATTATGTATATTAAAAACAGGGTCATATATATATATATATATATATATATATATATATATATATATATATATATATGTGTGTGTATGTGTGTATGTGTGTGTGTGTGTGTGTGTATATATATATATACACACACACACACACACATATATATATATATATATATATATATATATATATATATATATATATACAGGGTGTCCCAAAAAAATGTATACACCTTTTAGCAGACAAAGGGGTTTTGTACCCTCCACATTCACCAGACCTCACACCACTAGACTTCTTTTTATGGGGACACCTAAAAGACAATGTCTACACAATGAGACCAGCAACAGTCATTGAATTGAGAGCAACCGTTGAACATGAATACACGCGTGTGTGCTATTCCATCGCTTCATGTTGTCGGCAGTGTCTGGACCAGAATGGACATCGGTTTGAGAACAGACGGTGACAAAACAATAGAATGATGTTTGCAAATTATTTTATATGTTGAAAATCAAGCAAATTATAATAAACGCCTAGTTTACAATTATTTAAAGTGTCCATGCATTTTTGGGACACCCTGTGAGTATAGATAGATAGATAGATAGATAGATAGATAGATAGATAGAGATGTGTGTGTGTGTGTGTGTGTGTGTGTGTGTGTGTGTGTGTGTGTGTGTGTGTGTGTGTGAAGTTATAAAGATATAAGGTAAAATAGTTAAATAAGTACAGTTGTGTGTGTGTGTGTGTGTGTGTGTGTGTGTGTGTGTGTGTGTGTCTGTGTGTGTGTGTGTGTGTGTGTGTGTGTGTGTGTGTGTGTGTGTGAAGTTATAAAGATATAAGGTAAAATAGTTAAATAAGTACAGTTGTGTGTGTGTGTGTGTGTGTGTGTGTGTGTGTGTGTGTGTGTGTGTGTGTGTGTGTGTGTGTGTGTGTGCATATATACATATCTATATGTATTTAATCATTGATGTTAAACTATATATTCACAAAATCTTAGAAAATCTAGTGAAATCCCATAAATCAAACACATGTGTAAAGTGTTATTTCTACTGAAGTATCCCGATTCCAATGTTTTATAGTTTATAGTTTTTCATTCTACCCAGAATTTACTGGTGAAAATCCTTGTCAGTGGCTATGTGTTTCTCTCTCTCATACTATTGAGTGAGCTGTCATTCTATAATGGAGTGACGAGCTGGAGACAGACTCCTCCCTTCCACCATTCCCAATCCTAAAGAACATTTGGGTAATATTCCAGGGTTGGCCTCTGTTTATCATGTGATACATTCGCGACTGGGTGCGGTACATTATGTACATAATTCACTGCTTACATTTGTCAAAACACGGGTTTGTATGAGAGCTAATGATCCGCAGGAAATTAATGATGCTATAAAAAAGAAAAATCCACCATTCGTGTGAGTCTGACAGGATCCATTGGCCCTGATAATGCACTAAAAGAAGGCGAATCAGGGCAGGAGGGTAAGTCGACCCACAAAAACGCATCACAGAGCCAAACACTGATCTGATCCCAGAGCTACATGCTGAGCCAAAGTCAACATGGAGAATTCTACAAGGAATGTAATATAGCTGCTGTTCTTAGATCAGAAAACACTGCTCACCTGTTCAGTCTGATCCGTTCAATCCCACAACATCAGCAAAAAAAAAAACACAAAATAATATATAATGAAATCAGTGGACAATTTATTAGTTAAAATAAGGCAGAGGTGTTTAATTGCAAAAAGTAAATGACTCTGCGCTGAAGACTTTTCAATGTCTGAAAATTTTTGAGTTACAGGCTTACCTCTGGTTGCAACAACTGTAATAACACAGAAAAGCTTTTCAATTAGTGAAAGTTCTCCAACTGAAATAAATGTCTCCTTATAAAAACTTTACACACGTTACACACTGTAAACATTGCAGCCAGAAAAATGCCAGTGAACTGCTGTTAAAATTATTCAACACCTTCTGATCGTTTGATTACGCTCTGGTATACTCAGTCTTTTATTTATCAAGTCACTCTTCCTAGGGTCACGGGGTTGGTTGACACTGGACGAAGGTAGGGTACACCCTGAACAGCTTTCCAGGTCATCGTAGGGCCAAGACACACACAACTATTCACACTCACATCCTTACCTGGGGCAGTTCGGAACAGATGGTCAACCCAATATTCATGTCTTTGAACGGTAGGATGAAACCAGAGTACCCAGAAGTAACCCAAACAAGCCAGGGGAGAGCAGACCATGAACCCAGGGCCCACTTTCCGTGAGGCAGACAAGCTGTCTCTGCTGTCTATGCTGAATACTGTCTAATAAAACTTTAAGACATATTATCTTCTATTTACATTATATGAACTAAAGTATCCCCTCCTCGAATCGCCACCTTATCGTGGTGGAGGGGTTTGCGTGACCTAATGATCCTAGGAGCTATGTTGTCGGGGGCAAATGCCCCTGGTAGGGTCACCCAAGGCAAACAGGTCCGGGGTGAAGGTCCAGACAAAGTGCGATTCAAAACAGACCCCTAAGACATGAGAAAACAACAGAGGAATCAGTCTCCCTTGCCCGGACGCGGGTCACCGGGTTCCCTCCTGGAGCCAGGCCCAGGAGGGCTCAGCGGCGCCTGGTGGTCGGGCTTATGCCCATGGAGCCTGGCCGGGCCCAGCCCGAAAAGGAGACATGGGTCCGCCCTCCCATGGACCCACCACCCGTGGGAGGAGTTTTAGGGTCGGTGCAGTGTGAGTTGGGTGGCAGCCGAAGGCATGGGTTCTGTCGGACTGATCTTCGGCTGCTTACTCTGACCTTCGGGACATGGAATGTCACCTCTCTGGCGGAAAGGAGCCCGATTTGGTGCGTGAGGTGGAGAGATACCGACTAGATATAGTCGGGCTCACCTCAACGCATAGCTTGGGCTCTGGAACCATCCATCTCGAAAGAGGCTGGACCTTCTTCTATTCTGGAGTTGCTCATGGGGAGAGGCGGCGAGCCGGTGTGGGTATTCTTGTTGCCCCGTCTCGGTGCCCAAATGTTGAGGTTCTCCCGGTTGGCGAAAGGGTAGCTTCCCTCCGTCTTGGTGGGGGCGGGTCCTGACTGTTATTTGTGCTTATGCACCAAATGACAGTTCAGAGTACCCACCCTTTTGGAGTCTTTGGGGGTGTTGGAACGCCTCCCTCGGGAGACTCGCCGTTGTCTTGGGAGACTTCAATGCCCATGTGGGCAGCGATAGTGTGACCTGGAAGGGTGTGATCGGTAGGCACGGCCTCTCCAGTCTGAATCCGAATGGTGTGTCGTTGTTGGACTTCTGTGCTCGTCATAGTTTGTCTATCACGAACACCATGTTCAACATAAGGGTGTCCATAAGTGCACTTGGCACCAGGACACCCTAGGTCGCAGTTCGATGATTGACTTTGTAGTCGTGTCATCGGACTTGCGACCATATGTTCTGGACACTTTCGGGTGAAGAGAGGAGCTGAGCTGTCTACCGATCACTACCTGGTGGTGACTTGGCTTCGGTGGTGTGGGAGGTTGCCTTCCAGACCTGGCAGGCCCAAGCGTGTAATCAGGGTCTGCTGGGAGCGTTTGGCGGAGCCCCCTGTCCGAGGGGCCGTTGAGTCCCACCTCCGGCAGAGCTACAACCACGTTCGGAGGAGGCGGGGACATGGAATCTGAATGGGCCATGTTTCGTGCCTCCATTGCTGAGGCGGCAGCCCATAGCTGTGGCCGTAAGGTCGCCGGTGCTTGTCGTGGCGGTAATCCCGAACCGGTGGTGGACACCTGCGGTGAAGGGGGCCGTCCAGCTGAAGAAGGAGGCCTATCGGGTTTTATTAGCCTGTGGGACTCCTGAGGCAGCAAACGGGTACCGGCAGGCCAAACGTGCTGCAGCCGAGGCTGTCGCAGATGCAAAATCTCGGGCGTGGGAGGAGTTCGTGAGGGCCTGGAGAGTGATTATCGGTTGGCCTCAAAAAGGTTCTGGGCCACCATCCGACGCCTCAGGAGGGGGAAGCAGTTCTTCACAAACACTGTTTACGGTGGAGGTGGGGAGCTGCTTACCTTGACTGGGGATGTTGTTGAGAGGTGGAGGGAATACTTTGAGGACCTTCTCAATCCCACCAACACGCCCTCCGTGGAAGAGGAAGACCCTGGGGGTGAGGGTCCGCCCATCACTGGAGTGGAGGTCACTGAGGTTGTCAAAAGCTCCTCGGTGGTCGAGCCTCGGGGTTGGACGAGATCCGCCCGGAATACCTCAGGACTCTGGATGTTGTAGGACTGTCTTGGTTGACACGTCTCTGCAACATCGCGTGGTCATCGGGGCTGTACCTCTGGATTGGCAAACTGGGGTGGTGGTCCCAAATTTTAAGAAGGGGACCGGAGGGTGTGTTCCAATTATCGGGAATTACACTCCTCAGCCTACCTGGTAAAGTCTATGCAGGGGTACTAGAGAGGAGGATCCGACCGATAGTCGAACCTCGGATTCAGGAGGAACAATGTGGTTTTCGTCCTGGCGCAGCACTCTTGACCAACTCTATACGCTCACAGGATTCTGGAGGGGGCATGGGAGTTTGCCCAATCTGTCCACATGTGCTTTGTGGATTTGGAGAAGGCTTTCGACCGTGTCCCTCGAAAGATCTTGTGGGGCGTGCTCCGAGAGTACGGCGTTCCGGATCCGTTGCTACGAGCTATTCGGTCGCTGGATCACCGAGCCAGAGTTTGGTCCGTATTGGTAACAGCAGCTCGGATTCGTTTCCGGTGGGAGTTGGAGTCCGCCAAGGCTGTCCTTTGTCACCGATTCTGTTCATAATTTTTATGGACAGAATTTCTAGGCGCAGTCGAGGCGATGAGGGTGTCTGGTTCGGTGGCCATCGGATATCATCTCTGCTTTTTGCGGATGATGTTGTCCTTTTGGCTTCATCAAGTCGGGCCCTCCAGCTCTCATTGGAGCGATTCGCAGCTGAGTGCGAAGCAGCCGGGATGAAGATCAGTACCTCCAAGTCCGAGGCCATGGTTCTCAGTCGGACAATGGTGGAATGCACCCTCTGGAGTCGGGATGAGGTCCTGCCCCAAGTGGAGGAGTTTAGGTTTCTTGGGGGCTTGTTTCCGAGTGAGGGAAGGATGGGGCGAGAGATCGACAGGCGGATCGCTGCAGCCTCTGCTGTTAAGCGGTGCCTGTACCGGTCCGTCGTGGTGAAAAAGGAGCTGAGCCGCAAGGCGAAGCTCTCAATTTACCAGTCGATCTACGTTCCAACCCTCACCTATGGTCACGAGCTTTGGGTAATGACCGAAAGAACAAGATCACGGATACAAGCGGCTGAAATGAGCTTCCTTCGCCCGGGTGGCGGGTTCTCCCTTAGAGATAGGGTGAGAAGCTCCGCCATCCGGGAGAGCTTCGGAGTAGATCCGCTGCTCCTCCGCATTGAGAGGGGCCAGTTGAGGTGGCTCGGGCATCTGGTTAGAATGCCCCTGGGCGCCTCCCTGGTGTGGTGTTTCGGGCATGTCCAACCGGGAAGAGACCGAGGGTCGACCTAGAACACGCTGGAGGGACTATGTCTCTCGGCTTGTCTGGGACCGCCTCGGTGTCCCCCCGGGAGAGTTGGAGGAAGTGGCTCGGGAGAGGGATGTCTGGACCTCTTTGCTAAGGTTGCTGCCCCCGCGACCCGACCCCGGACTAAGCGGAAGAAGATGAGATGAGATGAGAACTAAAGTATATCTTCAGGGGACAGTGGTGGTCTAGTGGTATAGGGCGCTGGATTGCTGATCCAAAGGTTGGGGGGTTCGAGTCCCACTCTCCACAAGGTTGTCACTGTCCCCCCCAAGTAAAGCTAACTGGGTTATCAAAGGGTTATTGCACGAAGCCAAGCAGAGCTGGCAAGCAAACACAAATGGACAGACATGGAAAAACTTCAACCTGCAGACCAGCTGATTGCCAAACTTGGAACGTACTTCCTGTCACATAAACACTGCTGCATGTGAGTCTTATCGTATTGACCATGTTTGGCTCTACATATGCATGCAAGCAGTTCTTCTCACACCTGATAAACATCAAGATCAACCTGCGGTCACGTTTAAAAGATGGAAGCCTAAGTGCCTGCATAAAGCTGAACATCAGCACTACAAAGCCATCAGTAAAACCATGCAGCACCAGAAGTTGCATTAATAGTAAGAAGTACTTATCTCATTAATAAATATCTTTGTTATAACAATGTTTTTTAAAATAAATTCAGAGTCTTATTATACTCTCAAATTGTTGGTCTTTTTCCATTTAGTTCTATTCAGTATTAATATATATATATATATATATATATATATATATATATATATATATATATATATATATATATATATATATATACTAGTGTGTGTGTGTGTGTGTGTGTGTGTGTGTGTGTGTGTGTGTGTGTGTGTGTGTATATATATATATATATATATATATATATATATATATATATATATATATATATATATATATATATATATATATATATATATATATATATATGGCTTTCAGAGGATTACATTTTAAAATATGTATTTTTTTGGTTCTCTTAGTCAAAAAGGTTCCCGACCCCTGCTATAACCTTTAAAGGTTCAAAATATTCTGTTAACATACACTCAAAAAATGTTGATATTTTTATGCAGCCCTTTGTTAACACAAGCTGTGTAGAGTATTATATTGAAAATATAACAGATACTGTAATATGACCAACTGCAGGGAAACACATCAATATACAGTAGAGCTGGTTGGTTTTCCTCAAAGTTCTGTGCAGAATCCTTTCACCTTTCCTAAGGACTTGTTTTAATTTGTGTTTTTCTTTACTTGGAACTCAGAATGAAGCTGAAACTGTGTGTCCTCTAAAAGCCATAAGTCTGTGATAGGCTGTCCAGGCTTTCCTGTATCACACTCACACACATACACACACGCTGACCTCAGTATCGTTGAATGATCGGAGTTGACAAACCCAGTGCGCTGTTTCAATTTCATTAAAGGACACAATATATGCAGAGTGCACTTTATCACCTTTTTATTGTCTCTTTAATTCATTGCTTCATTCCTCGCAGTGCCAGTCATAACTTTTCTGGTGGTGAGTGAGGGGCACTGCGTCCTGCTGTGCACCACAGGCCTAAATGAATGTATAATAAGGCTTTGATTTGGGTGGCAGGCCGGGCTTCTCTGGCAGGCCAGAGACAAATCTATTACTTCACTGCTATTTTCCTAAGTGTTTGCACCCCGCCATGACCCTGCCACTTTATCTGTTGGTTTTTATTTTCAGAGTGCATGCTGTCCATATGTTACTCTAATAGTTGCTATAATTCTTAGCTGATAGAACTCGTGCTTTAATGGTCCCGAATAAAAAAAAAAAAACAGAGGAGACAAGAATGCATTTTAATAAAACCCCCCCTTTAAGCAATAAACTAATGGGCTGACACTGATGTATTTGCATAGAGATGAATTATATGGAGCCGCCTTGACGTGACTTTTAAAATATGATTGAGGAGGTTATTATTGCTGCACTCTGATACATGTTAACAGGTTATTTTAGCCTGGCTATTGTTAATAAAATTCCATACAAAAGGCTGGGGATGATGAGAGCATGTTTTTTTTTTTTTCGTGGTCACAGCCAACTAAGGATGCTCATTTCTTCATTATTTCTCAACTTTATCCTCTGCAGACCCTAAGTCTAAATGATCTCAGTGAAGAAATGTACACTGAACCTATTTTTATCTTTTCACTGCTTAAAAAATGCAATATGCAATTTTAATTTTTAATGGAAAAGTAAGTAAAAGCATGTCCGATGGGTTATGTTTGCCTTATAGGATTGTATTCAAGCAATGAGGCTATATAAGTCTATGTCAACGAAAATACTTTTGTATTGAATTGTTTCATTTTATTCTCTTTTTAAAGTAAACAAGTGTAAAATCACTGTAAAAAAATCTATGAATATATTTACAGATCACCTCTAATCTAAACTGATTTTTTTTTGTTGTTTATTATTCATGCCCAGAGTGACAGGTTGTTGTTTTTTTTGTTGTTGTTTTTGTTTTTTTTTTTGTTTCCTAATCAAAACTTTTAATCTGTAAAGTGTAACAAAGTGTAATACGGTCGCATCTGAACTACAGTAGAAGGGAAATGGAGATGTGTTTTAACTGATGTCATTAGCTTTAGTCACCACTTTTTGTTTCAGCTATTTAACAGTTTGTTATTAAAATCAGAGCTACAAGTAAAACTGTCTTCCAGATCTGCTGATGTTCTGATATTAACTTCATGGCAGAGCTCTCTAGGGGAGTACCATCATCACGGGGCATTACTTAAATGGTTGACCCATTTCCTGTCCAGTGTTTGCATGTACCTGCCACAGGAAACCCAATAATTCTGTCATTACTGGGATGATGCTGATTGGTTGTTATGTATAACTAACAGGCACAATTTAAAAAAAAAAAAGATTTATTCTTAAAAACAAAAGCAAAGCCCAATAAAACAGAGGCCTACCACCACTCAGCGTCGCATAGAATAAAAAATATGCAATCTAACATGTTTGTCAAGCAAACACCGAAATCATAAACTTGACAGAACACAAACTCACTCAAGAGATAATTAAAGTAATAATACACATGAGACAATTAACTGTAGAAAGCCAAACGAAAGGTAGGAGACTATGCTTGAAGCTCAGGAGCTGAGCAACAGTGCGTTCTAAATGGGTTTCTTTTATGAGGTTCTGGTAGGCTGGTAGGCCCTGCTCATTGGAACCACAAAGAGAAACATGGCTTTAGAAGATATGTGACTTCCCAGAGGTCCACCAGGGAGGACCAGATAAAAAGCAGTGTGCTTACATGGAGGGCATACACAGGGTCCCCATTTTATCAGCATCACATCTGATCCTGCCTATAGAGCACGGGATTCAGAGGTCAATCCTCAGTGTTCTCCTGAGGTCTTCAAAATGAACCCGAATCCTGGCTTCCTCCATTAATCTCATTGATGGTGTATTTAACCTGGCGACTTCTGAATCTACAAAATTTGCTGATTCCGACAGTCAGGACAATTGCACCCTCAAGCAGAACCTTTGCACATGGACCACAGAGGGAAGCAAAGGTGGTCTCAGTGGATGTTCATAAACTGCTTAAAACTTTTCTGAAATGAGAGACACGCACCCACTATTTATGCTCTTCCAAAAGCCTGCTCAGGACCTTGCAAGGTTGCACACCTTGTCAATATGTCCAACTTATGTATAGTTGGTGGAAACATGTGGGTGTAAGCCTTTCGCCAGATCTATGGGTTTTGCATAAGGTCACATCTTAACAACACCTGTTGATTGAACCATCTTGCTATATCTAATACGTGAACCAAGTGGTGGTAATTCAGGTGTCATGTTGACTGTTTGTCTGTTCTGTACGCCCATATTTGAGCAAATGATGAGCCATTTGGTGGTAGAGGCCATCACTATATATATAGTCCAGGAGTGAGGACCCTTCCATATGTTGCTGAATTTATTTCCTCTTCAGTCAGTACTCTGAGGTATGCCATGTAACCTGCATCACCATGCAACTTTTCTATGTTCTCGGCCAGTAATGTGAACATGGTAACCATATAAGTAAAAAAATATATATTCTGGAATGTGTTGTCTGTGTTGATACCATACCCCTAGTAATTAGGAGAAGTAACACAGGACATTGGTGTCATAACGCTGATGGTTTACCAATGGTTCCTGCTATTTAACCTTAATGTAAAACCTTAATCTGAATTGGTTAGAAGGTTCCAAAGGGAGTGTCAGCCATTACTAGTCACATATAACAGTGTCATATGGTCACCATATGACTGACCCACATGACTTGGTCCCAACATGTGTGCACAGTGGTGATATTCAAATTTTTAAATACCAACATAAATACAATTCAAAGGGTTCTGTGAGGTCTAGTTTAGTTTTATTTATAGATGATAAGGAGACCCATTGCATTCTAAATACCATAATAATGTCTATCTAACATAATTTCAAAAATAGAAAGACTGTAAGTGATGGATTCCAGGGTGGTGTCATGATTAGCACTTCTACCTCATAGTCCTGAGCTTGGCGAGGGCATTATATGGGTTTCCTCCAGGTGATTTGATTTCCTCCCACAATCCAAAGACATGTTAGACTAATTGGATTTTCTTGATTGCCCTTAGGTTTGAACGTGGGTGTCAATGGTTGCATGTTTACTCTGCAATGGACTGGAAAGTGCTTCTGGCTGTACCCTGTCTTTGCCCTAGCTTAAAAAGAGCTTTAGCCAGAGTAATGTGACAATAGCATGAAATAAACTGGTTCGGAAATAAATGGAAATGTAAACATTCTCGGTGGCATTGACTGATAATTATTGTTATCTAGTTTAGCTAGAACAAAATTAGGTGGCATGGTGTTATACTGGTTAGCATGTCTGCCTCACAGTATGAAGGTCCTGGGTTCAAGTCCTGGGCTGAGGTGTTCCTGTATGGCATTTGCTCTTCTCCCTGTGCATTGGGAGGTTTCTTTTTGGTTTCCTCCCAACGTCCAAAGATGTGCACATTAGGACAATTGACTGTTACAAATTGCCCCTAGTTGTGACTGTATGGGAATGGGTTTTGTGTGTGTTGGCCCTGTGATGGTTTGCCGAGCTGTTCAAGGCGTACTCTGCTTACGCCCAGCATTGACTGAGATCCAAGAAGGAATAAGTGTCTCAGCAAATGAGAGAGTAAGTGAGAATACAATTAATGGTACTTTTAAGCTTGGTGATTTTATAAAGGTATATAATCATGGAACACTATAAATCCATGAGTGAAGCTAATTGATACACACACACACACACACACACACACACACAAAATATATATATATATATATATATATATATATATATATATATATATATATATATATATATATATATATATATATATATATCACGAGGTCCTTAAATATGACGGTTGCTTTTTCCGAAATAATCGCCTCCGTCATTGTATTTCCGCTTTTAAGGTCTCCTTCTGCTTCAATATCGTTCCGATTGTAGAGGGGTTTCGGTCATACTCCTTTGCGATTTCGCTCAATCACATCCCACTTTCATATTTTTTCATTATCTCCTTCACTTCGATTGATAACAGAGCCCGCTTCTTCTTTTCAGTGTCAATGGGTCCATAATGGATAACGAAATATAACACTGCAATGATCACTCTCAAAAAAACTCACGAGCCAACAGTCCTATTCAACTCTCCCTCACACATGTGACAAACAGGAAGTATGGGTACACGAATGGGTACAGTTCAGCTCCCTCCTTGCCAATGGGAGGCCATCAGGGCGGGATGTTGGGAGACAGTCAATGAGAGAGCAACTCGCGCATTGTTTGAATGTTTGAATGGCGCGTTTGAATTTTTGAATGGCGTGTTTGGCACTTTTCATAAAAAGAGGGTTTTTTGTATACAGAGGGCGAAAATTTAGGAAAATGTTTTTCGTAACCTGGATTTTTCGTATTCAGGGATTTTCGTAAGGAGAGGGCCGACTGTGTGTGTGTGTGTGTGTGTGTGTGTGTGTGTGTGTGTGTGTGTATGTATATATATATATATATATATATATATATATATATATATATATATATATATATATATATATATACAGTATATACAAGTGTCTGTCTGTATAACAGATCAGTGTCTCTTTGACTACTGCTAAACTTTAAAGAAAATTTGCATCAGTCTCCAGAAAATCTTTGAATATGCAAACACAACAGCAACAAAAACAACAAAATTTTAAGACACAGCTTCACTGATATCAATAATATGACAGCATGGGTCTGATATAGATCATACTCTTTCCCATACAACACAAACAACTAAAACAAAGCAGATTCATCTGTAAATGTTTAGCTTGGGTTATTTAATACAATTGTATTGTGCATTTGGATTTGTTTGCAAGTTGCTAAGTGTGTTCACTTTCACATGGTAAGAGAGTATCATTACAGAAGATTAAGAGAGAGAGATTAAGTAGGAGAGGGTGTTCATTCCATCATGTGTGCCCCAAGCATGAAGGTACAAAGATAAGAGTCTAAGGTGTCAGTGCAAATACTGCCTGCAGTAGAAGTGTACACACACACACACACACACACACACACACACACACACACACACACACACACACAAGCACTTGTGATTGACAACCTCATCACCTGCATTTCACCCTTACCTCCGTTTCTACCACATCACCACCTCCCCATGACCTGCTGCGTACACAAATGATTAAGCAACTTCTTCATTTGCTTAACAGATTAGGTGAGCAGTCTTTAATTAAGTTCATACAGATTTTTGCTCATGCTCATTATTTTTTTAGCACAGCACATGCAAGCATATTATTTTCTCTACACAAAATTGTGTCCTGTATTTGTATGTGTGAATAATTACAAGCAAAGTGCAGAAACATTCAGTGATGATGCAAAATTGTACATTTTCTTATTTACATTTTGAGTAATGATAGTCTCAGTCATTGTACAATTTGTTCTTTTCGACAGTCACATCAGATATTTTGGATGAGTCATTATTACAGTTTGCTGTTTCTAAGTGTGACTTCTTCAGTTAATTTAATGTAACCGCTTAATCCTAATTAGGGTCACAGGGAGGCTGGTGCCCATCCCAGCCAACTTCAGCAAGAGAAGAGTATAGCCTGGACAGCTCGCCAGGCCATCGCAGGGCTGAAAGTCAGCAATGGTTCTTTTACATTACTCACACCATAGACAGTGAGAGACATGGCCGGCCTTTGATAACACAGTTAGCTGCACTGGATGGGGGGGGGGGGGCAGTGACAGCCTGCAGTGAGTGGGGCTTCAACCCCCCAACCTTAGCATCTGCAACCTACACCACTAGCCCACCCTTCCCCAATTAAGCGTGACTTGATGTATTTTAAATCAAAGGTGTGGTGGTAATGTAGAGATGATTTGCACATCAAGATGGTTCTGGGTTCAAGTCCTGGGATCATGTGTTTCTGTGTGGTGTTTGCATGTCTCCTTGTGTTTATTTGAGTTTCCTTCGGGTACTCTAGTTTCCTTCCACAGTCCAAAGACATGCACAAATTGCCTATTCCAAATTGCCCCATGTTTAGATTTGAGTGTGACTGGCAGTGTGTGTGTGTGTGTGTGTGGGGGTGTGTGTGTGTGTGTGTGTGTGTGTGTGTGTGTGTTTGTGTGTGTGTGTGTGTGTGTGTTGGCCCTGTGATGGTCTGGCAAGCTATTCAGGGTGTATCCTTCCAATGCCCAATGTCAACTGAGATAGACTCCAGTCTTCCAGTGACTCTAATAGGATTAAGCAATTTGGGAAATGAATTTAAGTGAGTTTCTTAAAGGTATAATGTGTTAGAATAAAAATTCAGCCATATGTAGTCAGAGCATTCAGTTGGAAAAATAAACATGAAATATGGCATGGATGCTAATAGTTTAGTGGTGTGTTCAACAGGTAAAGCTGGGGTGCTGAGCATAAACACAAGTGCAGAAGTATGTACAGTATCATCTCACAGCTTAATTATCTACTTGTGAATTTTTCACACTTTGAAAGTTTAAACAGACCAGTGTTTTCAATGTTCATTTCTGTTCATTCATTTTCTGTAACCAATTAATCCTAATTAGGGTCACGGGGAGGTTGGCGCCCATCTCAACCGACTCTGGGCTTGGGCAAAGTACACACTGGACAGCTCCCCAGGCCATCACAGGACAGAAACACGCTGACGGCTATGCAGCTACTCTTGTCAAAAGTCACCAATGGTTCTTTTACACCTCACACCATAGACAGTGAGAGACATGGCCGGCCTTTGATAACCCAGTTAGCTGCACTGAGGGGACATGTAGTGTGCACTTGTGACTGATATCCACTTCTCCAGAAAGGAAAAGCAGCCAATTACTTGTTCCATATTTATTTAAACTAGGCAGGATAAGTTGGGAAGAAAAGGAGACAATGATGGCACTGTGGTGTGGTAGCACATTCCCCAGAAAGATCCTGGGATCGAGATCCATTCTCAGCAACAGTATTTCTGTGTGCTTACCGACCCACGAAGGTTTCCTCTGGGTTCTGTAGTTTTCTCCCATAGTCCAAAAACATGCGCATTAGTCGAAGTCAATCTTGAAATTTGTCCCTTGGTGTGATTGTGAATGGTTGTGGGTGTTTTTCCTGTAATGGATTGGCAGGCAGTTCAGGTTGTTCCCAGCCTTTGCTCAGATTTGGTTGTGATAGACTCCAACCTCCTTGCAACCCGAGTAGGATTCAAGGTTCAGTGAATAAATACAGTTCAGTTCAGTTCATTTTCTGTAACCGCTTCATGCTAATTAGGGTCGCGGGGAGGCTGGTGCCCATCCCAGCCAACTCAGGGCAAGGGCAGAGTACAGCCTGGACAGCTCGCCAGGCCATCGCAGGGCGGAAACACGCTGACGGCTTTGCAGCCTACTCTTGTCAAAAGTCAGCAATGGTTCTTTTACATGCCTCACACCATAGACAGTGAGAGACATGGCCAGCCTTTAGCCTTTGATAACCCAGTTAGCTGCACTGGGGGGAGGGGGGGACAATGACAACCTTGTGGAGAGTGGGACTCGAACCCCCAACCTTTGGATCAGCGATCCCGCGCCTTATACCACTAGACCACCACTGCCCCTGAATAAATACATTAATGAATAAATGAGAAAAGAAGACTGAGCATGTTGTTATAAGGAAACTCCACCAAGCCATGAACTGCACTGACTACACTGGTGGAGCATCCACCACACAAGTTCTTTTGAATGAGCTAGAAATATTATTTTAAAGTGCCACGGTATAAATCTGTAATGTTCATCTTGCATTAATGTCAAATCTGGTGCAATAGAAAATTATTCACCATCTGGCCAAGTGAAATAATGAATTCAACAATAATGAGGTTTAATAATCAACATTTATGTACTTTTTTAAATAAATAATTCACAATTCAGAAGTTTATTATAAAAACGTGTGTGTGTGTGTGTGTGTGTGTGTGTGTGTGTGTGTGTATAGATAGATAGATAGATAGATAGATAGATGTGTGCGTGTGTGTGTATGTATATATATATATATATATATATATATATATATATATATATATATATATATATATATATATATATATATATATATATATATATATATATATATATATATATATATATATATATATATATATATATATATATATATATATATATATATATATATATATATATATATATATATAGAGAGAGAGGATTTTCTGAGTAGATCCTTCTGTAGGAGAGTGCTCAATACTTTTTGGTAGAGCAAATAAACAAAAATAAAAGGACAGGACAAAGACTTTCTATTGAAACTCCATTTATCACTACAGATCTGTTTCGAGGGGTGGTGAAACCATCCTCTCTCTTCAGGTGATTATAGAAGAACTTATATTATTACTTATATAGAATATTCTTCTATAATCACCTGAAGAGAGAGGATGGTTTCACCACCCCTCGAAACAGATCTGTAGTGATAAATGGAGTTTCAATAGAAAGTCTTTGTCCTGTCCTTTTATTTTTGTATATATATATATATATATATATATATATATATATATATATATATATATATATATATATATATATATATATATATATATATAGAGAGAGAGAGAGAGAGAGAGAGAGAGAGAGAGAGAGAGAGAAAGAGAGAGAAAGGGGGGTGTGTGTGTCTAGGGGTAATTTCTGTGGACTGGTGTGGCAGATTGGATTTATAAATACTGTATAATATGGAAAGTGAAATTGGCTAAATTGGATTTTAAGCTCTAAAATTAATTTGAAGTCCCAAATAGGTAGAAAATAAAATTTTATACCACCTTACTGATATTATGCTTGTGTGTAAAGTGACATTATTATTTTTATTTTATTTTATTTTATTTTATTTATTTATTTATTTATTTTGGTTCCTTGGTTGTTGTTGTTATTGTTGTTGTAGTTGTTGTTTTTCAACTGTTCAGGGGCCAAAACTGCTGCAAACCAAAGAATGCAACAGGGTTCTACAATATTATATGTTACAAATTCACATGTGACTTTATTTCTGGTTCATTTAACTCAAAATGTTCGGGTTTGATCTGAAACTAATGCCAGCTCTGTGGTTTTCCTCTGGAAATTTGATTTATTCATCATATTTCTACATTTTTCAAAGCATAATATATGCATATGCACCTAGAAAGGTTCCTTCATGCATGGCTCTCTTTGTGGTGTCCACAGGGACACATTTAGTAAAAAAAATATATATTACTGTGAGTGAATTGGTCAGAATGTTTCCATTGTGTTTCATACAGAAATGTAATTTGTATTCCTTCTTCTTCTTCTTCTTTTCCTTTCAGCTGTTCCCTTCAGGGGTCTCCACAGCAAATCATCCGCCTCCATCTCACCCTATCCTCTGCATCTTCTTCTCTTAGACCAACTACCTCCATGTCCTCCTTCACCACGTCCATGAATCGTCTCTTTGGTCTTCCTCTAGGCCTCTGGCCTGGTAGTTCCAACCTCAGCATCCTACTACCAATATACTCACTATCCCTCCTCTGTACATGTCCAAACCATCTCAATCTAGCCTCTCTGACTTTGTCTCCAAAACGTCTTACATGTGCTGTCCCTCTGATGTGCTCATTCCTGATCCTATCCATCCTCGTTACTCCTAAAGAGCTTTAACCCTGCTCCTAAACTTCTAGCCTTGCTACCTTTCCACCTTGTCTCCTGAACACACAGTATGTCCAGCGTTTGATGGCTGATTAGGTTAAATTTTTAGATTTTTGGTGACTTTTTTCCGTAGAAGTGCAAAGCTTGCTGCTTTACAAGCATTTAAGTTTGGTGCGTAATTTAGGACAGAGCCGCGCCCCCTTCCGTGCTGTGAGCCGAAGCACCTGCAGCTGGAGCTGGAGTATGACAATAAGAAAGGCAGAAGAATGGGACTGCTGTGGAAACATCTCTGTCCTGATATGGCTGGCGAGGTTTTAGTAATAGTGGCTCCCCAGGCACTCTTTATCACACGTCTGCGGCCGGGTGTGAGAGAGATAAGGCTGGAGGCATATGTAGGAAGCCAAGATTCATTTGCTGGCTCTGTGGCCTCCTGTGACACGTCGCCGTGCGTAATCTCTTGTACTACACGTTCAACTGAGAGCACATCAATGGGCTCTTTATCCCAAACACACACATTAGCTGCTTCACTAAATGCCCGAACGATATCTCAGAGAAGTGGCAGGGAAATAAATGTGAGAACAGACTTACAGCTGATTTATGGTCATCTTCAGAGTAAGCAAGGTGCTGCTGTATGGCATCGCACCTACAGTCTAATTAATGGTGCTGTTAGAGCGCGTCCGTGGACACGACGCACAAAAGTACAGTATGTGATAAAGTATGCAGGGCACAGGCACCAAGATGGGAAAGAAGGTAGTCGTTAAGCTTTTTTTTTGTAAGTTTTTCAATTATTTCACCAGAACCCCACCCCCACCCCCACCCCACCCCCTCCCCCACCCCAACAAGTGTATGGATGGGAATGTGAAGTTACCCCTGAGCACATGGCCATCTAAGAGTTCCTAGAGCAGATGCTAGCACCAGTCCCCAGAGGTGTGCAAGCTATGTTCACACGTTCATCACACCTAGATCACCCTAATGCATCAAAGTCCCTGTGTTCTGACACACTTCACCCTGCCAAGGCTTTCTGCGCATGCGCATTTCACTTTGGCGCGCCTGTAAATTCGCCAATGCATAGGGGTTTTTTTTTCAGGATCCATTTTTAATGCAGTAGACTTTGAAACTATCCCGAGTTCAATGTTAAAAGAATTTTGTGAACTGTTCACGGTAGAAAACTAGCACATCAGAGTGCCGTATTGTTTTGATAAAACCTTTCAGTTGCTGCGCTTCTGTGTTGACAGTTTGAAAACGGATCAAATATTAATAACATCAAAATGCTTTATCATAACCTTCCAGGCTTCACTGTTCAGAAAATTAAAGCCAGGATTATTTTTTGCAGTTAAAAAAATTATCACTTGGTTTTTCCTAATTTAAAAAAATGCCTAAGAAAACACCCGATCACATTTCTTTCAACAAAATTATGATAACGCTAATAGCATTTTTTGAAAGAGGACCATATGGTCCTGCTGGGCATTAAAGGGTTAAAACTGATTGCACTCTACAAACTAGTTAATAATATGCACTGTCGGTTATATAACCTCTTGGTAGGATATCTTACATCCCAACTTTTGAGCTTTCATCCCCAGGGAACCAGATACAAGCCAGTATGGAAAAGTAGTGAAAAAAGCAAGTATGGAACTATCCATCTTTCTCTCGGGTATATAGAGCATAAACAAGATTCATAAACTTTGATTTGTGCAAGGAATTTGTTTAAATCCGTGGATGGAGCGTTAGCTGATATTATAGAAGAGGTGCTGAGCAGAAATTGAGAAGTAGCATCAGATAGAATGACAAATAAAAAAACATACACTGACTGCACCAGTATTGTTTCATAATAGACTATATGATATAATCATATATTCCAGGACCAATTCAAATATTTACTTGTAATGTATATATATATATATATATATATATATATATATATATATATATATATATATATATATATATATATATATATATATATATATATATATATATATATATAATCAATAATAAAAAATAAGCTAATTAAAATAGAAAGTTTGTAAAAATGCAAAATCAATGATGATTGTATGGGGCTGAGGGTTGATATCTCTCCATCAGCACACTAACTGCATGTGCTCCAAATGGAACAGTCCCAGCTCGAATGTTAATGAGCATGTTAATATAGATATTAGAATTTGAAGCAATCAAAGATTAATTATAGCAGATAAGACTTCATTAAATACTCACTCAAAGTCATTTGATACCTTATTGAAATCGGGTCATTTGCCTACATGTGTAACCAAATAAGGACACTCGTTAGAATTTTAACACGTTGGAGGAAATCATTACATCATACCTCACACGTCATGATTATCATTAACTTAATAAACACTACAGAGACTGGGTATGGAGTAACTACATATATCTGAGTGTACTGTTCATATCAAAAATTGAGATCGAAAGCAGAGACAGTGCTTTTAAACAAACATAAATAACATCAAATATTTATTGAGCAAAATTAATAAAGTGTGAAGAGGTAAAGCAATAAATGTGCTGCCAAAATAAACTGTGGTGTCTGTGAGTATTTCGGTATCTCTTGTTGTGTAACGTGTGTGAACAGATAGAGATTATATTTTAAATCACAAATATTCTGAGCTTGATGCACAGATGTGATAGTGTGCAGAGAAAATGTTCCTCGAAATATAATCCAATCAAACTCGTAAAATGTTCGTTGGAAATTCTAGATTTGTGTGTCCTCAGTCACCCAATTTGTAAAACTACATAAACTGAAACTTTAAGAAATTTTTCTTTATTGAAATCTGAACCAACTGAAAAATTATCCACATATACGACAATGATTATAAAGGAGATTCAAGAATTTATGATATTAAAGTGTTGCTGAAAATAGACTTTCATTTTGCTAATTCAGAACCTGAACCATGTAGTAAACAACTTTTTCAAACGGAAACGATTAGAATAAAACTGGAATCTCCTTCTTAATATTTGTAACGCTGGTTCTGTTTAATCATCACTTCTGCGTCTCTTTCCCCGAATTAAATATTATTCTGTAGCTGTGAACAAATCGGTTGACTGGCTTCCAATTTTCGAAGAACAGGGAGATGTAATCAAGTGGGACTGATGAGACACTGCGTTTATACCAGCATACAGTGTAAACATATCTCTGATTTCTCTCAGATGATATCTATAATGTAGGCTAAATCCGTGTGTGTGTGTGTGTGTGTGTGTGTGTGTGTGTGTGTGTGTGTGTGTGTGTGTGTGTGTAAAGTTATAATGTAGGATAAGTTCATATGTGTGTGTGTGTGTGTGTGTGTGTGTGTGTGTGTGTGTGTGTGTGTGTGTGTGTGTGAAGTTATAAAGATATAAGGTAAAATAGTTAAATAATTACAGTTGTGTGTGTGTGTGTGTGTGTGTGTGTGTGTGTGTGTGCGCGTGTGTGAAGTTATAATGTAGGATAAGTTCATATGTGTGTGTGTGTGTGTGTGTGTGTGTGTGTGTGTGTGTGTGTGTGTGAAGTTATAAAGATATAAGTTAAAATAGTTAAATAATTACAGTTTTGTGTGTGTGTGTGTGTGTGTGTGTGCGTGTGTTTGTGTGTGTGTGTGTGTGTGTGTGTGTGTGTGTGCGTGTGTTTGTGTGTGTGTGTAAAGTTATAATGTAGGATAAGTTCATATGTGTGTGTGTGTGTGTGTGTGTGTGTGTGTGTGTGTGTGTGTGTGTGTGTGTGTGTGAGTGTGTGTGTGTGTGTGTGTGTGTGTGTGTGTAAAGTTATAATGTAGGATAAGTTCATATGTGTGTGTGTGTGTGTGTGTGTGTGTGTGTGTGTGTGTGTGTGTGTGTGTGTGTGTGTGTGAAGTTATAAAGATAAAAGGTAAAATAGTTAAATAATTACAGTTGATTGTAGTGAATCATTTATGTGCTTATTAAATACAGGGCTTTTTTTTTTTTTACACTCGAGCCCGGTGGTTGAACCGGGCCGGTACTTATCTCCGGTTTCCGTAGCGTGAAGCTACCAGGAGTTCAACTCCTCCTAGATGGGACGCGAGTCCATCGCAGATTCCCTTCCCAGTATATTTTACTGGTACCCATTTATACTGCTGGGTGAACAGAGACACACTTGTGGTTGAGACCTTGTCCAGGGGTTTTAGCACAGTGGGGGTCTCAGTGGGATTTGGTAGATGTAGAGGTTTATGTGTTCAGAAGTGGACTCGGTGCTGTAGGAGGTTGTGTGTTCAAATCCCATTGAGACCCTCACTGCGCTAAGACCCCTGGGCAAGGTTTCAAGCACAAGTGTGCCTCTGTTCACCCAGCAGTATAAATGGGTACCAGTAAATTATACTGGGAAGGTATGGAACCCGGGGACAAGTCCCGGTCCGATGAGTCACTGGGCTCGAGTGTAAAAAGCCCAAAGGACTTTACCTTATATATTGAGAAGTGCACTGTACTATACGAGCATTTTCAGAAACACATCCAAAAGCTTTTACTATGATAACAAATAAATCGAAGTTCATAGGAATAATATTCACCCTTTTTTTTATTAAATAAAAGTGCAATAATCACATGAATATGCAAAGCGCATTTCCGCATCCATCACCATGACAACCGTAAAATCGGATCAATAAAGTGTGTGAAGCAAAAGGGAGCATCCCGTGACCGTGATCCGAACTTTAAGGGTTATTTTACAAATATAGTTTCATTGTTAAATCGTGTTGATTATTTACATTCAAAACTTTAACAAACTTTAACTGGAAAATGGACCGTCAGGTGTGTTGGTCCAACCGGGACCGGTGCTGTTCAGGAAAAAAAAGGAAAAATGGAAATGTTAAAATAAACATGAGATTCCGGTGAGGATGCAAACAGAACATACTCGAGATTAGAAAAAGAGCCTATAGCGTTTACTATACAAAAAAAAAAAAAGATATTTTACACATAAATATTCACAGTAATATAATTTCTATTCAATACAACTCACGCTGTGGTTTACATTAAGGTCCGCTTGCAGAGTGGGATGCGCTCGATTCCTCCGGCAGTGCATGAGATCTTTGCATCCTTTTTTTTTTTCCTCGAAAAACACTCACAGACATTTTTCACAACTGAATGAAAACACGCAGTTATTTTTGTAATTCAGCACCGAACCGTCCCCAGGCTCGTCCTGTGGCTTTATTTTACGAGCTGTCAGTGTCCCCGGTGTGCATCACCAGACCAGGGTTCCCTTTGTGTTTCTTCAGCAGTTGTGTAATTTTCTCGTCGTCCGAGTTTGGATCTAAAGGCTTGTTGTACTCGTCGTCGTCGTCTTCGTTTTCCGACGCACCTTTCAGCCGCTCGGTCTCCGAGTCCTGCTTCTTCTTGGCCGACGCCATCTCAGCCGCGTGCCGCTTCCGCCACTTGGTTCTCCGGTTCTGGAACCAAACCTTCAAAAAGGACACGATGCACAAGATCTGATACCGTCCATATTCTGCTGGGTTATCTGTACATCCTTGTTTAGTTGAAATTCAATCATTTTACTTTTGTTTTTAAACCTGGAGTTGTATGAACAAGCTGCTTTATGTGAACTTAAAAATAGAAATATGTATGCAGATGTTGACTGCTGGATTAGTCTTAAATATATATATTCTATTTTTTATTATTTTATTATTAATTTTAAATAAACTACTTTTTTAAAATTCACTTTTAAATAGAAAGTGAAATAAAAAATAAACTCAAACTGGTAAAAATAAAATAATAATAAGAAAACACATATAACCACATTATAATAATAATAATAATAAATAAATATTATTATTATTTTTTTATTATTATCATTATTATTATTATTATTATTATTATTATTATTATTACTACTACTACTATCATCATCATCATTATTAATGTTGCTGTTATTATTATGTTTATTATTTTTAATATTAGTAGTAGTAGTAGTATCATTATTATTATTATTATTATTATTATTATTATCATCATCATCATCATCATCATCATTATTATTATTATTATTATTATTATTATTATCATCATCATCATCATCATCATCATTATTATTATTATTATTATTATTATTACTATCATCATCATCATTATTAATGTTGCTGCTATTATTATTTTTATTAGTAGTAGTAGTAGTAGTAGTAGCATCATTATTATTGTCATCATCATCATCATCATCATCATCATCATCATCATTATTATTGTTATTACTATCATCATCATCATCATTATGAATGTTGCTGCTATTATTTTTTTTTTATTATTATTATTAGTATTATTATTATTATTATTATTATTATCAACATCATCATCATCATCATTATTATTATTATTATTATTATTATTATTATTATTGCTATCATCATCATCATTATTTATTATTATTATTATTATCATCATCATCATCATCATCATCATCGTTGCTGTTGTTGTTGTTGTCGTCCCTTGTTTTGAATGAGCAATTACTGTGTAACAGTTCATGCAGTATGAGGTGTGAATCACACACTGTGGTTTTGTGTATGAACTAAAATATCACTTTTCGATCCCTCTGCATAAAATACCCATCTTATCCCCCCAGTTTTTTTATATCTATTTATATATATATATATATATATATATATATATATATATATATATATATATATATATATATATATATTTTTTTTTTTATGTATATATGTATATATGTATGTATGTATATATATCTCCGGTGTGCCAGTAGTTTGAGAGAGTTCTGTTGAGTGAGGTGGCATGACCTACCTTCACCTGGCTCTCTGTCATGCCCAGTGAGTAGGCCAGACGCGCTCTCTCCGGTCCTGCTAAATACTTGGTTTGTTCAAAAGTCTTTTCCAGCGCGAAAATCTGCTGACCGGAAAACGTGGGTCTCGTGTGTTTCCTCTTCCCGTCCTTATCCAACAAGACTGAATTCTGATCTAAACAAAACAAATGATTCCCGGTCAATTTATCCCATCCAAAACCATCCCAACCGTGTATTTCAATTCTCAACTTTAAATGAACTCACAGGGGTCATTTCATTCACAGCTAGATTTCTACTTACACCACACGCATGCCTAGAATGATCAAGTCCACTCTGGGGCCACAATGTTTACACCCAGAATGATACAAATGAGTTGCACAGAGAATTGATGGGAATTTAATATTGGACTCTTTGCTTAGTACCATTAAAATTACACCTGCATTCCTCTGGTTGAGCCCCAGCATGAAAAAGCCTTTGGAATTCTGGGATTTCTTTTAAACATTAATGCACAAAGAAAATCTGCTTGTTTGTTTTTTTTTTTGTTTGTTTTTTTTTAAGATGTACTCAAAGTTTTTTGTGTTCATTTTAACGCTTTGTAATAAAAAACATTTGTAGTTCTGCACTAAATTATAGTATGCGTAATGAAGTATTTTATTAAAAACACAGAGAGAGAGAGAGAGAGAGAGAGAGAGAGAGAGAGAGAGAGAGAGAGAGAGACTGCACTTACGAGGAGAACATGCAAATCTGGCATCCCTCCAGTGCGGACTTTGCACAACTCCAGGCCAGAATATTGGAGTCCTGCCGGGCAGCTCGGCCAGAGGTTTGGGGTAGCGCGCCACGGCCACGGCGGCTGCGCCTGGACTGAAGTAAAGCCCCGGAGGAGGCGGTGGACTCAGGCTGCTGAAGCGGGGCAAACCAGACAGCAGACCGGCCGGAGAGGACGCTGCTCCAGGGCAGAGCACCGACGGCCGACTGAGGATGTCGTTTATGCCATGTGGGGTCGCCGAGGCCCCGCACTGCTGGGATCCGAGACCCGACAGTCCAGCCGTTGACGTTTTGATTCCCGGAGACGACACTGGGACCCCGCCTGGGTTCGGAGAGGTCGAAGTAGGGGAGGTCGACGACGCCGGGCCGTTGGACGGTAGCGGGTAAGCCGGGTACAGGGGTGTCTTCATTTCGGTCATGCTGTGCAGAGCGGATAAAGGTGATGTGTTGAGGAGGAACGCGCCCTGACGAGGTCCGTCCATTTGCCCCACAGCTAACATAACCGAGCAGCACGAGTCAAAACGTCTCAAAATGGGCACTTCACGCGGAGACGTGTAAAAACTGTTTGTTTTTGTTTTTTGTTTTTTGGGGGTTTTTTTCCCCACCCCTTGGGCTTCTTTTT
>CM045735.1:20134748-20144748 GCA_024760905.1 Plotosus lineatus | reverse complement strand
ATATGCTCAATGACCAGAGAGTCTACATCCAAACCCTGGGTGACGAAAGCCAAGAGTCAATTTTATTCTGTACATTTTAAGGATTTTCCACTGGACTGAAACGGTACAGCTTGATACAGTTTCTAAGTCATATCTACAACACCAAGTACAGCGAGTCGTCGACTTACGACCTTTGCAAGTTACATCTGACCGACTTTACGACCGCAAAAGGGGTGAAGCATGATTCATGGCAGTGCAGTGCGAGTTGCGTGCGACAGTTGTTTGCGCTGCCGGCAGCACCAGCATCTTAAAAGGGCAAGCAGGAGATGATGCAGCTTCACTTTCTAACTGCTAAGAGCAAATTTATTCATCTACTTTCAATGCCACGTCACTGTGGCGCGAAGCCGAGAGCCAATTCTTTCTGTGTGGGCGGGTCCGATACCTTGAAACTAATTTTATTGGAATCACATGCTGCAGTGTTTGTGACAGGAAGCGCGTCCCAAGTTCAGCTGGTCTGCGGGTTGAAGTTTTTCCATGTCTGTTCATTTGTATTTGCTTGCCTGCTCTGCTTTGGCTTCATGGAAATGAGCTGATCAAAACGAGGGAAATTTATTTCTTTACTCAAAAACACCACACGCAGTCTGTGGCTGTTGTTATAATCCAATAAAATAGGAGTTTGAAGCTATTGGATCCGCCCACACGGAGTACAGAAAGAATTGGCTCTCCGCTACGCGTCACAGTGACGTGGAATTGGAAACAGATGTATAGATTTAAATGCGCGAGATTTATTCATCCGTTTGTTTGACATGAGTGTATTTGGATGGAAAGTCGACATACGACCAGATCGATTTACGACCGGTTTGCCGGAACCAAAAGCAGTCGGAAGTCGACGACTGTCTGTACTTCAGTAACCACTGTCCCTGGGACAGAGGAAGAACTTCTCTCAAATTTAAATGATGGGAATTACTTTATTAAAAAGGTACATTACTGCGTAAAACATAACTCCTCTACAAAAAAAAAAAACAAACAAACAAACAAAACCTACCGATCGTCCCTGACAAACATTTAGCACACTGAAGATTTAAGGTTGAGCCAAATAAACAGTGCCGGTGTTCGGACAAACATTAAAACACAAACCAAAACAAGGTCCCTGATGTGTGTACAGTAAACTGGGATGCCATCTCCCTTGATAAGCTTTAAGTGGTTCACAAATAAGACAAATATAGTAAGATTCTGACTGAATAAATCAATCTGGAAATAAAAGTGGAGATGAAACAAGAATCTGATGACACTTGCACACGCAGTGTAAAGATGATCAGAACAGGGACGGTTTTTGTGGCTTTGGTTTGACCAAAAAAGTACGTACACTACTATACACGAACCCTACCAAACACCATTTGGACATTTACATGTGAGGTCAGACCGCAAATGAATCAAAATAATACACTTGAAGTCATGAGAGCACCCTCAGGACTAACAGTTTCAGCGGTCACTGACTTTATCTGCCCATATCTCATTGGTTTGAAGCAAGAACACTAACAAAGTTATTCAGCAATGGAAATATAAATATAAAATGACCTGTTACACTGACTGCATGACCTAGACCAGGGGTCACCAACCTTTTTGAAACTGAGAGCTACTTCATGGGTACCAATTAATGCGAAGGGCTACTAGGTCGATACACACCTCTGAAATTACAAATTTGCTCAATTTACATTTAATTAGATTTAATTAGATGTTATTATTAATAATTAATGATATTCATCTATGTGAAGATATTGACTTGATTTAAAAATATATTCAAAAAAATTATATGCAGCTCAATGGAGAGTGGCGCTGTCCTAAAAATGGGCCTGTCCTAAAAATAGCAGTGAACAGGTCCGCGGGCAACTTATATTGTCCTTGCGGGCTACCTGGTGCCCACGGGCACCACGTTGGTGATCCCTGACCTAGACCATGAGTGTTCAAACTACAGCCATTTTTAATTGGCTCAAAAGAAATTTTATAAATAAAACAGAATATGGCTCGCACCTCTTTTGCCCGAGTGTATTACACTTTTTAGTTTTAACACCAGGGGGAGCTACTGTCGATCAAGGCAGTTACTCCACCAAAAAGAACAATCAGAAGAAATTTACCTCAAGTTTCTGAACATGGCAGAACCAAAAAAGCAAAAAGGTAGAAAATGAGTGCAGCAAATTTCTGACATGGTGGGAGAGTGAATATTTTTTGCTCCCACTGAGTGCACCGCATTCCAACTTTAGGTGGGTAAAAAATATATTCTACAGTACCCATGTGTTAATAAGCATGCATGTGAAGGTCCACGTGACAAATATGCATCAATTCTGTCACTACCCTGCTTTTTCGCACCACTTTCTTATACGTGTTTTTCTTGTTAACACACAGAGTGCACACGCAAAGTCAGCTGATCTCATCCGATGCAGATTTGCTCCTTGATCAAGTGACATTTTTACAAATTTTTGGAACGAGTGGCATCGGAGCAGCACCGCAGCTGGATGGCCCGATTTACATATCCAGCGCAGCTGATACTCACCAGACGAATTTACTAAAATGATATGCACTCCTGTTATTAGGTCCAGATCAGTCTGTTGATGTTGATAACCGTTTAGGTGTGTTGCTAAAGCCCAATAACATGCTTGAATGTAACCCATCCCATTTCCCCCTTTATTATTCTTTCCCTGTACTGAGTCTTCGAACAGAAGAAATCTGAGACTGCCGTTCTGAAAATGAGCTACCAAAACCTTTTCTGAATAAATCAATAGATCCATTTATTTAGCTGTGATAAATGCAGTTTTGTCTTCAAAATTCAACAATATAACATTTGACCACTTTTAATTAATTTTTCTAACTTTAATACAGCAAAGTTAAGGCTATATATAGCTAATTTCTAGTAAGTGGCCCAGCCCCTCCTATATTTTTATGTATGTGGCCCTCAGTGAAAAAAGTTTGGACACCTCTGACCTAGACAGATCACACCAGTTTCTGAAAAACAATTTGATTACGTCAAGGCTCTGTATACACTCAAGTACCTTCAGTTCAGCATTGCTCTCTGCGTTCTTCAGCATGTGAAGGAGGAACTCTGCACTTTTCTTGGGCCAGCGTCCCTGAGTCCAATCATGCTGCTTGGCCTAACGAGGGTACATACAAAAAAAACCCCAAAATTATAATTTTGCAATATTGACATCCCATATCTTTCCAAAACAAACAAACAAACAAAACAAAAAATACATATACCAGGGTGCATCACCCTCTCCCCTTTTCAAAGAAGTTTAGAAAATCACCTTGTCTCCGATTTTTTTTTTTTTGTTACACTACTCAAGAAAGTATTACAGCACAAATTTCTGAAAAATCAAAATAAATTTAAGAGCACTACCGTACCTTTGAAAATTATTTAAATATGGTTAAAAAAAAAAAGGTTCTTCTTTCTTCTTTTCCTTTCGACTGTTCCCTTCAGGGGTCGCCACAGCAAATGATCTGCCTCCATCTCTTCCTATCCTCTGCATCTTCTACTCTTACTCCAACGACCTTCATGTCTGCCTTCACCACATCCATAAATCTTCTCTTTGGTTATGATTTAAAATAATATACATAAGTCAGCTCAACGTTTTATCATGCTGTCTTCAAGGTCTCTTCAGTATTGTTTAAAGCTCATTCCACTACTTAACTTTTTTCTGGCAAAGATTAGGAATTTCTTTCCTGCTGCTCTTGACAACTTGCAAGATGTTTTGATCGCGTTCTTCAGTACGGGCTGCTTTTAGATAATGTGCACCCAATTTCACTCCTCGTTCAGCACCATCGTTTGACATTTATAAAAGCAATGTTAGTGACAGATGTCTGGTAGGAATCAATCTCAACCCAGTTTTCAACATCTTCAAACAGAAACTTGTGATCCAGCTTCAGTGTACGGAATGTGAACCTGAAGTCCAGGGGTACAAGGTCAGCAAGAGACGTTTCAGTGCTGATTTCTGTAGGTAAATTTGGTATTCCAAACCCCGAACCAAACCTCTACGCAGGTACTGTGACGATCTCAGATGGTTTTACAGCAATTAGCTTGGCAGCCAGACCTTGCTTTTCTTCTTTGGGTAAATGTCATCACCAGTAAGGTACCAAAGGTGTCTTTTCAGTGCTTTGATAGCACTCTTTGAGACATAAGGATTAATGGCATTATATGCAAGCAGTATCTTGTATAGTAGATCATGCCAGAGAGATTCTACACCTATGAACATTTGAACCACCACTGGCAATACACCAGTGTAACAACGTTCACAAAATGTCAAACCTTTGTTTGTTTGTGCTGGAGTTGTCACTGAGTGGGAAGGCAGATTGCTAATCCGTTCTTCAAAAAGACAGATTTTGATCGCATACAGCAGTTTGGCCACCCATCTAGCCTTGTGTAGTGAACCAGATCGCTGGAAAGTGAACTGTACGTTAGCTCCTAGGAACACAGCACATAACTCTGCCATCTCAGAATAATCATCACGTCGTAGATTCATTTCCGATGCTATGACTTCCAATGTACCGTCATAAGTTCACGTATCAAGTCCTACAAATTTCCTGGAAAATCTTCGATTTTCAACCCTGCCAGGGGTTGACGTGGAAGGTTTTCATACTGTTTTTTGAAGCTTATGAAAAGCCTGAATTTTTTTTTTCCTAGAAGATTTAAGAGGAAGATTACACTCTTTAAAGGTCATATGCCAATCCACTAAGAATCAGGAAAAGAAAAAAAACTGAATTTGCAGAGAATTAAAACCTCACTGTGGCCCCCCTATATATAAATCAAATCATCTCAAAATTCACAATTATTATTTCTATAATGAAACACTCAACTTGGGGACATAGACATCTATGAGTAAGGGGAGAAACGATGCACCCCAATATATACTGCAGGTTGCTCAGACTAACGTAGCTTGTTTTCATGCTGAAATCCAAAGGTGTCCTAAGATGGTCATCATTGCAACCCAACATTTAAATCAAGTCTAAACAATGGTATCTGAACACCGTTGTCAGTGTGGAAGCTACATGAAAAACTGATTACATAATTTTTAAAATATATTTTAACCAAATTATAATTTGAACGATCAGGACAGATTAGTAGCCACGACTAGAGATTAATGAGCAAATATTGAGTAATGTATCAGTCTCCCCAAAGGAAAATCCTTAATCCTACACAGGCACGAGATTTTTCTGTCTTTTGGTGGAATTACATCTATTTTCCTTTAAAACATATATATTTTTTATATTACTGCAAATCCCTTGAGAAAATGTTTTGCCATCATGTTTTCACTCAAGAACTTGTTCAGTAAAAATGCTAAAATTCGTTATAGCTTGTTTTTATTTGTTTTATGACCCACACTCAAATTGATTTGCAACATATGAATTATCTTTTCAATGTTAATCTACCGTATGTGGTCTACATCCCGTTTTAACCATTTGGCGCTTTATTCCATGCTCACATTGGCAAAATGAAAATACTCAAGGTGAATGATAAAGAGTTGGAAAAGTCAATAACGGGATCAAGAATGAATTCAGAAAGATTTATTTTAGCTATTGTACTGTATACGTACAAACATAAACACGAATTATGTGACATCTACTAGTACTTTTTGTAGTTGTAACGTTCATCATTTTCTGTAACCGCTTAATCCTAATTTGGGTCGCAGGGAGGCTGGTGCCCAACAACAGCCAACCAAGTTGTAATGTTACCGTTGCTTATTTCCAATCATTTAAACTTGATAATGAAGTTGTTTATACAATAAAAATAAAAGCTGCCAGGAAAAAAGGACTCGGGGCAACAACAGCTTCATTGCACTACTGTACTTACGCATGCAATAGTAATTTGTATTACACTTTTGACTGCACATTAATGTTACTCAATAAAAATAATTAAAAATACATTATTTTCTCCTGATTGAGGGAATATTAGTTTTGAATGCAGTACAAATATTGAGCAATTTATCTCCCTTTACATCAGGTTATCTCTAGGCAAGAAAGGGGTAATGGTAGGACAAATATGGTGTGCATCATGAAGTGGTTTTCCTTGGAAATTTGGTGCAACATTGAAGGAGAAGGAACCATTTTACTTCCAGGATTTTAACCCCCCCCATCACACGTTGTGTGCATCTCATTTGGCTTCAAATTTTTTTTCAGCCCCCTGATCTCATGCCTGCATACAGCAGAACTGCTTTTGTCTTTAAACTCCACCCACACATGAACAGGTGGATGTGCTGATATGATCCAGCACAATCAGATTAAAAATGAATGAGTGAACAGCAATGCGATAGTTGAGGCCATAATGGCAAACGTGGCCATTCCATACATCCTACAAGTAGGATTATACACGTACAAGTGATACAGGTTACATTAGCCACTATCACATCAACATGCCGTGATGAGCCACGGCAGTCTCAAGGCTACCCAAGGCTTGTAGACTGGACTTTAAGCATTGAGCTTAAACATTTTGGCAAAGACAGTTTGCATTTCTCTCAAGCTATAGCCAAAAGGAACATATATATATATATATATATATATATATATATATAAAATAAGGTGTATATACGTGTGTGTGTCACATTATACCAACATGGCAAAAGCAGTAAGTGTGCAGTTTACCTGGGCACAACGGCCAACGCCACCATTGTAACGACGGAAGGGAACACACTGACGCTTGACCACAACATCCTTCAGGTACTTAGTAGCTTTGCGAATGTGCATGCCCTTGATGGCTTGAGCAGTCTCACGCGTGTTCTAGGGAAACATTCACATGTCAAACACAAATAGAAAACAAACAAAGTGCATAGCATAGAGAAAATCAGCTGCTCAGAATATGATCAATTCTTTTCATCATTTATCCAAAGGTGTCCTAAGAAGTCATCACAGCAGCTGGTGGTCTCATACACAATAATAGAACAAGTATCAAAATAAAATTTACGATGAAGCTCACGTTACACACACACAAACCAAAAGCACCATCTTTACACTTGTGGCATCGAGAAAGCATTTCTCTGTCCAATAAACACACTACAGACATGCCCCGCTTTACGTATTTTTCAATTTCATGTAAAAAAAAAGTCAAATTTTGAGTTTAGCGTGCTCTCTGTGGTACGAGACGTACCTATGTAGTACACTGACATAATACGCTACTTACACATGACGCTGCGTCCATTGTTTACAAATGACAGACTGAACGTGCCCTGCTGCTTCCCAGTTCACTGTGTGTTACCCTTGTGTTAAGACCTCGTCTCTGCGATCTTTGTGTTTGCACTGTTTTGTGGACGTTTGTAACCCTAAGCAAATATGGCTGCTCAGAAGCGTAAGCCTAGTAGTGATAGTGGTAATCAGAAAAAGTGGCAAGACATCTCGTTAGAAACAAAGATGGCTATTACCAAGAAAATTGATGCTGGAGAAAAGCATGTGAACGTTATACGTTTCTTCCAAATGGCTCCATCGACCATCGGAACCATTTACAAGCAGAAAGATCACATCACAGAGAATGTTAAAGGTTATATTTGATACTGTATTTGATATTTGTTGAGTGAATTTGATTAAAATTTATCTAATTATTTTTGCTTGAATTTAATTTGAAATTAATGTTGATATTTGACATTACTTTACAATGTTATGTTTATGATAATTGATTTAGGGGTGTTTTATGAGATACGGTAATGTTATTTATGGCTGTATAGTACAGTATGAACGTCATACGTCACTGGAACATACAGTAACAACTTACTTTTTTTTTTTTTTTTAACCTTACGTTCGGTCGTCCGGAATCTAACTAAAACGTAAGTTGGGGAGCGTCTGTATAGAGACGTGTAACAGAAACAATGTGCAGTATGTGACAATATTTGATAATTAATTAAGACTTCATTCTATAAAAAATAAAAAAAAAATCCACATACACTGAACTTTTACACAAACACGTATATAGACACTGCAAAATAAATCGTGCTACATTATTTCTCTAGCAAGATGTTTTCATGAACAATCATGAATGGTACCAGTTCTAGGTGGAAAGGTCAGAGTAACAGGACCCACAAAGTCTTACCTTGAAGTGGACACGAAGGTTCGAGCCCCGAGCCTTGCATGCTTTCGAGAGAAGAAAAATCAGTTAAAATACAAAAAGTAAATACCAAAAAAAAAAAAAAAACCACACAGAAAGACACTTCACTTACACTTAGTTGGGTTCTCAGGGTCTAGCGAATAGCGGACCATTTCTGCAGGTCTATGGACAAAAATAAATAAATAAAATTAATGATTTCAGTCATTTATTTATTGAATTAAGAACATTCTGATTACGAGGGAAACAAAAGGTTGCTCAGCACTATTGGGTTGTTTTCATATTTATTTCCAAAGGTGTCCTAAGATTGTCATCACAGCAACCAGTAACATTTGATCTTGATCGGTTAGGTGATACGTCGCAAGGACATTAATTCACCGCGCAAGTGTCAAGCTGATTAGCAGGACCCCCTTACTATTTCGGCAAAAGATTTAGCTGGCTCCTTAGCAGCTGATATGGTGTTGATCAGGTCTGGTGGTAGCGAGTTCCAGTCTTTAATGGTGTTTGGCATGAAGCTGAACTTGTAGGTATCTGTTTTAGCTTTTTGATGGAGTGTCAGATATGTTTTATAAGATTTAAAAAATGAGCCCATAATTTAACATTAAGTATTGCACTGCAGCAAATACTAATGAACTCAATCACCAATGGGCACAGTTCGGTTACTTGATTTTTTTTTTTTTTTTTTTTTTTTAGTTCAAGAGCACAACTGTTTAAAGACAATTTCCTCTATGATCAATGAAAGCCAAATATATATGAATCCAAAAATAAACAACTGATTTAAATTTAGCCCGAGAGTCAAACAAGTAGATAAAAAAAAAACCACACACACACACAAAGGTGGTAATGAGTTTTGAAGTAGGCAACAGCTCCATAATTATAATGCCAATTTCACACAAGCCTGGAAGTATGAGGCTCCTGGAGGTGCCAGAATTCATCAAGAAAACGGCTTCAGCCAACAATAACCAAAAACCAACACTAACAAACTAACCGACATGACCAAACTAAACGTCTTTAGCATATTCAGCTAAATCTCCACTCATTCTCACCGTGGCCAATATGGCAGCGCCGAAACACCGGACAAACCACCACAACAAATTCTCGAAAATAATCCCCAATACACAAGTTCATAAAAATAAATGTTGTTAAAAACAGTACAAATAAACACATAAATGTAAAATTGAGAGTTAAACCTTTAGGATGATAAAGATTTAGAATGGATAAACTTGTACTTTGAAACAACATCCATCTTAAGTGCACTTACGTTCTCGGGCCGCAGAAGGGAAGAGGAAGTGCAAAGCATGCTGGGAAAACAAATCAATTCCGTCTTCTTCTGCATGTCGAGAAACGTCTCATTCAAACGCTACAGTGACACCTGGCGGTCAAGTACTGTCATAACTTTTATTATTCGTTCATTTTCTGAACCACTGAATCCTAATTCGGGCAGTGGTGGTCTAGTGGTATAAGGCGCCGGATCCAAAGGTTGGGGGTTCGAGTCCCACTCTCCACAAGGTTGTCACTGCCCCCCCCCAGTGCAGCTAACTGGGTTATCAAAGGCATGTTTCTCACTGTCTATGGTGTGAGGCATGTAAAAGAACCATTGCTGACTTTCGATGGCCTGGGTGTACTCTGCCCTCGCCCTGAGTTGGCTCGGATGGGCACCAGCCTCCCCATGACCCTAATTAGGCTGAAGCGGGAACTGAATCCTAATTCTGGCTGTGGGGAAGCCAGCTGTGGTAAGCTGTATGGTGGGGGGGCAACTTGAACTTGAACCCACAGGTTCCCACTTGGGATCAGTGAGCCAACACCTTACCACCAGGTCACCTCTGCCCCACCATTAAACATATCCTCTTCTTCTTATTATTATTATTATTATTATTATTACCTCTACCTCACAGTAGAAGGGCCTGGGTTTGATTTTTAGATCCGGGTCTTGCATGTTCTCATCGT
>CM045735.1:20089748-20129748 GCA_024760905.1 Plotosus lineatus | reverse complement strand
GTCCCTGCAAGGGACTGGAGAGCTGTTCAGGGTATACCATAACTTTGCATAGAGTTGGCTAAGATAGATTTCAGCCTTCCAGTGATCCTAGCATGAGTGAATAGCAGTTTGTAAAATGAATAAATAACAAAATCTAGCAGTCATGCTCAAGATTAGAGGAGGATCATGATGATGATGATGATGATGATGATTGTGATGATTATGCTCATGATGACGGTGATGACAGTTGATTGTAATCACTGTCATCACCGTCATCATGAGCATAATCACCATCACCGTCATCACCATCATCATGATGGTAATGACAGTTGATTGTATTCATGATTTGGTATAACAACAGTATCCAGGAAAGTTCTAGTTGTGAAAGAGCAATGGTGGGCAAAGATCTCCAGTCAGTTTTATATATATATAAAATAATAATAAATAAAAATAAAAAAGGATTTCTTTTAAATTTATAAAGAAACCAAGGGGGACTTTTTGCATTTCACCCTACATGGTGTTTGATATCATTAAGCAATTCAAGGAATCTGAAACATAATGAGCAACGGAACAAATATTAACTGAACATCATAATCTCTCATCCCTCAGATGGTATCGCATTACCGTGATTAATCTACAGCTAATCAAGATCACGTTGGTGAACCTACTTTGTAAGGTAAGGTAAAGTCTGTTGGGCTTTTTACGCCCGAGCCATAGTGGCTCATCAGGCTGGTGCTTATTCCCGGTTTCTGTAGCGTGAAGCAACCAGGAGTTCAACTCGTCCTGGATGGGACGCTAGTCCATCGCAGGTTACCTCCCAGTATATTTTTACTGGTACCCATTTATACTGCTGGGTGAACAGAAGCACACTTGTGGTTGAGACCTTGCCCAGGGGTCTTAGCACAGTGAGGGTCTCAATGGGATTCGAACTCACAACCTCCCGATCATGAGCGCAGCACCCTAACCACTACAGCACCAGCCTCACTGAACCTTTGTAAAGTATAACAGAATTACATCCTTAAAATTTATTGTGCAGAAATGAAGCCTTGTGGTAAGCGCACCCTGAATCAGTATCAACTTCATTTGGTTCAGAGGCATTTAGTACACGCCATCACCGAGTGAAAATTAGTATTTTTTGGTGAGACGGTGAGATCAGTGTTCCAGTAATGTTTCTGAAAGAAATAGATACCATGTGCTACGGACCATGGAGGATCTGGAGGAATCATTCGGCAGCAAGAAGTCAGGGTAGGTCATTGTATGGGTTGTGCCAGTGCATTTTAAAGTTACAGGGTATCTTAGACTCCTCTGGTTGTATTATTTAAGCAGAAAAGTACTTTAAGATTTTGCAGCAACGTATGTTGCCTTTAAGACACCATGTATTCCAGAGATCCAAGCCAGCCAGGCTTTCGCCTCACTCAGGAGCACATGGAAGGCAGGGAACATTCACCTGAATACAAGTTAAAAATTTTCAATCAAATGTGATTAGCATCCTCCTTTATGGATCAGAGTCATGGGAAATGACAAAAACCATCAAAAACAAACTTGATGTCTTCCAGAACAGATGCCTTAGACATATTCTACACTTCTATTGGCCAAATACAATCAGTAATGAAAAACTCCACCGAAGAACAGAAACCGAACCCATCTCCACGCAAGTTAAACGAAGACGTTGGCGATGGATAGGACATATGCTCCACCAGAAGAAAACAGCCCTATCCAGAATCGCCCTACGATGGACTCCAAATGGCCGAAGAAAGCAAGGCTGCCCCAAGGAGAAATGGAAGAGAACAGTTGAGAGAGATAAAGGAGACGGGTTGGACATGGGACTACCTGGAAATTGTTTTAGCCAACCGACATAAATGGCGGGCTCTAGTTGAGGCCTTATGTGCTACCTAAGCACAAAGAGGATTACCACTATTACTACTACTATGACTATTATTCCAGAGATGCCCATGTATCTTTCAACAGAGCGATTCAAAACCATATTCTGCACACATTACAAATGCATAAGCTGTGGAAGAAGAGGCTGTGGCTGAAAGACTGGCATGCCTGCAGTCCTGACCATCATCCAGTATCGAATGGGTGGTAAATAGTCCCCTCTGGTCCTGTTTGCAGTAAGAAACTAACAAAATAATGCCTGAAACGGTTCATCTCTTGGTGTCTTCTGTATCTAAAAAAATTTAATTATTATGAGAAGGAATGGCAAGAGGGCAGTGGTGGCCTGGTGGTAAAAAGTGCTGGATCGCTGATTCTAAGGTTGGGAGTTCGGGTCCCACTCTCCACAAGGTTGTCACTGTCCCCCCCATTGCAGCTAACTGGGTTATCAAAGTCCGGCCATGTCTCTCACTGTCTATGGTGAGAGGTTCATGTAAAAGAACCATTGCTGACTTTCGTAGAGTAGCTGCGTAGCCGTCAGCGTGTTTGTGGCCTTTGCTAATTGTGTCAGGAAGCGCATCCGACGTAAAAATCTATGCCAAATCAAACATGGGAATCAGATGATTCGCTGTGGCAATCCCTGGAAAAGGGAAAAGCCAAAAGAAGAAGAAGAATGGAATATGTATAGAGCTGTGACTGAGGGATTTTACATCACTCCACATCATGGCCATGTAGCTGCTGCAGCGTTTCCCTCAATGTCTTAATTTCAGACAAGCACCCTGGGGAAATCTAAGGTGCGCCTGTACAAGCTTTGTGTTTAAGAGCACAGGAAAACATGTTTTTTTTTTAATTGTTTTGTTTTGTTTGTTTGAAAGAGCAGCTGCATAGCTGCCAGCATTTTTTTGTCCCTTGCTAAAGGTTCGTGTCAGGAGGAAGGGCATCCGACATACAAACCTATGCCAAATCAAACATGTGAATCGTAGGTTTGTTTTGGTGACCCCTGATAAAGGGAAAAGCTGAAAAGAAAAGAAGAAGGGCTGTGAGTAAGTCATTTCACACCCAGGTAGAACTTTACAATGTTTTACAATATTAATACACTATGAGAGATGAGCCATCCTGCAGGAGCTCTGAGTAGAGCCACTGCTCCTCTGTGTTCACAGGAGCCAGTTGAGATGGATTGGGTATATGTTTAGAATGCCTCCCAAGTGCTTAATTGGTGTACTGTTTTGGGCATGTCCAAATGGGAAAAGTCCCTGGGGTCAACCCAGAACACACTGGACGAACCAGTTGGTCTGGGAGCGGATCGGTGTCTCTCTCAAAAGAACTGGAGGAACTAGTTGGGGAGACGAACGTCTAACATCGCTGCTTAGGCTGGTGCCCTTGCAATCTGGCTTCAGATCAAGCAGAAGAAGAAGAAGAAGAAGAAGAAGAAGAAGGAGATGATGATGATGACGATGATGATGATGATGATGATGATGATGATGATGATGATGATGATGATGATGATGATGATGATGATGGACACTGTTAGGTTTTAAGTGTTGCAAACATTAAATATGCTTAAAGAATTCATGGTGGTTTTGGCCCTGTAATGGCTTGGCAAGCTGTTCAGGGTGTACTACTCCTTTGCCCAGAGTTGACTGAGATGGGCACCAGCCACACTGTGACCCTAATTAGCATTAATCAGCTTAGAACATGAATGAATGAATAAAACATATTGTTCCTTATTGTTAGTTATTTTAAAATTACAATTAACGATTCACTTAAAGCTGATTTAAATCATCATTACAGTGATAGAGCCTATTATTATTATTATTACTATAATTACTAGTAGTAGTAGTAGTAGTAGTAAAATTAGTAGTATTCAGGGTGTACGCCGGCTGCTCAACAAATCAACATTGGCAGTAGGAGTAGCCTCATTGTTAACTGTCTCTACTGTCAAGTAGTAGTAGCCATATCAGCTAAAACACAGTTCGCAGTGTGTGGCATGGTTGCGTGGAGGTTAGCATATCTGCTCACAGTAAGAAGGTCCTGGGTTCAGGTTTTTTTTGTGTGTGAAGTTTGCATGTTCTTCAACATGAGACAACATTGCAGTGATCAAAATGAGCAATCTACCACACCCACCTGTCATCGATATCACAAATCAGACTGTGGCATTTAATAATAATAATAATAATAATAATAATAATGACAAAAACAATATACTAATAAAATTTTGCTTGTCACACTGTTGAACAGGTTATATTCTCCTTTTTTATCCCTTGATCAAGATCTGCATGGTTTCAGTGAAAAATACATTCCAGCTGTAGTCTCTTCCTTTTCATGAAGCTTAAGCTTTACAATGAATCGAATGAGCAGCATTTAAATGTTAAAGATACAGAGTACGTATCATTTACAAGGCTATATATAAAATATAACATTATTTTGGTGTGTTGCAATGGTCTGGCGAGCCTCACCCAAATTAAGATTAAGCATTTCAGAAAATGAATGAGTGGATAAACATTATTCCGGGCATAATGGAACCAACATTATTGCAGCACAGTGGCCAAGTGGTGAGCACTGGTTTGCTCTCTTCATGCTTTTGTGGGCTTCCTCCAGGTGCTCTGGTTTTCTCCCCAAGTCCAAAGATTTGCACATTATCATGATCATGAAGTGCCCTGTGGTGTGAATGTAAGTGTGAATGGTTGTGCATCTGTGTTGGTCCTGCAGTGGTTTGGCTAGCTGTTCAGGGTGTACCTCTGGACAGGGTCCATCCTCTGCACAAACATAATAAAGGAATAATCAGTTCAGTTCATTTTCTGTAACCATTTAATCCTAATTAGGGTCACAGGAAGGCTGGTGCCCATTCCAGGCAGAGTACACCCTGGAGAGCTTGCCAGGCCATCGTAGGGCAGAAAGACACTGACGGCTATGCAGCTACTCTTGTTGAAAGTCCACAATGGTTCTTTCACATGAACCTCACACCATAGACAGTGAGAGACATGGTCAGCCTTTGATAACCCAGTTAGCTGCACTGGGGGACAATAACAACTTTGTGGAGAGCGGGACTCGAACCCCCAACCTTAGGATCAGTGATCCAGCGCCCTATACCACTAGACCACCACTGCCCTAAGGATTAATCAGTTCCAAAAATTTTAAATGAAAAAAAAACAACATTTATTGTCTATTTAAATTGTGTTAGTTTTTAAAATATTTGAATAAATAATTTCATAATGAATATCATGAATAACAATAAGCATTTAAATAAATAATAATTAGAGTTTCAAAATAAGGTCTTAGAGCCATAGATTTTACAAAATGAGAAATAAGACATAAAACAACCAAAAATATTTTAAAATTATTATTATTTTCTTTTTTTTTGCAGTAAGGGAGTCATATATATATATATATATATATATATATATATATATATATATATATATATATATATATGACAGGCTCAGCTGCAATAAATGTTCTGATATGTTATCTATTAAATAATAATAATTATATATTATATTTATATTTGGCCTGCTTTGAATATTGGAACTGGGATTTTTATATATATATATATATATATATATATATATATATATATATATATATATATATATATATATATATATATAAGTTTAATATGCATAATAGCAGTTTTATTTTATTTTCTATACATTTTTTATGTTAAATAATGTTTTTAAAATTTCTTTACTGATTGATCAAACATATTTGTTTAGTTGATGTCAGGACTAAGTGGTGTTTTTGCCTTTTTGTTTGTTTTTGCTTCTAGATATTTCAATGATTACATTGTCTTTCTCTTAGACAGTGAGAGAATGCCGAAGGAATGGAGGAGAAGTGTGCTTGTATCCATTTTTAAGAACAAGGGAGATGTGCAGAGTTGTGGCAACTACAGAGGGATAAAGTTGATGAGCCTTACGATGAAGTTATGGGAAAGAATAGTGGAAGCTATACTAAGGGCAGAGGTCAGCATTTGTGAACAACAGTTTGGTTTCATGCCAAGAAAGAGTTTGAAAATGTTGAGGTTCTCTTTGGGAGTAACGAGGATGGATAGGATCAGGAATGAGTACATCAGAGGGACAGCACATGTTAGATGTTTTGGAGACAAAGTTAGAGAGGCTAGATTGAGATGGTTTGGACATGTACAGAGGAGGGATAGTGAGTATATTGGTAGTAGAATGCTGAGGTTGGAACTACCAGGCAGAAGGCCGAGAAGAAGACCAAAGAGAAGATTCATGGATGTGGTGAAGGAGGACATGAAGGTAGCTGGAGTAAGAGTAGAAAATACAGAGGATAGGGTGAGATGGAGGCAGATGGTTTGCTGTGGCGACCCCTGAAGGTAAAAGCCGAAAGGAAAAGAAGAAGATTGTCATAGACAGAATACAAGCAAGGTACCGGTCCAGACCAGTCTGAGATTGTGATGGTCAAATAGTTAATATATACACCATAGTTTCCCTCCTTTTTTTCTTTTCGGTAAGTGTGTTTGTTTGTTTCGACATACTATTTATACTAATGGTGCGAAATTCTTAATTTTTAGCAGTATTTTTGCACAACTTTCCCATAAAGTCCTACCTTGAGTCAGAAACTATAGAAGCATAAGAAAGAAGAGTCATTGCTTACTGTAATGAAACAGAGTACCTTTAAATACTTCACCTTATGTTATGAATTCTCATTAGAATCTAACCCCACCCGCTACCCACCTCATCACCAATTCACACACACACACATTGTTTCCAAGGTCAATTTCTAAAGCTGGCTGCTATCACAGCTGAACAATAACAGTTCTAAATGAGGAAAATGCACCCACAATATGATAAACTGAGTGCATTTATGGTAGTAAAGCCAAGTCAAGTCTCTCGCTAGATCAGCACTAATTGAGTCAGCACTTTGGCAAGGGGATAGGGCCCTTATGGTTTTACCACCCAACAGAGGGCAGCGTTATCTTTGCTTCAGTGTAATAGTGCACCATCAGAATAAAACATCATCTCTCTCTCTCTCTCTCTCTCTCTCTCTCTCTCTATTTGTGTGTGTGTTTGTGTGTGTGTGTGTGTGTGTGTGTGTGTGAGAGAGAGGGGGGAGAGGGAGGGAGGAAGGCGAGAGAGAGAGAGAGAGAGAGAGAGAGCGAGAGGAGCTCCGCAGTGCAGAAACTCACCTGCACTGATATCAATTATGTCTCCCTCGTAGATCAGCAGGCTGGCGTGCAGACGCAGCACATTTGACCAGGCCGAGAAACACTGGGTGTGGATGGGAGAGCTGCTGCTACTTGAGTCCTGGGTGTAATAAAAGCAACAAAACTTACAACTCATTAACTCACACACACACACACACACACACACACACACACACACACACACACACACACACACACACACACACACACCACACACACACACACACACACACACACACACACACACACACACACACACACACACACATACACAAAACCGCAGTCCATTAAGTTGTGTCTGGTAGTCTACAGATGGCAGCCTTGATCTTTCTAGAATTGTCCTCACACAATCAGCTGAGTCACCGTACAAATTGCAAAAATAGTATCTACAAAAAGAAGATAACTATCTAATCAACAATAAACAGTTTGAACACACACACACACACACACACACACACACACACACACACACACACACACACACACACACAAACACACATTAAATAGTAAAAATGATGACATCTTCCAGGTTCCTGTCTGACAGCAAACCACCACCTCTTTTCTCAGGAATAATTTATAGTCTGGGTGGAGATTATTCTATTAAATCTCCCACAGCTAAAATTAGCACTTCTGCCATTTTGGATCATCTGCACTGCAGTACGAAGGACAGCCCCTTTTGAGGTCAGTTCAGTCGAAGCACTATGGTAAACATGATGATTTTTTACATTTTATTTTAAATCACATTTTTAAAATGATAAATCTGATGCTATAATTCCAAACTTTTTTAAGTTATTCTTCCTGTGTGTGTGTGTGTTCCAAGAGCATTATGTTCCTAGAGCTTTGTGTTCCCCAAAATCTATAAGAGTAACATGGCTTCTTGAGCCCTTTTATTCCTGTGTGTTTTAATGGTAATATGTCCCAGTTTCCTATGATCCCATTGTCCAATCTAAACACCCTATGCCTTATTTGCATAATCCCCTAAGTTTCAAGTTTGTAAATATTCCAACGCCATATATTCATTGTGTGCTATGATTCCGTTGCCCTATGTTTTGCTCAGACTGGTGAAGAAAGACTTGTTATATCTTGTTGATAAGTTACATATGTTTTTCTTTTGATGGTTCTGCATCACATTAAATCATGTAAACTTATGCACAGATACACATTTACACAAACCTAGACTGTTTCTGCAGGTGAGGGCTGATGCAGGCATAGCCTACACATTATATAACTGGGTACGACTACACAGAGAGAGAGAGAGAAAAATCAATGCTGCACCTCTAAACACTTGTGAGCTGGCTATTTGCCATTGTCGGTCCAACACACAAAATTATTCACACTCATATTGACATCTAGGAGCAATTGAGAATAAAACAATTAGTCGAATGTTCATGTCTTTGGTCTATGTCAGGAATCTAGAGCACCCAGAGGAAATCCATGAAAGCTTGGGGTGTACATGCAAAGTGCACATAGATACCCTGTGTACATGAATACATAGAGACCCTGGGACTTGAACCAAAGAGCTTCTTGCTGTGAGGCAGCCGTAGGCCTCCATCAGTCCTGAAGGACTATGGCTGCACTCTGGCTGGTATCCCAGCTGATGAAACTCTCCAGTGCGCAGAGCCAGGGGAGGGAGTAATGGAGGACAGGCTGCAAGCAGTCCCAAGCAGCAAGTCCCCCCCTCTCAGCGCCACCGGAAGGATCCAATGGAAGGGCAAGTGCCGATACAACTGGGTTCCAATGCCGCTGCAGAAGTTACCAGAATGTTACTGTGAAGGAACTGCCTCAGGGGACTCCGACTCCCAATTGACACCATAGAGATCATAGACAGTGTGAGGCAGTAGTGCTATAACATTAAAGAAAAAGGTAGCATGTACTGATTAGTGACAGAGAAAGTGATGTAACAGTCAAATGTAAATCTACTGTATAATCATGTACATAAAATGTATGCACATTTTCAAACACATTAAATTCTCTTTCCAAATATGTGACTCTCAGTATGCCAAATTTTCTATCTAATCTGTATGATGAGTGCATCACATTATTGCTTTGATATATGACTCCATTGCCTACATATTGCTAATTTGAAATGTCCCTCCTTCCACATTCAGACTTAGTTTTGAACAGTTCAGACATTTTTTGGGTGGTGCAAGCTTGGGAACAGGTTTTTTTCTTGGTATTCACTGGCATGCTAGTAATTCCTCTGCAAATACACTCACAGTCCGAGTTACGACCTAGATCAGTTCTGACCCACCAGTCGTAAGTCAGATTGGTCACAAGTTGGATATTTAACACAACAAAATCCATACCACCCAGCACTCGCTATGAATTCATGTGAAGCGTATTCTTCACCTGCACGTTCTTTCAATATGCGAAATAAACTTGTAGCCTTACTTTGCACTGCTCGCAGCATCACCTTCACATTTCTTTGCCTATTATCTTCCAACCACGTGTAGAGCAACTTTTCCATCTCTGCAATCGGTCCTTCATGCTGTTTTGTGATGATAGTTGACTTAATTGGGGCTGCTGCTTTCACTGCTTCATTAATACAGTCTTTGTCCTACAAAATTGTAGACACCGTGGAGTGAAGAGATGGAGATCTTGAGCGATGGAATTTATTTTTTTTCCTCCTTCATACTGCTTTATCAGGTTTATCTTCATCTCCAACGACGGTGCTTTCCTTGCTTTCTTGGTAGATTTGCCATCTGATGAATCGGACTTCCTCTTGGGGGCCATGGTAACGATGTACAGTAAATGAATGTAAAATTGTACTATAAAAAAGATGTTACTGCGATGGTATCTAGTCACTGAGTGTAGTGGTAGAATGCTGCGAGTGTGAGATGCTGGGACGCTGTGCTGCCACAACTATCTTACCCGCTGCGCTGCCACACATATACAGTAAACTCATAATAGGCATCTGCTAGACGTGGTCGTAAGTGGTTGCATCTCGAGTACATCGTAAGTCGGCTAGTGACTGTATAAACACAGCTAACATGAGGATTTCAGTACATGCATTCTGAAAACCCTAAATTTATGAAAACAGTCGGCCCCCTACTTACGAAATTAATCCGTTCCAGAGCCTTTTTCGAACCTGGAGTTTTCATAAGTACAGGCGCATTTTACATGTAAAACGCATGATTCGTGCCAAAGCTCCCAAGAATACCCCATAAACCATTTAAAAATGATAAAAGTACACCGATTTTGTGTGAAATATGTATGAAATATGTGTTGAAAGTAAAAGAAAATTATTTATTAAACCATGTAAACATTTTATTAACATATTTATTAATTAAACCATTGTTAAACATTTTTTATGAACCAACTTTTTTATTAACCAAACCAAACAATATTAAATATTATTAAACATTTATAGAGCGCTCCGTGGCGCGCTCCGTCACAGCCGACGCAGGAGCTTTTGATACGGAGCGTGGCTTGTCCGGACCTCCGATATGTCAAGCAGGCAAGTGCGCGTTGAACACTTGTTTAGTACTCAACATTCACCTGTTTGCTTGAGGGATCGGAGGTCTGGATGAGCCGCGTTTTGCCCAGATTCGATGGAGCACGCCAGATTTATTAAACATTTAGTGAACTAAACAACTTAAAAAATGAAAAATAAGCTGTAATGAGCACTTTCAAAAAACTCACAAACCAACAGTACATCCCTTCTTTATGTGAGTGACAAACAAGTATTATCGGTACAGTACTATGGAGATTCAGCTCCCTCTTGGCCAATGGGAGGCTAATGGGAGGCCGGCAGGGTGGGATGTTGGGAGATAGTCAATGAGAGAGCAACTTGCGCATTGTTTGATTGTTTGAATGGTGCGTTTGAATGTTTGAATGGCGCATTTCGCGCTTTTCGTAAGAAGAAGTTATTTCATATACGGAGGAGAAAAATTTAGGAAAATGCTTTTCGTATACTGGATTTTTCGTATTCAGGGATTTTCGTAAGAAGGGGGCCGACTGTAGTTTAATTTGTGGTTCAGTGCTCATGTCTCAAATGTGTATAGTGGCAGATTATGGCAAACCATTAAAGGATGATATTTGTTTGTATTTGTTGGATCCAGACAGAAATAAAATGAGTTGTGAATGGATTTGGCCAGTTAATCAAACATAGTAAGACTGGTTAGCACCCAGCATTCATTACATTATTTGTAGTGACCATTTCACTGAAGATCCTTTGCACTAGCTCCAGCACCTCAATCAAATCAACCTTAGGATCAGCGATACAGTGCCCTATACCACTAGGCCACCACTGCCCTGTCATAAATTTTGAAGGTCTAAAATAAAATCTAATTGAACTGTAAACAATCCAGAAAAATCCATTGTTCAGACTAATATTAGTGAAAGCATTTCTATTAATTCTTGGGAGTTTTCTTGTTTGTTTTGTTTTGTTTTGTCTTTTTCTGGGAGGATTGATAAGGGTTTTGTTTAATGACACAAGCCATTCTGTGCCCTTGTGGTAATCACACTCATAGCTGAGTCCTCATGTGCCAGTGGCAGAGTTACATAATAGTTGTTGATTAGATTCCACTTTCCATACAGAAAATATGAAAACCTAAAAAACAAACTATCAGTCTCTCCCATTTGTGTATTACTGCTCCCATCTGCATCATAATCCTGATAAATAATGGTTAAACAACACAATGCTCATGTTTTCTGAGGACTCTTAGGACTTTCGATAATAATAATAATAATAATAATAATAATAATAATAATAATTGAGATTTCCTTTCGGCTTTATCCCATTATCACGGGTTATCACACCAAATGATTCGCACATTTGATTTGGCATAGGTTTTTACATCGGATGCCCTTCCTGACACAACCCTTTAGCAAGGGGCAGGAATACGCTGACGGGCTTTGCAGCTACTCTTTACAAAGTCAGCAATGGTTCTTTTACATGAACCTCTCACCATAGACAGTGAGAGACATGGCTGGGCTTTGATAACCCAGTTAGCTTTACTTGGGGGGGGGACAGTGACAACCTTGTGGAGAGTGGGACTCGAACCTCCAACTTTTGGATCAGCGATCCAGCGCCCTGTACCACCAGGCCACCACTGCCACTACTACTACTAATAATTTTAAAAAATGAATTCTAATAATAATAATAGTAACAATAATAATAACATTAATGCTATGTAATGCTATGCTTATGCCTTATTCTAACCTTAACACCACCCAAAAGCTTTTACGTATTTTGTTTTTTCTTTTGGGACCTGCTAGTCAAAAAGTCGCCACAAGGTCAAAAATTCTTGGTAGCCACCAAGATATAAAAAAACTTGCCACCACACACACACACACACACACACACACACACATTGAGAGAGAGAGAGAGAGAGAGAGAGAGAGAGAGAGAGAGAGAGAGAGAGAGAGAGAGGCATTAGACTCTACAGCAGTGTAATCGTGGCACTGTGCATATTGATAGCATATAATCAGGTATGAAAATGTAGGTTTCAGACATAAAGGGATTACCCGGAGACATCCTATAATCCAATCACTAAAAGAAGTTTCCTCTTTACATTTTGCAGACAGATGAAAAGTGCTGCAGTCTGGAGAACACAGAAGTACTGATGACATTAGGAGGCTCTGCTCTCATCTCCTGCTTACACCTGCAAAGCGATTCAGTAATAAAAAAATGTGAAACCTTCAAATTGATTCATATACAAATGCACTGCAATGGCTCCTACAAATCTAATTAAATGCCTGCGTCCTCTGTACTCAGGTATACCAGGGGTCTCAGATTGCAATGTTTGGTGAGTATTACCACACAAGCTGACTGGAAATGTGATTCTTTCACTCAGATTACAGAAAGACCAACAAGCATCATTACAGACAAAAAAAGTGAATGTTTACATGTTATTTTTAACAACAGAGTCACAATGATGGACACTTGGCATTGCTCACATTGCTTACATTATATATTTACATAGTATATACTGATATGGCTTAGAGATCAATGGCAAACTGCATATAAGTAGTATCACGAAGAAATACATACTGCCTCATAACCCTATCAATGATGTGCTCCCTTAGAGACACATTTTTCTTTGCCAAACCGATCAATCTTGCTAAACCTCAATTCTACATTCAGAAAGAAGACTCGTAGAAATGTTGGTTGATCTTCAAATGTTTTCTTCACGTAGTTGCTGAGAGATTTGTCAGTGGAAGAAGTTTTTAAATTCATTAATTTTTGTAACTGTTTAATCCTAATTAGGGTCACAGGGAGGTTGGCGCCCATCCCAGCCGACTCCGGGTGAGTGCAGAGTACACCCTGGACAGCTCGCCAGGCCATCGCAGGGCGAAAACACGCTGATGGCTTTGCTGCTACTCTTTTCAAAAGTCAGCAATGGTTCTTTTACAGCCTCACAAAATAGACCGTGAGAGACATGACCGGCCTTTGATAACCCAGTTAGCTGCACTGGGGGGGGGGGCTTGTACCAGCACCTATACCACGTGGCCACCACTGCCTCAAGTTTTTAAATTATCATTATTATTAGTAGTAGTAGTAGTAGTAGTAGTAGTCGTAGTAGTATTCGTAGTAGTAGTATTGTCATTCCATTAATAAAACCTACGCGACAACCTAAATTGGAGGACTTGGTAAAATGCTCATTATGATGCTCATCCCCAGACAATGACACATTACTCCCGGAAGCACAATTATGAAGGGCAATATGTTTTGGCCTATAACTCCCAAACAGTACCTTTTTGCTGTGAGGCAGATATGTTAACGACAATACCACTGTGCTGCTCTGTGACGCATCTTGTATATTAAAATTCTGAAACTACTTGTGCATGTCCTTGGCTTGAAATACAAAAGAAGTCCATGGAATTCTGGTTTTCTATGTTTTTGCATTATTCATGCAAAATTTTGCATAAAACTCCATCAATTTAAATGCCATATTTATTACCCGGCTGCAATTAATTTTTGTTGACAACATAATTTATTGGGGGGTTGTGGGGGTCTTTGCAAGCGAGATCCAACCAGTTGGGTCCTATAATTAAAATAACTGAATCTAAAGACTCTATCCTCCAAGTAAGCTCGCAAAGTATGCCAAGCATTCATTCATTCATTCATTTTCTGAGCCGCTTAATCCTAATTAGGGTCACGGGTAAGCTGGTGCCCATCTCAGCCAATTCTGGGCGAGGGCAGAGTACACCCTGGACAGCTCGCCAGACCATCACAGGGCAGAAACACGCTGACGGCTATGCAGCTACGTGTTCCGAAAGTCAGCAATGGTTCTTTTACATGACTATCACCATAGACAGTGAGAGACATGGCCAGCCTTTGATAACCCAGTTAGCAACACTGGGTATGCCAGCATTCAAAATAAAAACAAAATATAATTTTGCAAGTTTAACATGGCTTATCATATTTTGGCACAAAGTGAGATCTAGTAACAGGAATAAGGTTCTGATAGGAGTTTAGGAAACTTTTTTTTATAATATGGCAGTGGTGCACATAGATGATTGGCCAACAGGATCAAGGTTTTCAAAGCTGTCTTTGGTGTGGCAGCATCTGCAATGTTGGATTGTATTCACTGGAGTCTGGGTACCAACAAGTCTGCTACAGCTGTACTGCAGATTTATAAAGGATCATGGTGGAGTAAAAGCAGGACCAGTGCTATATGCATCTAACTGAATTGTTTCCCAGAAGCTGTCTGTATCTACCACCTGTATCGCATTTCAGAGACAATTCAGAGACTATACCCTCTGGGACAGAGTTGAGTAGGCAAAATGTCAGTGACAGAGAAAAAGACATCCTTTATAACAGAGGATGCTTAAAATAATACTGTGACACATTATATGCAGCAACACATTCAGGAATTCAATAGCAGAGAAGAGAAGGTCTTGCCAGTTTTAGTGGAGAGTTAATCAGATTATTACCTCCACCGATTGCCAATGATGTATTCACCAGCATCTGTTTACAATAATTTTTTCAACAAAAACTATGGCCCTGACTTGCAGACTTGGTGGATGGGTGAAGCCTGGAAAAACCCCATTAAAGTTTTGATGACATCTGTGGCAAGATTCCACCAAAGCAACTGTATATATTTTCATCATATTAGGTGGAGGGGAGAGGTGTTGTCATGAGAAGAACCAATTCAATTTTGGAGTGAACCTGGATTCCAATCTTAATTCTCTATATCCACTAATCATATTATTATTTTTGATATGAGGCCAGTTGGCCTGGTTGGTTGACAGTATTTGAAAGGTTTTTCAGTTCCAGACTCCATAGGTAGCAGTGATCGTTCATCAACTGGACACAGAGAGCATATTAATAAGAAAGACAATATTAAACTTTATTCACAAGCATTCCCAAATATTCTCACTGCCATTGGTTTACATACATTTCCCTGCCCAAAGGGTAGATAGCGGGGAGGTTGGTGCCCATCTCAGGCAACTCTGCGCCGGAGCAGGGCCAACACTCACACAACCATTCATACTCACACACAAACCTAGAAGCGATTTGGAACAGCCAATTAACCTACTGTGTATGCTTTTGACTGTGAGAGGAAACCGGAGTACCCGGAGGAAACCCACACAAGCATGGGGAGAACATGCAAACTCCACACAGAAATGCCCAAGCTGAGAATCGAACCCAACACCTTCTTGCTGTGAGGCGGATGTGCTAACTACTACGCCACCGTGCCGTCCACTGTGTAATATCAATAACAAATTTTCCATTCGTGTCAGCCCATCAAGGAGGTTAGAGATACAGCTCTTAGGATGGGGCTCAATAAGTTTGTAAGAGCCACATTCTATTCTTATGGATGTACTCAATACAGCTGTCATATGTTCCTCACAAGCATTTCACCTTTTGCTAAAAACAGAAATGTTGTGTCTGACAAGAAAACAGTGTGTTGTGCTATTTCCATACCAGGGAATGCGGTAATCTTATAGGATGTCCTTGAAATCAACTGTATTTGAGCAGAAAATGGCAATTAGAGAGTTTACTAAGGAATAAAATTTCTAATATTATACAAAACCCAAACAAGACATTCACCTACAAGTGAAGAACTTATTTTCCTTTTGGCTGTTCCCTTTATTTCAGGGGTCGCCACAGCGAATGATTTGCATGTTTGATTTGGCATAGGTTTTTATGTCGGATGCCCTTCCCGACACAACCAGGTTCCAGAGGTTCTTTTACAGCCTCACACCATAGACAACGAGAGCCATGGCTGGCCATTGATAACCCAGTTAGCTGCACTGGGGTGGGGGACAGTGACAACCTTGTGGAGAGTGGGACTCGAACCCCCAACCCTAGGCTCAGCAATCCAGCACCTTTTACCACCAGGCCAGCACTGCCCCCTACTACACTACAAGTGAAGAACAAAGGCAAGATTTACCCATAATAGCCACTTATTTTCTTCAAATGCACATGGGTGGGTCTCATTTCTAAGAACCGTCTTCAAAGATATAAGTTAAAATTTGAAGTTAAAGTTGCAGCAAAGTAATTGAACGAGCTGTTGGACAGTGTCGTGTGGCAGATGTGTCAATGCTACTTCTTTACTTGATACTGATAGTCAAGTCAGTACTATCGCTGAAAGTCTCTTTAGGGAATGTCTGTCTGGTGCTGCCGATGTTATGCTCTCTATGTCCAGTTGATGAACGATCACTGCTACCTATGGAGTCTGGAACTGAAAAACCTTTCAAATACTGTCAACCAACCGGGCCAACTGGCCTCATATCAAAAAAAAAAAATATGATTAGTGGATACAGAGAATTTACAACATTAGCGGGTGCACTTTACTTAGTCTAAAGCAAAAGTCTTCCAGCAAATACAGTTACCACCACCTGACAAGTCTCTGGCTAGCCAACCCTATAAGTTCTGACACCTTTGATTCATAGCCACCATTAACAGCTTTCGCAGTTTGTGTTACAGTAACTCTTCTGTGACATCTGACCAGACATACTAGCCTTTGCTACCAGTTTTTCAAAGCCTTGGACACCCATAATCCTCTTGCCAGTTCACTCATTGTCCTTCCTAGGACCACCCTTTGTAGATACTTACCACAGCATACCAGGACCCAGCACAAGACCTAGCATTTTGGGATTAATTGAAACAGTCGTCACAATGTAGGCCCCGTCAAAATCGCTCAGATCCTCAGTCTCACCCGTCGAGATCTGCTGTATATAGTATTGCGATTCCTTCTCTTGTGTCTATTCAGAGTCACCTGCTTCCTTTCCAGAATGATTTCTGGCTCTGAATTATATTTAGTAGTCTTTCTCAGGTTGAGTGTGTATCAGAGTACAGAGGATAGTACAGTACCTATCAGAAGTGGGACAAGGAAAGATAAATGGTGAGATAGGAACAGATTGATGGTCACCTTGCGCTCTCTGACACAAATCAAGAGTGAACGCTTGAAAAGCACAAATTTCTGAAAGGGTTAATGCTGGCAACAAGAAAGGTGGCATAAGTGCAGGAGGGTGAGGTTTTTTATTATTTTGCTTTTTTTTTTCTTTCTGAACTGTTGCTATTCCATCATTTGCTTGGTTGTTATACGTTTCAGGTGTCTGTGTGTGTGTGTGTGTGTGTGTGTGTGTGTGTGTGTGTGTGTGTGTGTGTGTGTGTGAATTCATATCAGCTCCAAAGCAACAAAATGTTAAAATTTTGAAGTAGGTTGATTTTTTTTTTCGACACTCACTGTACTTTAAACGTCTCTGTTGTTGTGCCTGCTGGCCACATATTGAACGTGAGACTTATCAGATATCCCAGGGTGAGCACTGTTGAACGGAGTTGTGGTTAGAGTGATATCCTGCCATGTGCAAGTTTCCCATCATGGATAAAAGAAAGGCAAGACCAATACATAAAAGGAAGCTGATTGATTTTTTTTCCAGTTAATACTAGGTCTGATAAATTTGGGGCAGTGGTGGTCTAGTGGTATAGGGTGTTGGATCGCTGATCCAAAGGTTGGGGGTTCGAGTCCCACTCTCCACAAGGTTGTCACTGTCCCCCCCAGTGCGGCTAACTGGTTTATCAAAGGCGGCCATGTCTCTCCCTGTCTATGGTGAGAGGCATGTAAAAGAACCATTGCTGACTTTCGTAAAGAGTAGCTGCAAAGTCATCAGCGTGTTTCTGTCCCTTGCTGAAAAAAAGGGTTGTGACAGGAAGGGCATCCGACGTAAAAACCTCTGCCAAATCAAACGTGCGAATCAGATGATTCGCTGTGGCGACTCCTGAGTAAAAGGGAAAAAGCAGAAAGGAAGACAGACAGACAAACTAGGTCTGATAAATTTGACCTATCTTTAATCTTTTTGTCAGTAGACTTGTCCGTAAACATGCTTTGTTCCTTCACTCAGTGTCACTGTTAACAGACAAGGCCATTTGCCTCACCACAAGAAGCTCAGCCTTTCTGTTCAGTTTTCCTGTTCTCTCTGTGCTTGTGTGGGTTTCCTCCAGCTATTCAAGATTCCTCCCACAGTCCAAAGACCTGCATATTATCAGCTGACGACTTTAAATTATATATAGGTGTGAACAGATGTTTGTGTTAATGTTAGTTATGCATAGGCCAGTGGTTCTTGACCTAGGGGTTCGGTGAGTCAGTCTCAGGGGTTCAGCGGAGGTCAAGACACACACTCAACTCATAATCATGACGACACATCCTGCTTGGCCATCACTGGTTGCAGATGATCATGCTACATTGCTTGGCGGCATTTGGTGTGCTCAGTATTCGAATTGTGACTGTTGTTATGGTACGTCATGTGATTTCTTTCTTAATGTTTTAATCCATACTATGTTGAGCAAAAAAGAAAGTGGTCGGCTGAACATGGATTCATATATAATGGAACGTGATGCTAGTCAGCGTCCTATCTGCATGATTTGCAAAGTAGGATCAACCCCCTGCTGATTGACGTACAGTATATGTACATGTGTATGTGTATATTAGAGATGTATATAATATCAATAAATACATACTCAACACTATAAATGCTTATAATAACAATTAAACATTCAAAAATAATGCATAAGATGTAAATAAAATATAAATACACACACACAGGTGCGCACCTCACATAAAAATGTAAGTAATTTTGATGGGTGGAGTTCATGAATTCTATTGGTTTTGTCCTTTGTACACAGTGATATTAATGCACAGTTCATTTTGGTGCCCCAATAAAAACATATATAGTGCCTATGTCTTGAATTTGAAAAAAAAAAAAAATTTCAATGAAGAAGGGTTCGGTGAATAAGCATATGAAACTGGTGAGGTTCAGTACCGCCAACACGGTTCAGAACCACTGGCATAGGCTGACAACCTGTTTTGGGTGTATGTCGCCTCTCCCCCAGAGTCATTTCAAATTGGCTTCAGCCTCTCCCAATGATATGACAAAAAATTGTACAGATAATAGATGAATTAATCAGGATTAAAACCTTAAATACTTAGATTAATTTAGATACTGTACATTGTATTTCCTTCCACTTATAGCATTCATTTATTAATTTTGTGAACCATTTAATCCTAATTAGGGTCGCAGGGATGCTGTCGCCCATCTCAGCCAACTCTGGGCGAGGACAGGGTAGACCTTGGATAGCTCGTCAGACCATTGCAGGGCAGAAACACGTTGATAGCTATGCAGCTACTCTTGAAGAAAGTCAGCAATGGTTCTTTTACAACCTCTCACCGTAGCCAGTGAGAGACATGGCTGGCCTTTGATAACCCACTGAGGGGACAGCAGTGACAACCCTTCCAACAATAACTAAACTTATTTTAATTTGCTTAAACTGTAAAGTTAAAGCAACTTTAAATGTTCATTAATTTTCAGAACTGCTCAATCCTAATTAGGGTTACGGGGAGGATGGTGTCCATCTCAGCTGACACTGGGTGATGGAAGAGTACACCCTGGATAGCTTTCTAGGCCACTACAGGGCAGAAACACAATGACAGCTATGCAGCTACACTTGACTAAAGTCAGCAATGGTTCACTTACATGCTTCACACCATAAACAGTGAGAAACATGGCCGGTCTTTGATAACCCAGTTAACTGCACTGGGGCAACAGCAGCAACCTGCTGATAGTGGGGCTTGAACCTCCGACCTTGCAACAAGTAATTCAACATCTACCACCGGGCCACCACTTCCCTGACTTTAAATATTAAGTTTTAAATAATTCAATCTTATTGTAGCAGAGTTTACAGATCATTATAACCTTATTTTTTCTGTTAGGTGTTTCTGCTGGATTTCTTTTGGCTTTCTTGCTGTAAATCCTATTTTATTCAATGAGTTTCTCACAGTTCAGTGAAACCTCTTTCAACCACACATTTTTTATTTGTTTGTGCTGCCTGTATGTGTAATTTCATAACCTTCCCATTTTGACGGCAGTGGTGGCCTGGACGTAAATGGGCTGGATCACTGATCCCAAGGTTGGGGGTCTAAGCCCAACTCTCAAAGTGTTGTCACTGCCCCACCCAGTGCAGCTAACTGGGTTATTAAAGGCCAGCCATGTCTCTCACTGTCTATGGTGAGAGGTTCATGTAAAAGAACCATTGCTGACTTTCGACAAGAGTAGGCTGCATAGCCATCAGTGTGTTTCTGCCATGCAATTGTCTGGCGAGCTGTCCAGAGTCGCCCAGAGTCGGCTGAGATGGGTGCAACCCTAATTAGGATTAAGAGGTTCAGAAAATAAATGAATGAATGAATTTTCTTGTTTTGTTTATACAAACATTTAGACACAGCTGAATGAGAACAACCAACAAAGTTTTCCACAAAGTGCTCGATGTTGCATTTCCTTCTTGAAGGAGAATTGAACCAGCAGCCCGCCAGTTAGAAAGCCACCTCTATAACTGTAGGCTATGGCTTCCTCAATTATGTCCAAGCTGTCTGTGTTGCCATGAGATTCATGAAAATCAGTGATGAACTCAAGTGAGACTTGAATGGTTTGGGTGATCTTGGCTTGTGGACAGGAGGAGAAAGAAAGTTTGTGTTTTCTGCAATGTCAGTTCACACTGAGAAAGCAACTCATACCATAAGGATTTTGTGCAAATCCATCCAAACCACTGTTCATAGTTAAATTTCTTTGATTTGAGAGAGGAAAAATAATGTGCTGGAAGGAAACCCATGCAATCACAGGGAGAGTATATAAACTCCACACAGAAAGAGTCCAGTTGGCAGCAAGGTTAGAAGCCAAAATTTTCTTTCTGTGGCAATAGTGCTAACCACTGCACCACCATGCCACCTGGTGTTGAATGCTCTTATCAAATGCTGATAAAAGTTTGCTAACATTAAAATGCATTATAATACCTAGCTTTTCAGTGACTGCTTTGAGCTTAGGTTTATCCATTTTATGCCCTTTTGAGAAATACCCACCGTAGGAAGGAGACCATGGGGAAATGAGACCTGCCTGAGGCAGCTGATTCAACTGCAGACAAGACTGCCCCATCTTAAATTGGATAATATGACTTTCTAGGGACTGGGAGTAAATTACAATAAGATGAATGTATGTAATTAACTATTTACCCAGCATGTATCAGTGCATTGCTCGTAAGGCATTGGAACTCCAAAAGAGCCATTATAGCATCACCATGTGCTCATCGTGCTTGGATATGTCATGCTAGACATTGTATTCCACTGAGACCTTCGTTCCCAACATTAGTGTCTGACTGCAATCACGTTTATTAAATATATTTCTACAATCACATGTCACTTATTTTTGAGAGAAACCATGAAATGTCAAACATTTGTAAAATCTCACCATTTATGGTGATCAGTGCTGTTCAACAGTGAACATAACCAGGGTGTTGAGAAGACGTCACTGCGGTCCAATATTGCATTGGAACTATGCTTATTCACTATTAGAACTGGAACCATGTGAAACCTGCATTCGGGTTCTGAAGTGTTTTCTTTCGAATAGCTTTTGTAAGCAAGATAATGCTTCTTCAACTTTCATCAACACAGAGGAAGCTGAACCTGACACTGTTGAGTACAGAATCAAATGTGCAATATAAAAGGTGTAAACAAGGAAAATGTGAAAATCTCAGTGCACTTTCAGTGTCAGAGCTCTTTATAAGAGCCGGGTTGTGCAGAGCCCTGTCAACAGATTTAGAAGTCCAGGGCGAGGGTGGGGTGGGGTGGCTGGGTGGAGGCTGAATGACTCTGCAAAAATAAAATCGTAATGTCCATTTAATGGTTACTATAAAAATATCAGGATTTTATCACGCACAAGGGCAAGAGAGAGAAACAAAATGAAAGGGAGATAGATTTGTCCACATGGAAGGAGAGTGGGCCTATTTTAAGATATTAATGCTTTTAGAATCTATCAGAGAGAGAGAGCGAGAGAAAGGCGGGCACAGTCTGCGGTTCAGTATGTCCTGCTTGACCCTCAGAAAGACAGACAGAGAGAGAGAGAGAGAGAGAGAGAGAGAGAGAGAGGGAGAGAGAGAGAGACCCATCCACACTCATTACTTATCATTTTTTAATTATTATTATTATAAAAAATACAATTATTTATACATGTATATAGAAAAATACAGTCTTTTTAAATAAACATTTGTGTTCTACTACTCCAAGTGCATGTGTGTAAATATATACATAGGAAGACAATTAATAACCAACAAGTATTTCAACTTGACCAGATACTGTCATCAGCTATATTAAACACAGGCTATTGCACATTCATATACAGCATGGAATATGCTCATCATTTCATTTTCTGAACCACTTAATCCTAATTGAGGTTGCGGGGAGGTTGGCACCCATCTCAGCAGACTCTGGGTGAGGGCAGAGTAAACCCTTGACAGCTCGCCAGACCATCACAGGGCAGAAATGCTTTGACGTGTAGGCACAAAGACGATGAAAGTCAGCAATGATTCTTTTATACGCCTCTCACTATAGACAATGAGAGACATGGCCAGCCTTTGATTAGCTTTGTTAGCTGCACTGGGGGGACAGCAGTGACAACCATTGACTGTGGGGCTTGAACCCCCAACTTTAAAATTGGTAATCCAGCACCTTACCACTGGGCCACCACTGCCCCATGAAATATACTGTCCTGGATAAATTTTTGGATGGCATGGTGGCAAAGTGGTTGGCACAGTCGCCTTACAGCAAGAAGGTCCTGGGTGCAAGCCATGTGTTTGCCGAGGGTGTTTATGTGTGGAATTTGCATGTTCTCCCCATATATGTGGATTTCCTCCAGGTATTTCAGTTTTCTCCCGCAATCCAAAGACATGCACATTAAGCTAATTAGCTGTTCCAATTGTCAGTGTGAGTATTAATAGCTGTATGTGTTTGCCCTGCATTGGCCTGGCAAGCTATTCAGGGTGCGCCCCACCTTTGCCTAGAATCAGCTGAAATAGGGTGCCGCCTCTCTGCAACCCTAGTAGGATTAAGCAGTTTGTCAAATAAATGTATAAATGAATGAATGAATACATTAACTTATTATGTTCCCAACATATAACAGACTGTCTCATCCACATAAACTTATAGCATGTCCCAAAAGTCACTATACACTTTCTTTTCTCTATTTTGTTCAAGGTATTAGTCGGAGAGACGTGAAGCCATCAGCATTTGTCATCTTAGACTTTGCAGTTTTTGGAAGTGTATCATTCACTTGCCCATCACTCTTCAATTGACATTGGAACAGATTTGCAAAATTGCCCAGCAAAATGGTTTCCAGGGATAGTGGTGGCCTGGTGGAAGACTGCTGGCTTACTGATCCCAAGGGTGGGGATTGAAGCCCCACTATCACTGAGTTGTCACTGCTTTGGTTAGTTAGAACATCAAGTTTCCTGCCCAATGGATCGGTCGAGGGGTCACCTGAATGGGCTCCATGCTTCCGTGTCCTCACACTTTGTGACTTTTCTGTGTGGGGCTATATCAAAAGCAAGGTGTTTGCCACGTAGCCCTATGACCTGTAAGAGCTTGAGAAAAGAAGCTGCATGACATGCAGCAAGGGCAGGAAAATGATGCTGCAAAATGTCAGAGATGTCTATGTTCAATGGTGGCTGAAGGTTGTTGAAAATGGACACACTTGTGTGGAGGTAAACAGCTAGTTTTTAAGGAGTTGGAACATGATGGCAAATCTAGCAAGTAAAATTGCAATGACTCTTTCGTTAATACTAAAATATAAATACTTTCAGTTTCATGTGTAATTTTTGGGAGTCTTTTAAATATGTAAAATGACTTTTGAGACACCCTGAATATAAAAGTATTTTGTAGTGTCATGCTAGTTCACTATAATGAAGTCCACTTTGCCCTTCAAACCTTTACCTTTATCAGTCGTTTCATGATCCCAGGTTCCCCCACATATCACACTCTGTCTGTCTTCCTTTCGGCTTTTTCCCTTTTACTCGGGAGTCGCCACAGTGAATCATCTGATTCGCACGTTTGATTTGGCAGAGGTTTTTATGTTGGATGCCCTTCCTGTCACAACCCTTTTTTTTTTTTAGCAAGGGACAGAAACACGCTGACGGCTTAGACCACCACTGCCCCCCACATATCACACTCTAACTTTTGTAAATCTTAAGAAGATTGTCGTTCAGTTTGTCTTACATCCACATTTACAATGTGACGGACTGTGGGTGGATAGTTAGAGTAACGTAAATGAGGCAAACTCTGTCAGTGTAGCAGTTTAATCAGATAGGTACACAGAGGTTAGCCATGAGTCATAATGTGTAGGTTGCCTAGGGTTCGATGGGGTCCGACTTTGATAAATATTGACAGAAAGGACCGATGGCTGCTATTTGACTGTCTTCTTCTTCTTCTTCTTCTTCTTCTTTTACTTTCGGCTGCTATTTGACTGTAATTATCATTAATACTGCTATTAGGATTGTTGTTTTTGTATTGTTATTTCTGCTGTTCATTTACAGGTTCTTAAGTGTTAAGCAGTTTAGTTATAAACTGGGGTAAATTAGCAACATTAGCATCAAAGCTCTATTTTAAAACCAAAGAAATGTCAGCCACCTAGCATGACTCAGCTAATCAGTTTCACTCATTTAGCATAAAGAGGAACATCGTGTAAAAATACATTATAGTTTGAGTTATTTAAAAAAATTGTGTTTTATTTATAGTGACATTATCTGATAACTGGTTCAGTTTTTTAAACTTGTACCATGCACCTTTTTCTGTGTCATATTCACTCCTGTTGGGTTAAAACTCAGCAGACAGAAATCAATATGCGTATATGTGTGTGTGTGTGTGTGATGTTTCCTTTATTGCTGAGTGTCATATTATCAGCATTGACTATACAGAGGTTAAAGTCATTTGTGTCCTGAGTATAATGTATTGTATAGTTGCAGATATGATGAAACTCTCACCTGATAGCGAGCTCATGCTATGATTGGCCAGATAAAACATGTGACCCTGCAGCCCACCCTTAGTGATGATGTTACCTCAGGATGCAAGGTCATAAATAATGCACCATGCCCCTCCCTATTACTATGACTGTCCATATGAAGTTGCTGCAGCTTTTCAGGAAAACAAGTTAGTGGTGTTTGTTAATACTGACATAATATAATGTTTTGTAGCCTACATCTTTTACTAAATTTCCTATCAGGAAGGATGTGGAGAGGTCAATTAATTGAGATTGACAGCGTCATCCATATTTTTATGCTGTGATGCATAGCTACTATTAAAAGCCAATGTAGTTTTGTAAAGCTTTGCATTTGTTGCATTATGTACGGATTGAGAAATTACAGAAGCAGAGACCTGTCTCTCTCTCTCTCTGTGTGTGTGTGTGTGTGTGTGTGTGTGTGTGTGTGTGTGAGAGAGAGAGAGAGAGAGCTGCTGATGCATTGCAGATAAACTGCAGATCCTGAGTAACCCCTCCCTTGCCTCCATGCTTTTCTTTCACCTAGACATTCCAGATGACATCATCATGTCTCCACCCTCAGCTCTTCACTAAAGCTCCTCTGGGTGTGAGTTTGTCTCTCACTTATTGCCCTGGGCCCACCATTAGTTGCTATAGGCAGAAATGACAATATTGGTCACATAATTTAAAAAATGCATCGCTCTCATCTCTGCTCCTAAAGTTACTGTGGGTTTTCTTGCCTACTCACAGCCTCCTTTTTATGTGAAAATTAAACACATGTGGATGGCTTTATGCTTCATCTGCTGTGAAATACATCATGCTACATCCCAGACAGGTTCACTGAACCACTCATTCTACAGTTGATTAATGTTAAATCATGTTTTTTTTTTTTTTTTATTAGAACAAAGATCTCGATTTTGAGTGGAGCGTCTGAGCAAAGCACCAAAGTCATGGAACAAGGCTTAGACGTTTTCTTATGTACTGTCTGGAGTCCATATGTTCCCAGCTCAGGAAACCCAATAAGATCACCGTATTACAGAGTTGATTATAATTGACTGTTATATATCACTGACTAACATGACAATGGGCACCAAAAAATAAATAACTATACGTTCTTTCAGCTTTTTCCCCTTTTCTCGGGAGTCGCCACAGTGAATCATCTGATTCGAACATTTGATTTGGCATAGGTTTTTACGCCGGATGCCCTTCCTGTCACAACCCTTTTTAGCAAGGGACAGAAACACGCTGACGGCTTTGCAGCCTACTCTTTACGAAAATCAGCAATGGTTCTTTTACATGCCTCTCACCATAGACAGTGAGAGACATGGCCCGCCTTTGATAACCCAGTTAGCTGCACTGGGGGGACAGTGACAACCCTGTGGGGACTCGAACCCCCAACCTTTGGATCAGCGATCCTGCGCCCTATCCACTAGACCACCACTGCCCCAAATAACTATACTAACACCCCAAAAATAGAGGCTCCTACCAGTATATGAAGGGAATCATTAAAGGATATTGCAGTGAAAACCCCTAAAATAGTCAGATTTTTTTTATTGTGTTTATGCTCAAGTATCATAGGATGATTATCTTTAAGAGTGCAACATAAAAAGAGTTGAGTTCTGTTTTTCAACCATTCATTCATTCATTCATTTTTTGAATAGCTTTATCTTATATTCGGACCATGGGGAAGCTGGACCTCATCCCGGCCAACTTTGGGCAATGGTAGGGGATACCCAGAACAGGAAGAAACACAACCAAGTACAATGGAAACATCCAACGAGAAGCACCTGAGCCTGGAACTCAAACCCAGGACCTTCTTGCTTTGAGGCAGAAGTGCTGACTACGTTCAACCTGTGTTTATTTTTAACTATACAAATTTGCATGAATTTAAAAAGCTTCAGTAATATTTTTTTAATATACAGTATCTCAATAGTGAAGAGAGAATTTATTCATCAAGTCTTTTGCAGCATGTTGCTGCAGAACGTTTGCTGATTCATTGTTGAATGTGATGAAACAGTGGGAGGAATCAGCAAAAGACTCGAGTCATTGAGTCTGTGCTTTTAGGTAAAGATTTAGAGCCCACTTGCATTCATGAGCATTTTTTTTGTAAATGTAGACAATTAAGTCGCATTCTACTCCGTTAACCAGGTCCAATGTGTTAACTTGGCACTACTTATTTTCTATGTCAGTGCACATTGCTATATTGTTTTATATCTCTCTCTCTCTCTATATATATATATATATATATATATATATATATATATATATATATATATATTCTATATTCTTCTATAATCACCTGAAGAGAGAGGATGGTTTCACCACCCCTCGAAACAGATCTGTAGTGATAAATGGAGTTTCAATAGAAAGTCTTTGTCCTGTCCTTTTATTTTTGTTTTATATATATATATATATATATATATATATATATATATTGTGTGTGTGTGTGTGTGTGTGTGTGTGTGTGTGTGTGTGTGTGTGTGTGTGTGTGTGTATGTAAACACTATTAACTCCAGTATTGTCATGACGGTTAGCCATCCAATGGTGTGATCATTCACGTTGTTTTGTGCTTTGATGTCACCTTGGAATAGAGCTACAGTCATTTACAATATGTTGCATTGTTTGGTGATTTTTATTTTGGCACAGAGAAGAAACTGCATAACCCCATTTGGAAAGACTTAATTTGCAAAGTCCAGCATCAGTACAGAACTGGTTAAGCAGTCTCCATTTTCCTCAGGAAAGCTCCAATCCTGGAAGATGAATAGTGGGGTCATCACCCAGGGGATTATTGGCAATGTTTCGAATACAGTATATATTTAGGTTAAAAAGTATTATTCTCATGTGTCATGAATGTTTTACATTTTTGTCCATTGTACAAATAATAATAATAATAATAAATCATTTTAAATCCAGGGGTAGTGGCGGTCTGGTGGTATAGGGTGCAGGATCGCTGATCCAAAGGTTGGGGGTTCGAGTCCCACTCTCCACAAGGTTGTCACTGTCCCCCCCAGTGCAGGTAACTGGGTTATCAAAGGCTGGCCATGTCTCTCACTGTCTATGGTGTGAGGCATGTAAAAGAACCAGTGCTGACTTTCGTCAAGAGTAGCTGCAAAGCCGTCAGCGTGTTTCCGCCCTGCGATGGCCTGGCGAGGTGTCCAGGGTGTACAATGCCTTTGCCCGAAATTGGCTGGGATGGGCACCAGCCTCCCCATGACCATAATTAGGATTAAGCAGTTACAGAAAATGAACTGATGAACATTTGAAATCCAAAAATAAAAGGCAATTATTATTAGCAGGTAGAATCCAATGAGCAGAGTAAGTTGTTTCGCAGCAGGAATGTCTAGTTTTGCTGGGTTCCTTCTCAGTGTGACTGTGGATGTTTTGTGTGGTACAATTACAAGCTACAGTCTGTCTGTCGGCTTTTTCCCGGGAGTCGCCACAGCAAATCATCTGATTCGCACGTTTGATTTGGCAGAGGTTTTTACGTCGGATGCCCTTCCTGTCACAACCCTTTTAGCAAGGGACAGAAACATGCTGATGACTTTGCAGCTACTCTTTACCAAAGTCAGCAATGGTTCTTTTACATGCCTCTCACCATAGACAGTGAGAGATATGGCCGCCTTTCATAACCCAGTTAGCTGCACTGGGGGGGGGGGGGACGGTGACAACCTTGTGGAGAGTGGGACTCAAACCCCCAACCTTTGGATCAGCGCTCCAGCGCCCTATACCACTAGACCACCACTGCCCCAATTACAAGCTACAGTAATGTTGTTGGTATTGGTAAACGTTCATTATGATCAGTATCCTGAACTAATCATTTCTTTGTTGCCATGCAAAGCTGACCTCAGTGCTCTTTTAGTTTTTTATTGTTTTACTATTTCAGTTTCTTTATATTTATTTCTAATGTATTATTATTTCACCACTGTGTAAAACATTTTGTATGCCAGTTTAAAGAAGTGTATCAATAAAATTCATTGCTATTTATTTTAATAGCTCTGATGGCACCATCTCAAATAATTTATCCACACACACACACACACACACACACACACACACACAGCCCAATCAGATGCTGTAAACTTAAATCAGCACAAAGAGGAGACTGAACATGACTTCATACCCCAAACTCATAAGCAGGCTAGTAAACAGGTAGCACGGTGGCGTAGTGGTTAACATATCCACCTCACAGCAAGCAGGCCTGGGTTTGAATCCAGGAATGGGTGTTTCTGTTTTGAGTTTTGCATGTTCTCCTTGTGCTTGCGTGGGTTTCCTCTGGGTACACTGGTTTCCTCCCACAGTCCAAAACCATGCTCAGTAGGTTAACTGGCTAAATAATCTGCGGAGAGCGCTTCACTAAGTTAGATAACTTGTACCCAATCCCTTTCTTCAATGAATAAAATATGTTTCAATCAATCAATCAGATAATAAACATCACTAGACTGACAGCTATATTTCTGATCTAACTGCAAATCTTCCTAAACATTTCAATTTCTAAGACTATTAACACAAGATTTATTCATTCCTTCATTTGACAAACTGCTTTATCTTATTAGGGTCATGAGGAGACTGGATCCTGGCTCAGCTAATTCAGAGTGAAGGTGGGGGTATGTCCTGAACATCTCACCTGTCCATTACAGGACCAAGACACACAACCATCCACATCCACATTCACACCTAGGGGCAATTTGGAACAGCCAGTTCGGCTGTCTTTGGATTGTAGGATGAAATTGGAGTACCCTGAGGAAACCCAAACAAACAAAGGGAGAACCTGCCAACTTGGCACAGAAACATTTTCATCGAGCTCAGGGCCCGCTTGCTGTGTGGCAGACACCATGTCTACATACGTCTTGGTATTCGCATGTCAAAATAATATTGCATAAAGTAATGAAATATGTAAGAACATCATATACTGTACTGTTATATAACATATAACAGTAATGAAATATGTAAGAACATCATATACTGTACTGTTATATAACATATAACAGTAATGAAATATGTAAGAACATCATATACTGTACTGTTATATAACATATAATTATATGTTATATAACAGTACAGTATATGATGTTCTTACATATTTCATTACTGTTATATAACATATAATTATATGTTATATAACAGTACAGTATATGATGTTCTTACATATTTCATTACTGTTATATAACATATAATTATATGTTATATAACAGTACAGTATATGATGTTCTTACATATTTCATTACTGTTATATAACATATAATTATATGTTATATAACAGTACAGTATATGATGTTCTTACATATTTCATTACTGTTATATAACATATAACAGTAATGAAATATGTAAGAACATCATATACTGTACTGTTATATAACATATAAGCTACATTTTCCACAAGTCTTTCGATGTTTTTTTAGGCATAAAAGGAAATCATCAAAGAAATCAAACAGGTAAACACAAACACATAATACTCAATACATAAAAAAGAAGATGATTAAGCAGACTCTTTATGCTACATTTTAAAAAAAGAAAAATAAAACAGTGGCACACAGAACTTTATTCTTGGACTTGTAAATTAAGATATGTTGCCTTTTTGTGTAGCTCTGTAACCCTTTGACCCATATAGGAATAGATGTCTAGTTTTCTCTTCGAGTGTATACTGTAATAATTCGTAATATCATTTAATTTCTCATCCAGAAGAAGGTGGGTTTATTTCTGAGTCTGGTCATTCTCAATATTTCTTCTGTATGCCGTCTCAAAAAGTTTTTCCTTGATATTTCTTTGACGTCTGTCTTGCTGCTCACAGCCGTACTACATGGTGTCATCTGATCTGTGGCTTGTTCATTAGACATATAATTCTCCATTTAGATATGTGTAAAGCTGCTTTGTGCCAAAAAATACAATTAAATATTGTAACCACGTAATGTCAATATTTCCCCCAGTGCAGCTAACTTGGTTATCAAAGGCCGACCATGTCTGTCACTGTCTATGGTGAGAGGTTCATGTAAAAGAACCATTGCTGACTTTCGTAAAGAGTAGCTGAATAGCCCTCAGCGTGTTTCTGCCCCGTGCTTAGGGTTGTGTACCTAAGGGTAGGAAGGGCATCAGACGTAAAAACCTATGCCAAATCAAACATGCGAATCAGATGATTTGCTGTGGCAACCCCAGAAAAAGGGAAAAAGCCAAAAGGAAAAGAAGAAGAAGAAGAAGAAGCATGTAATATCAATATCTAAAAGAACAATTTTGATGGTTCAGTTCATTTTCTGTAACCGCTTAATCCTAATTAGGGTCACGAGGAGGCTGGCTCCCATCCTGGCCGTCTCCGGGCGGGGGCAAAGTACACCCTGAACAGCTCACCAGGCCATCGCGGGGCAGGAACACGCTGATGGCTATGCAGCTACTCTTGTTGAATGTCAGCAATGGTTCTTTTACATGAACCTCACACCATAGACCAGCGATCACCAACGTGGTGCCCGTGGGCACCAGGTAGCCCGCAAGGACAATATAAGTTGCCCGCGGACCTGTTAGGACAGGCCCACAGCGCCATAGTGCCACTCTCCATTGAACTGCATCTAATTGTTCTGAATATACTGTATTTTTAAATCAAATCAAAATCTTCACATAGATGAATATCATTAATTATTATTAGTAACACAATTAAAGGTAATTTGAGCCAAATTTGTAATTTCAGAGGTGTGTATTGACCTGGTAGCCCTTCACATTAATTGGTAGCCAAGAAGTAGCTCTCAGTTTCAAAAAGGTTGGTGACCCCTGCCATAGACTGTGAGAGACATGGCCGGTCTTTGATGACCCAGTTAGCTGCACTGGGGGGACAGTGACAACCTTGTGGAGAGTGGGACTCGAATCCCCAACCTTAGAATCAGCGATCCAGCACCCTATACCACTAGGCCACCACTGCCCCTTAATTTTGATGGTTATATTTGAAAATATTAAATGGATAAATGTTTTGTGCTACCGTCCCTCAAGTTTTCAGGCTTTTTAGTAATACAGAGTGCACAGATATAACAACATCATCAGAACACTTTAATCGAAATAAATATGCTTAGAGCCGTGTTAGTGTCTGACCTTTGAAGCATAAACATAAACACTACGATTCTGTGCAATAAAATAAGAAATATAATTTAATCCCTTCCGATACGCCCTCAGTGGAGGATGAAGACCCTGGGAGTTTGGGTGGAGGGTTCACATGTTAGTGGAGCTGAGGTCATTAAGGTAGTCAAAAAGCTCCTCGGTGGTCGGGCTCCGGGGATCAATGAGATCCTCCCTGAATATCTCAGGGCTCTGGATGTTGTAGGACTGTCTTGGCTAACACGTCTCTGCAACATTGTGTGGTCATCAGGGACCTGTACCTCTGGATTGGCAAACCAGGGTGGTCGTCCCCCTTTTTAAAAAGGGGACTGGAAGGTGCGTTCTAATTATCTTGGAATCGCACACTTCAGCCCACCTGGAAAAGTCTATTCAGGAGTGAGGATCCAACCAATAGTTGAAAGTCAGATTCAGGGAGAACAATGTGGTTTTTGTCCTGCCTGTGGCACTCTCGACCAGCTCTATGCACTGTACAGGATCCTGGAGGGGGCACGGAAGTTTGTCCAATCTGTCCACATGTTTTGAGGATTTAGAGAAGACTTAGGTTCATCCATATCTATCCATCGGATCTCATCTCTGCTGTTTGTGGATGATGCTGTCCTTTTGGATTGAACAATTGGAGAGATTCACAGCCAAGTGCAAAGTGGCAGGGATGAGAATCAGCACCTCCAAGTTCGAGGCCATGGTTCTAAGCCAGAAAAGGATGGAATGAACCCTTTGGGTCTGGAATGAGGTCCTTCCTCAAATGGAGTTCAGGTATCTCAGTATCTTGTTCATGAGTGAAGGAAGGATGGAGAGGTAGATCGACAGGTGGACCGTTGCAGCCTCTGCTGTAAAGTGGAACTTGTACTGGTGCATCATGGTAAAGAGGAAGCTGAGGCACAAAACAAAGCTCTCAATTTACCAGTCGATCCATGTTCCAACCTTCACATATGTTCACGAGCTTTGGGTAGTGACTGAAAGAACAAGATCACCGTTACAAGTGGCTGAAATGAGCTTTCTTTGCGAGGTGGTCGGGCTCGACATTAGAGATATGGTGAGAAGCTCAGCCATCCGGTGGGGGGGGGGGATAGAGTCACTCCTCCACATTGAGAGGAACCAGCCAGTTGAGGTGGCTCGGGGCATCTGGTTAGAATCCCTCTCGGACACCTCCCTGGTGTGGTGTTTTGGGCAGGTCCAACCAGGAAGGAGACCTTGGGGTCAACCTAGAACATGTAGGAGGGATTGTGTCCCAGTTGATCTAGGAACGCCTCGGTGACCCCCCCAGAAGAGCTGTAGGATGTGGCTGGAGAGAGACGTCTGGACATCACTGCTTAGGCTGCTGTCCCTGCAACCCGACCCTGGATTAAGTGGAGGAAGCTGATGATGAAGAAGAAGAACATGATGATGACGATGATGATGATGATGATGATGATGATGATGATGATGATAATTTAATCAAGCGCTGCAAGTACATCTCACAACAAGAAGGACCTGGGTTCAAACGATGTGCCTGACGAGGGCGTTTCTGTAGGGGGTTATATGACTGTGATTGCAGTTATGACAGAGCAAACAGGGGCAGTGGTGGTCTAGTGGTATAGGGCGCTGGATCGTTGATCCAAAGGCTGGGGGTTCGAGTCCCACTCTCCACAAGGTTGTCACTGTCCCCCCCCAGTGCCGCTAACTGGGTTATCAAAGGAGGGCCATGTCTGTCACTGTCTATGGTGAGAGGCATGTAAAAGAACCATTGCTGACTTTCGTAAAGAGTAGCTGCAAAGCCGTCAGCGTGTTTCTGTCCCTTGCTAAAAAGGGTTGTGACAGGAAGGGCATCCGACGTAAAAACCTCTGCCAAATCAAACGTGCGAATCAGATGATTCGCTGTGGTGACTCCCGAGTAAAAGGGAAAAAGCCGAAAGGAAGACAGACAGTTATGACAGAGCAAAAAGGAAAAGAAACAATTTGTGAGTGTGTGTACGTGAGAGGGAGGGAGAGAGGAGGGGAGGGAGAAAGGGGTACTGCAGCTGTTGTTTCAGTATATTTATGGCCATCTGTCTGGGGACACTTTCCTCCTATGTCTCCTCAGGCATAGGCTGTCTGTCCTTTTGCATCCCTCCATCCAATCACCTCTGTTTAATCAAACTCCAGACAACAAAACTCCAAAATAAGAGCTGCCTGTCTGACACAGACGTATCCAGGACATTCAAGGTTAAAGACTCTTCTCTCTTCAGCTTGATGATCAATCACATATTTACGGCAGGCTAGGAACTCCATTAGTGTTGTTACGAAAATATATATTTACTGTATAAAAAAAAATACATGGTTTGTATGTTGTTTGGCTTACTGCAGTGCATCAGTACAGAAGCAACTCTGATAGACCAGCTACAACAAAGTAGAGAGGAGAAGAGTTTTTTGATGAAACTATTCCTTTAGAGTGTATACCTGCAGGCCTGCAGTAATATTTCTCTTGCTCTCTCTCTCTCTCTCTCTCTCTCTCTCTCTCTCTTTTTCACACATACAAACACACGCTCATGCACACACTCTCACACACACACACACACACACACACACACACACACACACACAAATACATGCTCATGCACTCACTTACACACACACACGCACACACACACACACACACACACACACACAAATACATGCTCATGCACTCACACACACACACATGCACACACACACACACACACACACAAATACATGCTCATGCACACTCACGCACACACACACACACACACACACTCATGCACACACTCACACGCACACACACAAATACATGCTCACGCACACACACACACACACACACACACACAAATACATGCTCATGCACACTCACCGCACACACACACACACACACACACACACACACTCACAAGCGCACACACTTTGTTTCCATTTTTTCTCAGCAGTGAAGCATATTACCTTACACCCCCTTAGTTGTGCTGAGTCACTGCTTCACTGCACAATGTTTAGAAGAGAGCAGGCTAGAGAGCACTCTTTGGGGTGAAAATATGATACTGATGGTTGAATCATCAGTGCTAATGTGCTTCATATAAAGCGACAATGTGTGATTATGTGAGGATTTGTTGATACAGAGCTACAATTTGTAATAGTCATGAGAAATATTTCCATTTGGATTTTCAACATTTTATGCAATAAGTATGGAGCATTAAAGTGACTGGCTGGAGTGATTTCACTTCCCTCTCCTGTGGTGCATGTGGCATGAATACATTTTTACCTGCAGTTACTATTTACTGTCTTACTTTACCGTTTAATGGCTGCGAATGGAAAAACAACCCATAACTATGCTTCGTTTTATCCAATCATCCACAACTTCTCCTTAAATGTGTATTGTTGAATAATGAAGAGGGGAAAATAAGCAGGGAAAGAAAGGAATAGAGATCATTCTTACTTCTGGTGAGTGCATGAGGCTTGCTTTGTTAATCTGCTAATCTGATGGGTAGGCCACACCCACAAGCAATGACAGCAGCGGTCACTACACACCCAGAGGAGACAAACAGTAAAAGACTTGCCGCATACTGTACTGTAGACACAGAACATTTCTGATGATCCCATGGAGAGACATACCCAAATATCAACGTATGAGAATACTTTTAAATTGTATCTGCACAATATGCTGCATTGCACCGCTGCCAGATTGAGATGCATTATGAGATTTTGGTTAGTTTAATCACTGGAGTGGCTCTTCTTTAATCCTTGCCTGTGTGACCAGAGCCCTTGTAATGTTTTATGAGCCTGTATTGCACATCATAGCAATAAATCAGAGGGCTCTTAAAAACTTCCTCATTCTGCATCCATATGTCCACTGCTCGAAAAGCATAATGACAATAGCTCACGTGAATGTGAATTAGCCCTTTATTGGACCTGAGCTGCATGTGACCCTCATGCTATTGCTGCAGTGCTGCCTAAAATGACTCTGGGCACTCTGCGGCGTCTGCATGAGTCGGTGCTGAATTTAAAAAACCTCAGCTCTGCAATAAAAGCACCTTGCTCTTAGCTTGGGCCTGACTGATTTACACATTTGAAGGAGATCTCCCTCTCCCATGGCTGAGAGGGAGTGCACAGACAACACAAAGACGTGCAACATAAATAGTGGTGTTACTGTTGGGCCACATAGACATACTCAGACCCAAACAATGAGTGTACCGTCAAGCAGCTATAGAAAAAAAAAACATCCCATATATAACTAAGTCACCCAAATGAAGACAAATGTATTGTCTTTTTTCAACAAAGAGCAGTACTAGCATTGGCCAAAAGCTTTTTGCTCAGGGGGATGTGATTAATCGGCACCTCCTGCTCCTTTGATATAATGCATGGCACATTTGCAAACTTACAGTCTGCACTTGAATCCAAAGATAGCACCACGCATGGTTGCATTATCTGCAGCAGGTGTGGTCAGAGAGTTTGCAGTGACATCACACTGCAGCACAAGAAATAAAAAAAAAAATCAATATTACAGATGGACTAAAGATATCAGCCATGAATAAACTATCTGAGGAATAGGTTCAATGGGTTCAAAATGAATTAGGGCCACAATATATAATTGACTATATTGTTATTTAAATATTGGCATTTGAAATGTACAAAGGAACACCCAGTTTTTTTATACCACATCTGAATCTTCACCATCTTGAAGGCTCTCAGTGATTCAAAGACTTGTCTAAGAGGTGAAATGATCTGACCATTACAAAAAGAAATATCATGGACAGGGCTGTATACTCAGACCAACAGAGATGAAAGCTGTAACAAAATAAATAAATAAACAAACAAATAAATAAGCCATCCTCTCTACAGACAGGACCATAAGCCTTACTTGAAATGAAAAGTAAAGGCTACTCGTGGGAATATGAGGTGGTGCTTTTTGAAAGTCACAGTTCTAGCATATGATATATGAAAGCCAATGAGCATGGTGCATTTTCCAACTTGGAGCCAGAAAAGTCATTCATCAGTCTGCTTAGTATTCTGTCTGCAGAAAAGAATTATTCACTTTACTATGTATTTGGTTATCTATTGAAACCTGTGCACATTATTAAACTTAATGCAATAATTCATGGAAAAAATAACACTTTGGCCAAAACAATACCAGATGTAGGACATTTGGAGTGGCAGTGGTGGCCTGGTGGTAAAAGGTGCTGGATCGCTTATCCTAAGGTTGGGGGTTCGAGTCCCACTCTCCACAAGGTTGTCACCCCCCCCCCCCCCCCCCAAAAACTGGGTTACCAAAGGCCAGCCATTGCTGACTTTTGTAAAGAGTAGCTGCATAGTCGTCAGCGTGTTTCTGTCCCTTGCTAAAGGGTTGTGTCAGGAAGGGCATCAAACATAAAAACTTATGCCAAATTAACCATGCAAATCATAGATTTACTGTGGCGACCCCTGAAAAAAAGAAAAGGCCAAAAGGAAAAGAAGAAGAAGAAGATGTAGGTCATTTGGACAGAAGGTGTGTGTGTGTGTGTGTGTGTGTGTGTGTGTGTGTGTGTGTGTGTGTGTATGCCACTGTGAGAGACAGAGAGAGAGAGAGAGAGAGAGAGTATGGCTTACTGGTTAGAAAAGCCACCTAAAAGCAAAAAGGTCAAGCAGGGCTTGAGGTTCGGGCTCAGAAAGAATATGTTTGTGTAGATTGCAAATTCTCTAAGTGTTTGCATGGAGAGGTACTCTGGTGTCGTTCAAAGACATTGATCAGGTTAATTGGCTATTCTAGATTGCCCCTAGGTGTCACTGTAAATGTATCTGTATGTGTATATATTGCACTGTTGTGGGCTGTTGAACTGTTTAGGCTTTATCTTTTAGTCTAAACTCAGAGTCGGCCGTGATAGGCTCCAGAAACAATAAATGCTGTTGTACCTGGAGCTCAGAAAACGAACTGCGTGTTAGTCGCTGTCCAAGGTCCTGATAATTTTATGATCAGTGATTCAGTGGTATCACTTTCAAATTGGCCTATTTTTAGTTTACAGTTTTATTTATTTCTCAGTTTACAATTTTATTTTACCATTTAAAGATAAGGAGTGCAGGGCTGGAGAAAATACAAGATGCTTAAAAATATAACCATAAAACTGAGAAAGGTATTTTATGCACACCGATATTCATGTTTTCCATTTTCACGATTGAGCTAATGGGTTTCCAAATTCACAAGAAATATGAATATTAAAATCTTTTAATGCGTTGTATATATATATATATATATATATATATATATATATATATATATATATATATATATATATATATATATATATATATATGTATACACACACACACACACTATATATATATATATATATATATATATATACATATATGCATACATACATACATACATGCATACACACACACACACACACACTATATATATATACATATATATATATATATATATATATATATATATATATATATATATATATATATATATATAATGTGGGTTTTATTGCAGTTAGTAATAATAATAATAATAATAATAATAATAATAATAATAATAATAATAGTTTAAACATCCAGATAATCTATCCAAGAAGGTTCCAGCTAAACTTAAAGAGATTTCAAAATATTTCTTTAATGTAAGTCTGGTGTGTGTGTGTGTGTGTGTGTGTGTGTGTGTGTGTGTGTGTGTGTGTGTGTGTGTGTGTGTGTGTGTGTGTTTAGGCCAAACCTTTTAACGTTATCTCTCTCTGTGTTAAATCAATGCTTATTAATCAATCTTATTCAATGCATCCAGCTGTTTAATATGCAATAACAAGTCATAAATGATTATATCAAACTCCTTTTTGAAATTGAAGGTAAATGCTAAACGCCCACTCATTTACACTCACACATACACAACCTTGACCCATGTCGTCTTTTCAATCGGGACCCAAACCACCACCAGTGCTAAACCACTGATAACCCCAGGATCCGAAGAGCCCCACCCACTAGGTGGAACCAGTGTTTCAATCCAAGTATTCCAGCGCGCCTGAAGTATATAAGGAACTCACAGAAGCTCCAAGGCGCTGTGAGAGCCACACACACTCACACACACACACACATACACACACACACCTCAAACGTCCTCCATTCATTTTAACTCGGTCTCCTTCGCACCTGTCCGGATGAGCTACTCTATAGATGTTCTCGGAAGTCCCTTCCGGAGAGTGATGGACACGAGAACAAGCTACAGCCGCAGTAGCGGTGGCTCAGGCTCCAGCGGCTTCCGCTCGCAGACGTGGTCCCGGGCCAGTCCCATCTCATCTGTTGCCTACAAGAGGACGATGAACGCTGAGAATATGGACCTCAACGTGGACCTGAACACTCCATCTCTGGCGCTCAACGAAAAAGAGCAGCTCCAGGGACTGAACGATCGCTTCGCGGTGTACATCGACAAGGTGCACTTCCTGGAAGAGCAGAACAAGCAGATCGAGGCAGAGATCAACGCTCTGCGGAGGAAACAGGTCTCCCGAACTCAGCTGAGCGAGGAGCACGAACGGGAACTACAGGACCTCCGCGGTGCCATCGAGCAGCTGCACAGCGAGAAAGCGCGCCTGCACCTCGACGCCGAGCGTCTCCAGGACGACATCCAGCGACTGCGCGAGCGTCTGGAAGACGAAGGCCGTATGCGAGCCGACACCGAAGTGATGACGCGGGCTCTGAAGAAGGATGCCGGAGACT
>CM045735.1:20052248-20087248 GCA_024760905.1 Plotosus lineatus | reverse complement strand
TGAGCAAGGCCCTTTACACGTAATTGCTCAGTTGTATTAAAGTGAGAAATGTACGTCACGCTGGATAAGGGTGTCTGTCAAATTCTGTCAATAAAAATAAAATATAGGAAATAAGAGAAAATAAATCACTATTGTCGCAGTGGTGGCCTGGTGGTAAAGGCACTGGATCACTGATCCCATGGTTGGGGGTTCAGGCCCCACTGTTCACAGGTTGTCACCCCAGTACAGCTAACCAGGTTATCAAAGGCTGGCCATGTTTCTCACTGTCTATGGTGAGAGGTGTAAAAGAACCATTGCTGACTTTGGTCAAGAGTAGGCTGCATAGCCGTCAGTGTGTTTCTGCCCTGTGATGGCCTGGTGAGCTGTCCATGGTGCACGCTGCCCTCACATGGAGTCGTCTGAGATGGGCGCCAGCCTCCCCCTGACCCTAATTAGTGTTTCAGAAAATGAATGAATAGAATGAAATCAGCAGATTGATTTTTATTTCAAAATGATTCAGTCAGATTGCAGTGTGCTTTCTCGAGCTATAGAATATAACATGTTTTCCTTAGAATTCTCAGAAGGTTTGTAAGAAAAACTTATTCATTAAAATGAAACAAGTAGTAATGTAATTGATTTTGTCTTTGGTTTGAGGTATTCAGAAATTAGAAAATTGGAAAGGCCCTTAAAGACTTAATTGTAGAGCAGTGAAATGCAGAGACTAACATTTAATATTTATAGTAATAGAAATGCTCTATATACAATTTGAAATGTCTTCCTAGTTTTGAATTGATTGGCCACCTACATTTAAGCTGAATATATTCTGGCCTAATTGCTGTATTTATGTAGGAAACTACTTGAGGGAGAGGAGACCCACTTCAGCACATACCCCTACCGCCAGACTGTCACCAAAGGCCCCAAAGTCAAAGCAGAACCTCCTAAATTAAGGGTCCAGCACAAGTTTGTGGAAGAAATCATTGAAGAGACTCGTGTGGAAGACGAGAAATTGGACATGGAAGAGGCCTTGGCAGAGATGGCAGCAGAGCTGTCCGAAAAGAAAGATGAGGTAGAAGAAGAAGAAGAAGAAGAAGAGGAAGAAGAAGGTGAGAAAGAAGCTGAAGAGGAAGCTGAGGAGAAAGAGGAAGAAGAGGAGGAAGAAGAGGAGGTTGTTGCTTCCACCCAGGCCAAAGTGAGTGCGAGTGCCCCTGCTGAAGAGGCTGAGGAAACTGAGACTAAAGAAGGTGATGAGGAAGAAGGTGAAGATGATGAAGGAGAGGGTGATGAAGAAGAGAAAGAAGAAAAGGAAGACGAAAAGGGAGGGGATGAAGAGGAAGGTGATGAAGGAGAGGAGGAAGAAGAAGTCGAGGAAACCGTATTGAGCACCAAGGCACCTGAGTCAAAGGCTTCACCTGAGAAGGAAAAGGCTGAAGAAGAGGAAGAAGGTGCTGCAGAACAGGGAGGAGAGGAAGATGCCACTGAACAAGAAAGAGAAAGTGAAGAGAAAGAATCAGATAAGAAGGAGGCTGAGAAGGAAGACAAAAAGGAGACCAAGACTGACAAGGCTGAGTCTCCTAAAGCAGAATCACCAAAGGAGTCTCCAAAGACTGAGACTTCAAAGGCTCCATCTCCAAAGCCTTTATCACCAAAGAGTGAGAGCCCAAAGGCTTCTTCTCCGAAGAGTGAGAGCCCAAAGGCTTCTTCTCCGAAGAGTGAGAGCCCAAAGGCTTCTTCCCCAAAGAGTGAGAGCCCAAAACCTTCTTCTCCAAAGAGTGAGAGCCCAAAAGCTTCTTCTCCAAAGAGCGAGAGCCCAAAAGCTTCCTCTCCAAAGAGCGAGAGCCCAAAAGCTTCCTCTCCAAAGAGCGAGAGCCCAAAGGCCCCAAAAGCAGAAGAACCCAAAAAAGAAACGCCAAAACCTGAATCTCCAAAAAGTGAGAGTCCCAAGAAGGAAACCGCCACAGATGAGCCACAAAAGAAAGAAGAAACAAAACCAGAAACTGATGAAAAAGCCAGCAAGGATGAAAAGTCTGAAGAGAAGAAGACCGATAAGAAAGAAGATACTGGAAAGGTAGAGAAAGACAAAAAGGAAGCCGAGAAGAAAGAACCAGAGAAAAAAGATGTGATCTCAAATGGAGTGGATGAAAGCCCTACCAAGGATGACCCCAGTCAGAAGGTGGTGATCACCAAAACAGTGGAAACCATTACTACTGGTGAGGATGGAGCCAAACATGTCACCAAGTCTGTCACTGTCACTGAAACACTGAAATCAGTAGATGAGACAGTGGAGGAGAAAATGGTAGCCACCAAGAAACTGGAGAAAGTTTCCACCCAATCCGTGAAGCAGATCACAGAAAGCGAATAGAGGTGCACTTAAACTGTGAAGAGGAGTTCAAGAAGACGCTAGCACTCCAACCCAAGCTAACTTTACAAAGAAACCATGAAGCTAGAAAACAATGTATCTAATTACATTAACCACTCTGAAAATGTAACACAATTTAACAGAAACAAAACAAACAAAAAAATTTGCATAGAGAGAAGCCATACGATGCGGCGAGCTAAAAATTTAAAAATGCATGTTGAGTGACAGCTTAAATTGGTTTTGCTGCAGATGCTGTGTAGGTATCAGGGCCTTGAATGTCTTCCTTTCTGTCTGCAATACATGGGGGGGGTGGGTATGAGTGGGTGGGCAGGGCACTTTGGGGTGGGCGCATCTGCATGTCAGCTCAGGGGGGAGCATGCTCCCCTACTCTTCGGGGTAGAAAAACAATCTGTATGTATGAAAACAAATCAAATTTGTACAGCTTGAGAATGTATGCCGAGCGAGTGGCAGAAATAAATGTGATGCCAAGTGCTGATGGTCTCGAGGACTATTTGAGCGTGATACAAGTCTTCATTTAACAAAGTAGCCTTACTAATTAAAAAAAAAAAATGCGAGGAAACACTGACTGAGCCAAACACAAAATTCACAAAATACAGTTTTGAACAAAGGCTGACACAAGCAAACTCATGACCATATTCATACAGTACATGAAGCAATTAAGAAATTCCCTAGCCTTAAACATGCTTTTTACTGTTGTCTATTATGTTTACGTAATGAGTGCAAATGACAGTAAAAACCTAATGGTGTGCACATACGTTCTCGTATGCATAGACTGGACTTGAAATATACTTCTTACACATTAATGAGGTGCTACGGTTTGCAATCCCATGTCTTTAATCATTGTAATGCATTTCAGCATATGCTCAATAAATATCACACAGAAATGTGCTGAGATTCAAGAGTTTTTGTTGTGTGTATATGGTTTGTGTCTCTTTTTTCTATTGTAGACCCATATTGCAGTAAAGAAGTTAAGTCTTCTACGAATTTCTCAAATTAAATAAGAGTATAATGATGAGTTAGGTAACGGGAAATATCCTCCACATAAACATCCATCCAACTGTCTAAATCTTCTAGGATCACATGGAGGCTGGGGGCCTATCTCAGCAAACTCCTACTTGGGCAAAGGTGGAGTATGCTGTGAACAGCGCGACAGACCATTGCAGGGCCAACACAGCCACTTTATCCTATTATGGTCGTAGTGAGGCTGCCAAATATACATCCTATACATCCTGAACAGATAGATAACCAGCACAGGGCCACCAACCAATCATCAGAGCAACATAATAAATAAATAAAATCAAGAAAAATAAAGGGGCATGATTAAATATTAGAAATTGTCAGAAAGAAGTACAAATGACATTATCCTAGGGAGCAGACAGTATGAATATATCAACAGAATGGCATCTTGTACCATGTGGGTGAACTCTTTGATGATCATGAACAAGTATCTTAGCTGCACACATCTGTAAATTGCTATTTATGACATATAGCAATAAAAAAAAAATTAAAAACATGACCAATATTGTTTAGGTCAAACAATCATGACAAATATCCTAATGTACACTTACTGGCCACTTTCCTACTTACTCCTGCACTCCTGTTCATTTGTCCAATTTTCTACTCAGTCAACCATGTGGCAGCAGTGCAATGCATATACACATGCAGATACAAATAATGAGCTTCAGGCCATGTTTACATCAAACAATAGAATGGGGATTATTTTCTCCTTTCAGTATCTTAGAGTGTGGCATTCTTGTTGGTGCCAGAAATGTTTTAGGAACTGCTGTTCAAGAAAACTACAGGTCAAAGACAATGGTGCAAAAAGAAAGAGTGAAAAAGTGAGGCTTACATTTATATTTACGGCATTTATCAGACACACTGATCCAGAGCAACAACTTACAGAAGTTCTTTAAATTGTCTATCAGTGAATATCTTCTTGTCTTGTTTTCTTTTGTGAGAAAACAGACGAAGTACAGGGATCCCTGGGACCGAGACCCCCCCCTCCCCTCCCCTCCCGCGCGTGCGACTGCCGATTTCCGCGAAGTAGGACCCCCTTCCCCCGGACTGACGTATACGTATATGTAAATGTGTATATAATATCAATAAATACATTTTCAACACTATAAATGCTTATAACAATTGGTCTGGTCTGGTACCTTCCGAGTCATAGGACGACTCTTGGCAACCTGCCATGAAGGATAACGCCTTGATTATCATCTTCACGGAGGTTTTCTTGGCAAGGATAGTGCAGTGGTTTGCCATTTCCTTCTGCATGATGCGAATCTATGGGCAATTTAGAACAGCCAATTAGCCTACTGTGCATGTTTTTGGACCATGAGGAACCCAGAGGAACCCCACGCGAGCACGGGGAGAATATGCAAACTCCACACAGAAACGCCCAGGCCGGGAATCGAACCCAGGCCTTCTTGCTGTCAGGCGAACGTGCTACCCACTACGCCACTGTGCCACCCACTTATAACAATTAAACATTCAAAAATTATGCATGCACACACGCAGGTGCGCACCTCACATAAAAATGTAAGTAGTTTTGTTGGGGGGTTTGGGGTTGTTTTTTTGTTTGTTTTTGTTTGTTTGTTTGTTTGGGTTTTTTTTTTTTTTTTCCTTAATTGGCCTTGTTTTGGGGCATTTCCATAACTTTTTCCTTATTTTTTCTTTATTTTCTTTTTTTTTTTCAATGAATATTTTTGAAAAACCCATGATGCAATGAAGCCACATTTTTTCAATGAATATTTTTGAAAAACCCATGATGCAATGAAGCCACAGAAACTGAAGCACGAAGTAGCGAGGGATCACTGTATGCCGTCAGTCAAACTCAGATGGTTGGTGTTCTGTGTGTGGGGTGTGTGTGTGTGTGTGTGTGTGTGTGTGTGTGTGTGTGTGTGTGTGTGTGTGTGTGTGTGTGTGTGTGTGTGTGTGTGGTGTGTTTGTACACAGCATAGTGCTTAATATAAATACTGCTGAAAAAGGTACGTTTTCAGCCATTTGAAGATACCCAGTGACTCAGCTCTCCGGATGTTCAGACGGAGTTCATTCCACCACCTTAGAGCCAGAACAGATAAGAGTTTAGATGCAAGAGGTTAGAGGAAAGGACCAAATAGGAATGCTGTCATAACTCCTTAACTCTCTAAGTCATATGTTGCAATTTGTTCATCTTTTAAGGTCATGGGGAGGCTGGATCTCATCTCAACCAACACTAGGTGAAAGTGCGGTAAACCCTAAACTGCTCATGAGTTCATAGCAGGACAACACACACGCGCGAACACACACACACACACACACACACACACACACACACACACACACACACACCTTGGAGTGATTTGGAGGATTCAGAGAGTACCTGAAGGAAACCCACACAAGCTTGGTAAGAACATGTAATGTCACCACAGTAACGAGCCTTGTACTTGAACCTAGGACCTTAACCAAATAACACAAACTGTTTTTAAGCAGAAAAGCATCTCAGAATGCACACCACGTAAAACCTTTACCCTGATTATCAGGATAAAACCATGCATCTCACCAAGTAGAATTTCTGTTGGTTTATTTAATGGATGTTCGAACACTTTGTGAAAAAAATCACAACACTGGTATTAAATTAATAGTGTTCAGTCAATGTATTCTATTCAAATTCATTTTAGAATTTTTGTTGCAAAGATCATTCAGCAGTGACCTTTTTGTGTCAAAAGGAGAAATCATAAACAACCAGTGATAATGTTGTGTCCGAATTCATTCAAGTCAACAATTCTAACACTTTTTTAACATAAGTAAGGAAAGATAGATGGTGTAGTCTTCAGCATGTCTCACTGCAAGAAAGTACTGCTGTTTTCACTTGATTCTGTGTGTGTGTGTGTGTGTATGTGTGTGTGTGTGTGTGTGTGTGTGTGGATGGGTGGGTGTTGGCCCTGTGATGGTTAGACGAGTTGTTCAAGGTGAACACCGACTTCACCCAGAGTTGGTTGAGATGGAGTCGATGACCCTGTCTCCCAATAACCCATAATCCAATTTCCAATGACCCCAGTCAGATTAACAGTTCAGCAAATAAATGAATAAATGAATGAATGAAGAAAAGTTAGCATATCATACCCAAACAATAAGTTTTTAACACTGCAAAATGTTGGGTTGTGTCATATTCTAAGTTACAAACAGATATTTACTGTACTTTATACTGTTGTTTTTCTTAAAACAAAGCAATTTTCCAAGACAAACTCTTATTTATTTAATTAATAACTGTTTTGCCATTTACAGTTACATTGACTGTTGTTGAAATGTCACTTTTAAGTAAATCCCTATTGTTGCAGTTATAAAGAATTTCTTAGAATTTCTTTCTTTCTGTCTGTTTTGCTTTGGTGTTTAATTCTCAAAGTCAATAATACAAAATAAATGAAATAAACAAAAAATGTAGCTTGTCCTGTTGCCAAGAAATTGCAAAGAGTAATCTTCTGTGATACTTTCTGACTAAACATCTCTTTACAAAAATCAGTTTGGAAATATAAATCTGTGGCTTGCAGTTGCACTGTTGTCAGAGATAATATAACAAAAGCTTAATCATCAACTTACGAACATGGAAAAATCTTACTCAATTTCTGAAGGGATGATTTGCAGGCCTGCCTCAAGGATAAAAAAGATTTTTAAAAGTCCTTCAGGAAAAAAAATCCTGACTGACTGAATGTACCTGAATGCACTAAATGAGATTGTCAGGAGTTTTTGTTTTCTTTCCTCAGTGGAAAAGACATTACATTCATGCTCAGATTTTGAAAGAATGGTTCAGGAAGCAAGAGGAAGGATTTTCATAGATGAGTAGTCCTCAGCTTAAACCTATTACGTATATGTCTTTGTGATGTATTAAAAAGGCTATGCATAGAGTTTAGTCCCTATATTATAATAGTAAAAAAAAAAAATTGTGAAAAATTAAAGTGAGGATAGAATTAAATGATGTGACATTGATTAAATTAGTCAAAACAATGTCACAGCAAATAAATGTTGAATTTAGGGCTAAAGGTAGCCCATCATAATGTTAGATCCTTTTGCTGTGCAGGTAGTGTATAATTAAGTCATCTTGTGAATTATATATTAATGCAGCCGTGAGGGAGGGGCACAAACCAGTGTCAGGAAGTGCATCCGGCGTAAAACAAATGCCAAATAAAATATGCGAGTCACAACAAAGAATTTCATACCGGATCGGTCGAGGCCCGGGTTAACAACGACCACCATCAGTGCTGTTTACCAACAGAGTGCTGGTGGAAATTGGACTACTGTTGGTCGAAGACGTCGAAGAAGGAGAGGCGGGAGGCGTGTCCGTAGGCAGAGAGAGAAGAGGAAAGGCATGAGTCTAAGACTGAAAGTAGGGACTTTGAATGTTGGAACTATGACAGGAAAAGGTACAGAGCTGGCTGACATGATGCAGAGGAAGAAGGTGGACGTACTGTGTGTTCAGGAGACCAGATGAAAAGGTAGCAAGGCTAGAAGCTTAGGAGCAGGTTTTAAAGGGTACTTGTACCCACATTCAAAAAAAATCCACTATACTAGTTTATTATTAACTTTTCAACATCGCGTGATGTCGGTAGTTTATTTATAAGTCCACATTTCCTTTTCTTCTATATGACATTCCTTGCTCACGTAGGTTGAGCGCGCGGACATGTTGGCTTCTTTTCACCGGGGTTAAAGGTCATTGTGACGTAACATCGTTGACAGTAGTATAGCCAATTGTAGAATGTCAGGATATTTTCCTCAAGAAATTCATGTTCTTTACAACAATCGCACTCATGGTCAGTTTTTTGACGCACGCATTTTCCACAAGAGCACCAAATATTTGCTGGTTGTTTGCTACGATTTTCCCGTGTAAGAGATTCTGCTGACTCTCCAATATCGTTCTCTGAGTCGTCACTTTCCTGGGCCGATTTCACTAAATGTAGATAGTCTTTCTTCAGTGGTTCATATAAATAACCTTCTAATCCTTCTACAACATTGTCTTCATACATGGTTTAAAAAAGTACTATAATGTCTGTTTTTTCCAAGTTTCCATGAGCTTGTGTTGTATATGTCAGGTATATAGCCTTAAGTTTACATTGCAATCTCGCAGTTCCGGTAGAGTCTTTGTCAACGATATAACGTCACGGCAAATGCGCTATTTTAAAACTCCTATGCTCTGAAGCTTGACATTAGTGAAGCCCTTAAATCACTTAAAGCTGGTTTGTGAGAGAATATAATAAACGCCTTATAGGTGCATTGTCACTAGCTATACACAATACATCAAATTATGGTATATGAGCGCTTTCACTACAGGTACCCTTTAAGCTGTTTTTGCATGGTGTAGATGGGAAGAGAAATGGAGTAGGAGTCATCTTGAAGGAGAAGTTTGTCAGGAATGTTCTAGAAGTGAAAAGAGTGTCAGACAGAGTGATGAGTCTCAGGTTAGAAATTGAAGGCATGATGTTCAATGTTGTTAGTGCTTATGCCCCACAGGCAGGATGTGAACTAGAAGAGAAGGAGAGATTCTGGAGTGACTTAGATGAAGTGATGCAGAGTACCCCCAGAGGTGAAAGAGTGGTCATTGGTGCAGACTTCAATGGACATGTTGGTGCAGGAAACAGAGGGGACGAAGAAGTGATGGGCAGGTTTGGTATCCAGGACAGGAACACAGAAGGACAGATGTTGATAGATTTTGCAAAAAGGATGGAAATGGCTGTGGTAAATACTTTCTTCCAGAAGAGACAAGAGCACAGGGTGACTTATAAAAGCGGCGGTAGGAGCACACAGGTAGACTACATCTTGTGTAGGCGATGTAATTTGAAGGAAGTCAGTGACTGCAAAGTAGTAGCGGGTGAGTGTTGCCAAACAGCACAGGATGGTGGTGTGCAGGATGACGCTGATTTGGAAGAAGGTGAAGAAGGCAAAGGCAGAGCAGAAGACAAAGTGGTGGAAGCTGAAAAAGGGAGAGTGTCATGTTGTCTTCAAGGAGGAGTTGAAACTGGCTTTAGGTGGTCAGGAAGTGCTTCCAGATGCCTAGACAACTACAGCCAATGTGATCAGGGAGACAGGTAGGAGAATACTTGGTGTGTCATCTAGAAGGAGAGGAGATAAGGAGACTTGGTGGTGGAATGAGGAAGTGCAGGAGTGTGTACAAAGGAAGAAGTGAGCTAAGAAGAAGTGGGACATAGAGAGGACTGAAAAGAGTAAACAGAAGTACAGGGGGACACAGCGTAAGGCGAAGGTAGCGGTGTCAAAGGCCAAATAGAGGGCGTATGATGACTTGTATGCTCAGTTGGAAAGTAAAGAGGGAGAAAATTATTTATACAGGTTAGCACAGCAAAGAAATAGAGGGGTTTGAGTCCCACTCTCCACAAGGTTGTCACTGTCCCCCCCCCAGTGCAGCTAACTGGGTTATTAAAGGCGGGCCATGTCTCTCACTGTCTATGGTGAGAGGAATGTAAAAGAACCATTGCTGACTTTCGTAAAGAGTAGCTGCAAAGTCGTCAGCGTGTTTCTGTCCCTTGCTAAAAAGGGTTGTGACAGGAAGGGCATCCGTCGTAAAAACCTCTGCCAAATCAAACGTGCGAATCAGATAATTCGCTGTGGCGACTCCTGAGTAAAAGGGAAAAAGCCGAAAGGAAGACAGACAAATATGTGTCGATAACATCAATAACTACGTATTCAATGCTATAAATGTTTATAATAACAATTAAACATTAAAAAGTAATGCATAAGATGTAAATAAAATATAAATACAGACACATAAAGACGCACACACGTAGATGCGCACCTCACAAAAATGTAGTTTTGATGGGAGATTTTGGGTTGTTTTTTTGTTTTATGTTTGTTTAAGGGTTTTGTGGGGTTTTTTTTTTTTTTTTTGCATAATTGGCCTTGTTTTTGTAGTATTTTCCTTAACCTTTTCCCCTTTTCTTCCTTAATTTCCTTATTTTTTATTTCGATGAATATTTAAGAAAAAAAAAATGCACTGAAGCTGCATGAATTGAAGCACGAAGTAGCGAGGAATCCCTGTAGTAAATCAGTTATATATGTCTAACTCATTTTTGTGATGATGGGTCAAATATATCATATTAAAATGAGAGAAGAGAAGATAGTTCCAATATACCAAAGATTTTGAAGCACATCAGTGAACTAGATTTAATCACCGTCAGATTTTGCAAATTCTACTTTATATTTGCCATTGGCAGTCATTTTAGGTTTTTGTTGTTGTTGTTGTTGTTTTTACAGAGGGATTGAGAAGGTCAGATTTGTAGTTGTGGTATTTAGTTGTATTTGTCACAGTACTGACAGCCCATGCCTGGCAGATAGATTTTTGCAGCACTTTTCTTGTACCACTAATGAGGAACCTTTCTCTGAAAAGTCTTGTTTCCCCTGAGACGTTGTGGACTACTTTGCAGTTTTTGCATGCTTACATTTATCATTAAAGTACACTACAGCAGAGTGCAAAAACCTATAATAACCTATTTTTTCTCTCTATTTAACTGCATGTGCACTTAAGCAAGTATGTACTGTTCCAAACCATCAGGTCAGTGATCCCAATAATATAAAATCCCCTTTGTTGGATAACACATATAATTTTACTAAAATACATATTTTGTTCATTTGTAGTGATGAGAAGTAAACCCCCCAGCGCAGCTAACTGGGTTATCAAAGGCGGGCCATGTCTGTCACTGTCTATGGTGAGAGGCATGTAAAAGAACCATTGCTGACTTTCGTAAAGAGTAGGCTGCAAAATCGTCAGCGTGTTTCTGTCCCTTGCTAAAAAGGGTTGTGACAGGAAGGGCATCCGATGTAAAAACCTCTGCCAAATCAAACGTGTGAATCAGATGATTCGCTGTGGCGACTCCCGAGTAAAAAGGAAAAAGCCGAAAGGAAGACAGTAGTGATGAGAAGTAAACAATTGTTGCATCAATTCTTCTTCTTCTTCTTCTTCTTCTTCTTCTTATTATTATTATTATTACTACTACATATTTTTAAAGTACATCCAATATAAATTTAACTGTACTCTGGTTTCCTCCCAGAGTCCAAAGACATGCATATTATGATAATTGTCTGCTCCAAATCGGCTTGTTGATATGAATGTGATTGTAAATTGGTGTGTGTTTGTGTTTTGACCCTACAATGGTCTATCAAGCTGTTCACGGTGTACTCCGCCTTCACCCAGAGTAGGCCACAATATACTCCAGCCTTCTTTTGACCCTAATAGGATTAATCAATTCAACAAATGAGTGACTAATACTACACACTCCTAAGCAGACCAACATCATGGCTGTCCTGTGAAATAACTGGTGAAATAACATGGCTGTCCTGTGAAATCACAAAAGAAAAAGTATCATAAAAGAATACTGACCACGAAATAAAGCACTGCTAGTACCATCAGTAAAATACTGAATGTCAGGGAGATAAAGTTGACTCTAGAAGTTACTCTTCTGTCAAGGCATGTTCAAAATATACATCCCTGTTATATATAGGCTTTGTTAATCACTATTATTATTATTATTATTATTATTATTATTATTATTATTATTATTATTATTATTATTATTAAAGAATATGCCATCATCTGTTCTTTTTATAGTTATATTCAGTATTTAGGAGAAGATTTATTACCTGTTGCTCTGAAGTAATGTAAGCTTTGTGATGTATTCTCCCGCTACAGGTACAGTGATGGAAAATTTGGTGAGTGTGGCCTGTATTTTATTGCCATTTTTATTCATAATGAGTGTAACACAGCTACAGAAGAATGAAAGCAGCATGACAAAGACTCAAACCTTGAAAAAATGTATTTGGATCTTCAGGATTGGAATAAATAATTCATTCATTCATTTCCTGTAACCGCGTAATCCTATTTAGGATCACAGGGAGACTGGCGCCCATTCCAGCTGACTCTGGGCGAGGACAGAGAACACCTTGCACAGCTCGCCAGGCCATCGCAGGGCGGAAACGCACTGACGGCGATGCAGCTACTCTTGCTGAAAGTCAGCAATGGTTCTTTTACATGAACCTCACACCATAGACAGTGAGAGGCAGGACCGGCCTTTGATAACCCAGTTAGCTGCGCTGGGGGTAAATAATATTTCGTATTATATCATTTATATGACACTTTTGATATTGTGATTGCATTTTATATGTACACAGATGTTTTGTTGTAAATGAAATAAGAGAGTCTCAGTGATATCAGAGGCATCAATTTATTACACTTGCAGCAACATATTACATTTTCATACTCACATACTCTTTCATTCATAAATATAGTGCAGTAAATTGCTTTAAAAGCAGATATAGCTGATTCTTTACGCAAGTTATCATTGCATTGCAATTTGGATTCAGCGCCATCATCTGGGAACTGAGGGTAAATACAAGCAGGTCTTTTGTACTGCCTGAGATTATTTGCTTTTACTTCTTTGCTACGGATTTTTCTCCTTCATCGGTTGGCTTTTCTTGCTCTTGCTTTCCCTCAGCTTTAGCTTCATCACCTTCATCTTTTGCTTTTGGCTTTTCTATTTCTTTGGTTTTGGTTTTTTCGGGCTCCTCTTTAACCTTTTCTTTAGCTGGTTTTGTCTCAGCTTCCTTCTTCACTGGCTCAGCTGCTTTACTATCATCCTTATCTTTTCCTGAGTCTGTCTCAGCCTCAGCCTTATCATCCTCCTTCTCCTCATCTTTTTCAGCCTGTTCCTCTTCACCTTCTTCCTCACCACCCCCTTCTTCCACCTGTGCAGCTTCTTCCTCTCCTTCTTGCTCTTCCGCTTGATCCTCACCTTCTTCCTTTTCTTCTTCCTCTCCAGCCTCCTTGTCCTCCTCTGTAAAACAAAAGTTATTTATTGACCGAAACTGACTTAAGAAGGAGGGAATTTTAAAATGCCTGCTTACCATCTTGTTTCTCATCTGCTTCATCCTTCTCTTCATCCTCCTCCTCTGCGTCTTCTTCCTTCTCCTCGTCTTCTTTTTCTTCTTCTACTTCTTCATTTTCTTCCTCTTCTTCTTTCTTCTCTTCCTCCTCTTCATCTTCATCTTCCTCCTTAGATGGTTCTGCAGACAGTGTGGAGCTCAACAGACGAGAGCTGAGCAGATAGGGGGCAGCAGAGGTCACACTGGACTGGACAGAATAGACCGCACGTGAATAGGATGGCGCTGCCATTGTGAAGGAACTGGCCAAGCCTCCTGCCATGCCAGCACTGAGACGGGACTCCTCGCCCTCCAAGAGCTTCCTTTAAGCAATGAGCATCACAAGAAAAAAGTAATCAATAATAATAATTTTATCTGAAATAAAAACCTACAGTGTTCTGGGTTTGGTGTGTTTCCTACCTGTATGCTGCTATTTCAATATCAAGGGCCATCTTGACATTGAGAAGATCCTGGTACTCTTTAAGATACCTGGCCATTTCACCTTTAGTGGCTCTTAATTCATTGTCTAGGTCGTTGATTGTGTCCTATAAAGTAGGACATGTAAATTAGCATGGCTTAATTAGCATTTATTGCAACGTAATGATCAGTTCATTACAACATGCTGTAACAGGTTGTTATAAAAGTTTACAACATATAATAACATTTTCTTGAAATTATTAGACTAGCTTTAACTAACAGTGACAAACTGACCTGCATGGCTGTGATTTCTGAGCTCTGCTTGTCCTCTACATCCCTCAGTTGTTTATCCAGTGATTCATTAAGGCTCTTGCAGGCATCTATTTCCAGGATGCATGCCTGCAGCTGCCGCCGGTACTCGCCTGCTTCATCCTTGGATGTCCTTACAGCGCTGGTGTGGTGGGCCACGGTCTCCGTCAGATGCCCCACTTTCCCACGGAACCAATCTTCTGCAGCCTGCATATTGCGTGCTGCCAGCCTCTCATACTGAGCCCGGATATCACGCAGGGCACTCGACAGATCTGGTTTAGTCGTCTCAGTTTCAACACCTACCTGAGCACCATACTGGAGCTGAGCTTGGAGCTCAGAAATCTCTCCTTCATGGAGCTTTTTAAGGAAGGCCAGCTCATCAAGAAGGACACCTACTCTCTTCTCCAGTTCCACCTGGGTAAGGGCCCGCTCATCGGCCTCTTTGCGGGCATCCATTAGCCTGACCTCTGAGTTCTCCCTTTCCAGTGCCTCCTTATCATATTGCCTCTGCAGGGTCCTCAGGGTTTCTTCCAGGTGCTCTCTTCGGCTGAGGGCAGCTTGCTTTTCCAGTTCAGCTTCATCCACTGCAGCTCGGAGAGCACGCGCTTCATGCTCATACAGAGCACGCAGGCAGGATGGCTCACTATGCCTTTGCCTTAGCAGAAGCAGTTCAGCCTCGAGGGCACGGTTCTGCTGCTCAAGCTCATGGACACGCTCAATGAAGCCAGCAAAGCGATCATTGAGATCCTGCAGCTGGGCCTTCTCCTGAGTGCGTACGGCTCGGAGCTCAGAACTCACCTGTGCTGCCTGGCTCAGATCCAACTCTAGTGGGTGGGAAGCATTGCTCAAAAGCAAGGGTGAGGAGGAGACACGCCCGGAGGAGCTGTACTGCAGGCGAGCAGAGGATAGTGGAGATGAGTGGGTAGAGTACACAGTGCGGGAACGGGTCCGCGTCGCCACACGTGGGGGTGCACTCTCCACATACCAGCGCTTGTATGAGGGGGTGTAGTAAGGATCAAAGCCGATTCCACTCATGGCTTCAAGGACAATCTGCACTGTCTTTTTCTTCCTCTCACGACTAGCAGACTGATACACTGCTGTCTCTGCGGCAGTCCCAACTGCTTATATAGGCAGGAAGAGCCTGTGTGACGTAACTGCGCTCTAAACACTGACTCTGCAGAATCGGTTGAAGGAGAAAGTGAGAGGAAGAGAGAGAGAGAGAGAGAGAGAGAGAGAGAGAGAGAGAGCTGAAAAGGGAGGGGTGACAGAGAGACCATAAGGAAATTAAAGCACTAGATGGTGCAAGACTGTAAAAATGTATGGAATTATTATTATTATTATTATTATTATTATTATTATTATTATTATTATTATTATTATTATTATTATTATTATTATATTATACAATAATAATAAAAATGATGATAATAATAATAATAATAATAATAATAATAATAATAATAATAATAATAATAATAATGTTGTTTGCATAATTATATAATATTTTAATATCAGTTTTTTTTCTACTCTGTTATCTGAATTCTGTATAGTCAAAAGTAGGTGGATATCTGACTAATCATCCATATGTGCTAAATTAAATATTCAGTTTCAGTGTCCTCAATATGCCCTCACTCCATTAAGGCTTTCCATTTGATTCGTCTATGGGCATTTGTGCTCATTCAAGAACATAAGTAAAGTTTCTGGATGACCTTTGGTCATGTTATTTTAGGTACATCACCATACCTTTTATCAGATCTTCTCAAATGCCATTCAATTATCCATTTTCTAAGTCGATTAATCCTATTTAGGATTGTAAGCAGGCTGGCACCCATCTCAGCTGACTGTCAACAAGGGTGGAGCACACCCTAGACAGCTCTCCCGGCCATTGCAGGGCCAACTCACATACGCACAACCATTCACACTCACACCTAGGAGATCCAGAACTGCCAACATACCCAGCCGCCCCTTCTCATGTCATTAATTGAATATCAGAATTTTAAATATCAATAGGGACTTTTTTACTTTAGTTTTAATATTAAATGTGAACAGAAACATAAAGAAACAAAATTATATTTCCAACCTTACATATTTTTACCTGGAGCCCACTGAGAATGCACAGCATTACTAATTAAAAGCCGCTCAAATGAAAGCATTAATGTTTGGGGTTTCTTTTATATTTTTGTCAAGTGTGTTGTATTTGTGCAAACAGATTTACTTTTAGCATGATGGCGATAGGATTTAGTAAAGTCACTCTGACGTAGTTTGTACATGGTACATGACTGCCCCTACTGGTTATCATAAGTAAAGCATCCAAAGATTTATGAAGCAGTTTGTCATTTCCATGTGCAGCCTACTTCTTCTCCACTTATATTTTTTTTACTGCTAAAGTTAGTGAGTCATAGACTTTTGTCTAATAATAATGTTGTACTTAGATTTTTTTTTTTTATCATTTGACTACCTTTTTCATTGGAGATCGAGTGATGATCATCAGGTTTTCACACACCATTCAGAGGACCACAAGCTCCTGTTCATTATGAGGTTTACACAATGTTTAGGCCTCTACCTCCTTGACTTAGGGTTCAATTTATAAATAAAAAACTGCCTGCTTGTCACCACAATTTGTACATATTACAAAAACAGATCAATGCAAAAGTACACCCTGCAAACAAAGCAAAAGTTAGATATAGTCACGTTATTTTCATATATTTACACCAGTGGTCCCCAAACTACGGCCCGAGGGCCGGATACGGCCCACCTCCACATTTGGCCCGGCCCCTGAACAATACCAGAGATGAATTATGATTTTTTTTTTTTTTAGTCTGGCCACACAATCAAGACTAATACACACACACAGGACATAACATTCTATTCCTCCCTTCTGCCATCTGTGCCCCATCTGAACCTCCCCCCATAAAAAAAGGAAAAAAATCCTAGATTCTCCTCTGTCAAATGGACATTTAGGGCATTTAGCCTGCAGTGGACAAACAATTTTTTTTTGGTTTAATGCAAAGAAAAGGTTGTTTGTATCATCTGTCAAGACACAGTGGCGATATTCATAGATTACAATCTGCGCCAACACTCTGAATCTTGTCACAAAGACAAGTATGATCACTTGCAAGGCCAAATATGAGCAGACAAAGTCTCCAAGCTAAAAAGTGGACCGTTAGCTCAGGAGAATACAGTGAGTCATCGACTTACGACCTATGCGAGTTACGTCTGATCAACTTTACAACCGCAAAAGTGGTAAAGCATGATTCATGGCAGTGCAGTGCAAGTGGTGCGTACGACAGTTGTTTGCGCTGCCGGCAGCGCCAGCATCTTAAAAGGCCAAGCAGGAGATGATGCAGCTTCACTTTCTAACTGCTCAGAGCAAATCTATTCATCTACTTTCAATGCTGCATCGCTGTGGCGCGAAGCGGAGAGCCAATCCTTTCTGTGTGTGGGCGGGTCCGATACCTTGAAACTCTAATTTTATTGGACTCACACGCTGCAGTGTTAATGTGACAGGAAGCGCGTCCCAAGTTTTGGCAATCAGCTGGTCTGCGGGTTGAAGTCCATTTCTGTCCATGTCTGTCCATTTGTGTTTGCTTGCCAGCTGTGCTTGGCTTCATGGAAATGAGCCGATCAAAACGAGGGAAATTTATCTCTTTACTCAAAAATAACATGCGCAGTCTGTGGCTGTTGTTATAATCCAATAAAATTAGAGTTTCAAGCTATCGGACCCGCCCACACAGTGGAGTACCAAAAGGGTCGGCTCTCCGCTGCGCGTCACAGTGATTGAAAATTGATGTATAGATTTAAATGCGCGGAATTTATTCATCTGTTTTTGTTTGACATGAGTGTATTTGGATGGAAAGTCGACATATGACCAGATCAATTTACGACCGGTCTGCCAGAACCAAAAGTGGTCGTAAGTCGATGACTGTCTGTACATTTGTACGCAAGGCTCAGCTGAACCAGTCATCTGTTCTGGCAGATTTCGGGTTGCTCAGCTGATAGCCATCAGCTTTTTTTATAATTTATTTATTTCCTGACGTTTTTCTGTGAAGTTCCTGGAAAGGGTTACTAATATTTTGTTATGTGTGGCTCACTGTAAAACAGTAAATGTTTACATTTAGGAAGCCCTGCAATCGTCACACTTTTTCTGTTACAAACTGACCTCGGCCCACCATCAGAGAAAGAAAAAGTTATGTGACCCTCGCAGGAAAACGTTTGGGGACCCCTGATTTACACCATCATCAAAACCAAACATCAAATTTATTTTGTAAAAATTCCCGAGTTGGCTTCCTGATCCATGACTTAATAAATGATTTAACTTCACTCAGGCCTTCAAATCTGAATGCATATAGGTCCTTTATTTGACAGGCAAAGGGGTGATGGTGCCAAATCAGGACTGTATGGCGGATAAGGTATACATCCCATGGATCTCATCTGGGCTCTGTGTTGGTTGCCTTGTGTGGTCTTGCATTATTATGATGGAGCTGTATGGAATTAATGTGTTTATGAGGCCTTTTCTTCAATATACCCTCTTTCAGCTTCTAAAGTGTACTAACATTGGCTTCATCGTTGATTGTCTGAGGCCCATTTAAAAGCTCAATGAGAATAATGTGCTGTGTCTTACAATACTGCTATCCTTGTATTCCAACCTTCCTGGGATTGAACCTTTCTTTTGGGGTCAAACCAGTCATATACCTTCATTTGTTAGGGCCACTGAATATATATATATATATTTGTCTGTCTTCCTTTCGGCTTTTTTCCCTTTTACTCGGGAGTCGCCACAGCAAAACATCTGATTCGCACGTTTGATTTGGCAGGTTTTTACATCGGATGCCCTTCCTGTCGCAACCCTTTTTAGCAAGGGACAGAAACACGCTGATGACTTTGCAGCTACTCTTTACGAAAGTCAGCAATGGTTCTTTTACATGCCTCACACCATAGACAGTGAGAGACATGGCCCGCCTTTGATAACCCAGTTAGCTGTACTGGGGGGGACAATGACAACCTTGTGGAGAGTGGGGCTCGAACCCCCAACCTTTGGATCAGCGATCCAGCGCCCTATACCACTAGACCACCACTGCCCCTATATATATATATATATATATATATATATATATAGAGAGAGAGAGAGAGGATTTTCTGAGTAGATCCTTCCATAGGAGAGTGCTCAATACTTTTTGGTAGAGCAAATAACAATAAAAATAAAAGGACAGGACAAAGACTTTCTATTGAAACTCCATTTATCACTACAGATCTGTAGTGATAAATGGAGTTCACACTACAGATCTGTAGTGATAAATGGAGTTTCAATAGAAAGTCTTTGTCCTGTCCTTTTATTTTTATTATATATATATATATATATATATATATATATATATATATATATATATATATATATTATTATTATATATTTATATTATATATACACACACACATATTGTCATGTCAGTTGACAAATCTGCATGTCTTTGAACTGTATGTTACCTTTTTGGTGTCATTCAGCAAAATTAACCCACCATTGTGGTGCCTACAACTGAAATATCAATGAAATTTAGAAAAGAAAAGGGAAATATGGAATGAGGGCTCTGCTAAACCAAGAGCTGTGTCATCTGAAGTCTGAATCAATAAGCAAACATTTTGCTGAATCGTTTCTGCTGCACAGCAGTGATTCTGGGAGTTCTTGCTTACTTTAGTAATTTTGGGGGGGAATTGCACCTTTGGTTTGGTATTTGTGGGTGTCCAGCAACAAACCAATCGGGGGATAGTTTTTTAAACAAAATTAGACGCATCAAAAATGCATTTATTTTTCTTTCTTTTTTTAGGGACAGAACAATTGATAGAGATATGGACAAATGATAATGGGAAATATATAAAAATGTATTTAAAGTTTCCAAACTAAACTCTTTTGCAGTATATATATATATATATATATATATATATATATATATATATATATATTTTTTTTTTTTTTTTTTTTTGTAAAATAAAACCAAAATGTGAAATTCGAAACAAATATTTCAACCATTGAAACCTTTTATTTAAACGAAGTTTAATGAATATATTTCACTGGGTACATTCTTAACATAGTCTTTTTATTGGTATTTTTAGCATTATCCAAGAACTTGCATGTTAATTTGACATGACATAATGAGATTCAACAATTTGGAATTTTTTAATATGTTTAAAAACCCGGTTCATTGTACAATTTAGATAATGTAGCTTAACTGCGGTTATATTTATCATGTGTTACAATTACAATTGTTTAAATTAAAGATAACTTGGACTACCATCATGATAAGACAGAATACATGTGTGTGAACAAGAAGGACCCAAGAGGAACGGTGAGGTTACAGGGAGCAGAGATAAAGAAGGTGGAGGACTTTAAGTACTTAGGCTCAACAATCCAGAGCAATGGAGAGTGTGGAAAAGAGGTGAAGAAGGAAAAGAAAAAGGTGGACTCCTTCTTTTCAAAAAGAAAAGAAGAAGATGGACTCCCATCATGACACACATAAGTAAGCAAAAAGTAAGTAAAAATGAAACCAAAAAAAAAGGAGTTATTTCTTTATTCCAAGGGTTATAATGTAATACAGAAAGAAATGGCAGGCATATCAATAATTTCTGAAACTAAAATGCATGTGAAATTTTATCACTATTTTCCCACATCATCTGTAATGTAATACTCAGCATCTTCATTCTTCATCACAAATATGAAAGGAGTCTCAGCTGGAAGAGATTTTTCCTCTTAGGCAGACTCTTTGCCATCAAGTTCCAAACATACACTTTCTTTATCATCTTTTTATGATTGTAAGACACTAATCACCTAGTAAATAAAGAAAAAATATGTTTAAAAAATGTTCAAAGTGAGCAATTTCTAAGAATAACAAAAACGTTTTGTGAGCACTTGCAGCATGGGAGGCAGAGAAGGAATTGAAAAAAGGCCTTTTATTGGTTGATTGTAGTTATTATGTGTATTTACATGTTTGAACGTGTGTGTGTGTGTGTGTGTGTGTGTGTGTGTGTGTGTGTGTGTGTGTGTGTGTGTGTGTGTGTGTGTGTTTACTTTGGATGAGTTAAAGGCAGGGCCCAAATTTTCATTACAGGATTAATACAGTATTTAAAAATCAACTAAAAAATCAAAATCATCATCATTAATGCTACATATTTGTCAATCATGGGGGAGCTCAAGCTAATATACAGGATATCATTGCACAGGATGTTTTATTCCATAGAATTTGTCATAAATCTTAAATAGATTTTTTTTTTTAAGGTTCAGGGTTTTTTTTCAGAGGTCTTATGAAACCATATGAGTCTATCCATGATATTTGCACTTTTAGTCCTCAGCTCTCAGTTTAAAAGTCATGTTGCTATTTTGAACCTATAGATAACCTTTGCCCTTACAGACAGAAGAGAAACCACCCACCTTCAAAAGTCCCAATCTGACTAGCTGAGCGTGGCTGTCTGTCTAGAGGTCGAGTTGATCCCATTGGTTCGGGGTGGGTCATCTCGGGAATCCTGTGTGCTTCACATTCCACCGCAGTATAAAAAGAGCAAAGCTTTCACACTTGGGGCTCTCAAGCTCACTGTCACAGTGTGTCCGCACGCAACAGCAAGAAGGCTGCATCTCACAGGTTTCATTATCTGCAGACTTAAAACACACTTATCATGACTGCTGTCTATCGTCTAGTCATTGTGCGGCATGGAGAGAGCAGCTGGAACCAGGAGAACCGATTCTGTGGCTGGTTCGATGCAGATCTCAGTGAAAAGGGAATGGAAGAGGCTAAGCGTGGTGCTCTAGCCATCAAGGATGCAGGCATAAAGTTCGACATATGCTACACCTCTGTGCTGAAGCGTGCCATCAAGACATTGTGGACCATCATGGAAGGCACAGACCAGATGTGGTTGCCTGTGGTAAGAACCTGGCGTCTGAATGAGCGTCACTATGGCGGATTGACTGGCTTGAACAAAGCAGAGACCGCAGCCAAACATGGTGAGGAGCAGGTGAAGATCTGGAGACGCTCATTTGATATACCTCCTCCACCGATGGATAAAGACCATCCTTTCCACAAGATCATCAGTGAGGTGGGACACTGACTATTGCACAGCATTAATTCTAGAAAGGGAAGTAGCAACTCTGTAATAAGACATGTAATGGGGAAATCACATAACATAACATGTTTATAGTCTTTTTTCAAGAATATATTGTGAATCACAACACTAGATTGGTTTATCTTCTACCACCAGTCTAGGCGCTATAAGGGTCTGAAGGAGGGCGAGCTGCCCACCTGTGAGAGTCTGAAAGATACCATTGCCCGCGCCCTGCCCTTCTGGAACGAGGTCATTGTCCCTGAGATCAAAGCCGGCAAGAACGTCCTTATTGCAGCCCACGGAAACAGCCTGCGTGGTATTGTCAAGCATTTAGAGAGTGAGTTTCACATGATTTCACATACATAGGACAGACTGCAAATATGACCATGAGGGTTTAACATTCCCAGATGATCTTGCACCTAATAATAGCCACCACTCACACACACAGAGGAAAAGGCCACAAGCTAGATTCTCGTTACAGCTGCGACCTTTTTGCAGAAAGGTCTTACATTCTCCATCAGCTGGGCTTCACTCAGTCATTCCTGAAGGAAAAAAGGGCCGAGGAATGGTTATGGACCAACTCAACCCAACTAAATGCAAAAAAAAGATTACATCAGTACTTTAGAATGACAGGAGATGAATTTCAGAATTTCTAAATGACAACACTGTTTTACATAAAATATACAGAAAGGTTCTAGAAATGTAGGAAGCATTCAGAGTAAGCTGAGATAGGCTCTGGCCTCCCCTTGACCCTAATTAGAATTAAGTAGCTTAGAAAATAAATAAATAAATGAATGAACTATAATGACAGCTTGCTTTTAATCTGATTATGGAAATGCTGGTACTGTAACACTAGTGCAGTGCTTCTCAAATAATGGGGCGCGCCCCCCAAGGTATGGTGCCGGGGGCACGGTGTGATGCCGGGGTGTACGCGTATGACTCTGGGGAACATGCTTTTCTGGAATAGTGTACAAGAATTAAGTGTAATTCCACCTCCACTCCAGTAGTTCGCAGTGACGCTCTCATTGTCGCGCTATGGTGTAGTGGTTTCTCGCACGAACAAATGATACGAAGTGCAGTAAACAATCCATCAGGAAAAAACACGGAAAATTTTCTAACAGGACCAAAGAGAAAGGTCGAGAGAGACGGAGATATTAAGACATAAATAAGTTGAATGAGTTTAAATAAGGACGTATTTGCACTTTGGTGCACTTTAAACCTTTTCTGTCACAGATTAAAAAACAATGTTAATGAAGTTTTTCTTTATTGTAAGTTGAACTGTATTTCTTTCATTTTTGTTTTTAATGTTAATAAAGATACAATGTTATGCAGAGGTGTACTAATAACAATTTTATAGACAAATCATACTATTTATAGTTGGTGGTGGTGGTGGGGGGGGGGGTGAAATGCTTTTTTTCTTCCAAGAGGGGGCGTCACCAAAAATAATTGAGAAGCACTGCACTAGTGCAACCTACTGATCAACCAGGGCAATTGCATGGGTAGTTTTTGATGGTCTCCACATACCTGCATGGGATTCTTTTGCGTGCTGTTAACTGCTATGTTGAATCACACGTGTGACGATACGTGTGAATGGCTGTCTGTCTGTCTGTCTGTCTGTCTGTCTGTGTCCCCATGTACAATTGGTCACCTGTCAAGAGTGTACCCACCGGTGTGAGTTGGTTTTAGCTCCAGCTAACCCAACACCCACAATGTATATGTGGTATACAAAGTGAATAAATTCTATAAAATTAGTCTGTTTTTAGCATATTTTCTATAATGCTAGTACATTGATTAGCCTATCAACTATGTGAAGTGAAAGATGAGTTCACAGGCAATGTAAATCACAAGGTAACAGTCAAATAGGACAAGGAGAGGCTTTTGTATCAGTCATGCATGTCCTGTTAGAGATAATGTCAGTCATGCATGTCCTGTTAGAGATAATGAACTGCTTTATACCATGACAATTGAACAGTCAAAAATGAATTGCTTTTTCATTTTTGACATTAGTTGGCCTGAGACCAACTATATAGACTAATTTAAGTCAAATGTGTCCTCACTACCTGTGTCTTTTTCCTCTCTTCCTCTGCAGGCATGTCTGATGCAGCCATCATGGAGCTAAACTTGCCCACTGGCATCCCTATTGTCTACGAACTGGACAAAGACCTGAAACCTGTGAAGCCCATGCAGTTCCTTGGGGATGAAGAGACTGTTCGCAAGGCCATGGAGGCTGTGGCTGCCCAGGGCAAGGTGAAGAAATGAGACCAGACAAGGACACAAAGACTATACCTACTCAAGACTTCCTCTTTTTAATCTGTTCCGCTCATTCTGCTCGACTCCATTGAATGCCATTCCACCATCGGAGTATACTGTCACTCCTTTTCCACCAGACATGGTACCGGTTCTCACTGGGTTCCTCAGTAAACCTTTTTTAGAAGCTTCCAAAAGTAACAAGCTCTAGACCTAGCTGTAATCGCTGAGGTTTTTCCATATTGCATTTGTAGCTTTGAGAAAATTTCACTAACCAAAACCGAATCCTCCACTGAACAATTTTGCATAAGATGAAATCAATAGTAACATCGTTTTTAGACATTATTAGTGGCAATGCAGCTTCAGTTTGGATTTCTGCCCTGTTGGCACTCAGTCAGTCAACAAATACTATGAATTCTACAAACATATTTCACCTTATTTTACTGGCAGACATGTTAATAGCTTGATTGGCTGCTGTATAAAGTGGGTTCCAGACCAGCTGCGATATGACCAGTAAAGGAATGTTTTTATTGCAATGGGAAAACATTATATGAGTGCTGCCAGATTATGCACCAGAACCCGCACCTTGTTAGTGGAAAAGAGCTGTGAAATAATGAGGCAAAGCCAGGTCATGTGACAGATATGCCTGTCTTCCTCCTTTATGTAGAAATAAATTAGAAACATTTTGCCATACACTAAAATGCAACTCGGCTTCATATAACCATCATGTTGGTGCTGCTCCCACTTTAATAAAATAAAGCCATCACCATTTTGTGTACTATCTTCTTTGAGTCATTCCTTGTTTCTCTCTGTTCTGCTCCATCTTGGCATGATTTCAATATTTTCAACAGAGCAGCGCAGTGCAGTGTAAGCTAAGAGCTCTAGGCTTGGCGTGGCGAGGTCACAGGGTCCAGTCTGGCTGCCGGCCCGTCCCACAATGCTGCAGTGCCACCTCAGCATGTCTCTATCTCTCCAACACGACTTTCTGTCAGACAATCCTGGCAAATCAACAACACCAGAGTTAGAGGCAGATCCGGTTCCATAGTAACTACAATTAAAAAGAATAGGTGTGTGTGTGTGTGTGTGCGCACGCATCATCTGCATGTGCGTGTCTTATGGGTGTTTGCAGGTAAGGTTTCTATCATCGGAAAAGGACAATCTAAAAAAACCAAGCACTATCACTGGGCAGGAGCCCAGCAGCAGGATCCCTTTAGGGCCGTATACATTACGTACAGATGCTTATTTAAAGTGCTTGTGGAGAGTTATCCATTATAAATGTTTATATTCATTTCTATGGGTGCATATGCATCACTGTTCAGTTCATTTTCTGTAACCACTTCATCCTAATTAGGGTCGCGGGGAGGCTGGTGCCCATCCCAGCCAACTCAGGGCGAGGGCAGAGTACACCCTGGACAGCTCACCAGGCCATCGCAGGGCGGAAACACGCTGACTGACGGCTTTGCAGCCTACTCTTGTCGAAAGTCAGCAATGGTTCTTTTACATGCCTCACACCATAGACAGTGAGAGACATGGCCTGCCTTTGATAACCCAGTTAGCTGCACTGGGGGGACAGTGACAACCTTGTGGAGAGTGGGACTCGAACCCCCAACCTTTGGATCAGTGATACGGCGCCTTATACCACTAGACCACCACTGCCCCTACATCACTGTTCAACGAAACAAAATAATAAAGCTTGAAATATGTGCTAATAAACAAAATCTGTGCCAAGACTCAAATTTTGTATTCTAATGTCTAGAATGTTAAAACAAATGACAGGTCACTGATATTGTTCATGAGCTCCTCTTTGTATACTTGCTTGGCACAACATTGGATATCACAGTGGAATTGTGTCTCAAAGCAAGACGGTCCTGGGTTTGGGTTCCAGGCTTGTTGAGGGTGATTTTTTTTATGTGGAGTTTGCATGTTCTCCACATTCTTGGGTGAGTTTTTCTATGGTACTCCTGTCTCTTCCTACAATCTAAAGACATGTACATTTAGCTGATCACTGGTTCCAAATTATCCCTGGGTGTAAGTGTGAATGGTTGTGTGTGTTGACCCTGCATTGGACAGATGAACTGTTTGGGGTGTACCCCTCCTTCTCCCCGAGTCACCCCAGTTGGTTTACACCATTCAGAAAATGAATGACTGAGTGAATTTACCACAACACTGCCATCTGGTGCTCATCAGGTATTTTAATTCCAGAATACAGTACTGTATTCCTATATGAGTTCTCTGAAGAATTTAGTGATGTTCTGGTATAAACCACCTTTTGTAAGCTGTCACCTGAAATTGACAAATGAACCAAATATTGGAAATTCTAGAGCATACGATAAAAGTAAACAGGAAAAACTATGAAGAATTCTTATTTTTTAATTATTAAAACAATCTATTTATATATAGTACTGGTTACTGGTGCTTTGAAATGTTTCTGGCATCACTGGCCCTTGCATGTATCCACTCTCTCTTAGCGAGGGCAGAATCCCTCCTGGAGATCTCACCGGCCATCACAGGGCAGAAACACGCTGACGGCTATACAGCCTACTCTTGACGAAAGTCAGCAATGGTACTTTTACATGAACCTCACACCATGACATGGCCGGCCTTTGATAACCAAATTAACTGCACTGGGGGGACAGTGACAACCCGTGGAACGTGGGGCTTGAACCCCCAATCTAGGATCAGCGATCCAGCACCTTTTACCACCAGGTCACCACTGCCCTCTCTTTATATATAAAATATAATAAAAATATGTTAGGAAGCACACACAGCAAATTGTATGAACTTGATTAGACCAGACTTTCATTTAAACAGACAGTTCGAATGAACTAACTTGTTAAATTCAATCCAACAGCTGTCCCTTATAGGAAGTGGTGGCTTGGTGGTAAGGTGTTGGCTCACTTATCTTAAGGGTGAGGGTTCAAGCCCCACTCTCAACCGGTTATCACTGTCACCCACACAGCTAACTGGGTTATCAAAGGCTGGCCACATCTCTCACTGTCTATGGTGTGCGGCATATAAAAGAACCATTGCTGACTTTCGACAAGAGTGGGCTGCATGGCATTTCTGCCCTGTGATGGCCTGGTGAGCTGTCCAGGGTGTACTCTGCCAGCCTCCCTGTGATCCTAATTAGGATTAAGCAGTTCAGAAAATTAATGAATGAGCTCACAAATTGTGAGCCAGCTAGTTGGCTCTGCTCATTCAAAAGGGATTCAATAGGTTCAGGGGTCCCAGTGAGGTTTAGAAAAAATAGAGGAAACGGGTTCAGAAATAGAGGAAATCAAATATTTTAGCTGGGGATCAAGGGGGCATATATTATAAATAATTATCACTTTGGCGATTAAAAATAGCGGAATTCTGCTAAATAGCGGAGATCTGGGATCCCTGGTTTATAATCTCTGTGGCCAAAACAGTTACACTCTCATATAATGTGTTTTTTTGGACCACCTATAGCTCTGATTATGGTGTGGCATTGTTCCAATAGCCTTAAACTGAGGTTGATAATATGAAAAGCTGAAAAAAATTAAAAGTTGCATCTGTTCAGGGCTCCAGCTAAACCCTCCTCTGCCATTGGAGGTCCTTCCAAAGTCATAACCTCTCCAAGCACACAAGCTCCGATCTGACTGCTGGTTTGTGCGTGATATCACACAAGCAGAAAGACGTGAGATCACATAATTGGATATTACCCACTGGACTATAAGGCAGTGATCGGTCAGAGTTTTTACAGGATTTTTCTGTGTTGTTTCTTGAGGGGTTGTTTACTGCACTTCATATCATTTGCTCCTGCGAATAACCGGTACACCATAGCATGACAATGAGAGCGCCACTGCGAACTACTGGAGTGGAGGTACAATTACACTTAATTCTCGTACACTATTCCAGAAAAGCATGCTCCCAGGAAGGGGGCAGTGGTGGTGTAGTGGTATAGGGCGCAGGGCGCTGGATCGCTGATCCAAAGGTTGGGGGTTCAAGTCCCACTCTCCGCAGGGTTGTCACTGTCCCCCCCAGTGCAGCTAACTGGGTTATTAAAGGTGGGCCATGTCTCTCACTGTCCATGGTGAGAGGCATGTAAAAGAACCATTGCTGACTTTGGTAAAGAGTAGCTGCAAAGTCGTCAGCATGTTTCTGTCCCTTGCTAAATGGGTTGTGACAGGAAGGGCATCCAACGTAAAAACCTCTGCCAAATCAAACATGTGAATCAGATGATTCACTGTGGCGACTCCCGAGTAAAAAAAAGGGAAAGAGCCAAAAGGAAGACAGACATGTTCCCCAGGGGAACACCCCCCCCTCCTCCTCCTGCCGCATCATACCACACCACTATTTGAGTGACACACTGGTCTAAGGTGATGTATTTTTCAAAGGTTATTGATTACTGTTGGGGTTTATAGCCCATTTCAACCAATAAAACAGTCATGTACTTTGCCTTCACCGAGAGTTGGCTGAGATGGGTGCCAGCCTCCCTGCTACCCAAATTAGGATTTAGAAAATGAAAATTCAGTTTAGAAAATGAATGAATGAATGAATAACAGTGATGTTTTCAAGTAAAAAGTTACCCAACATGGTTTGAATTCACTTATTTTATTCTAGACTTGCACAAATTTTTCACCTTTGTATTGGTGACAGGAATGTTGACGTTTATAGTCTTCTCTAAAACAACCCAAAGACCTTCAGTGAAGTTAAGGTTTTGAATCCTATGTAGACAATTAATGTGGGGAAATGATTCCTGATGCTTTCTGAATCACTCTTTCACAAACCAGTCCATTCTTCTTTTCCTTTCGGCTTTTTCCCTTTTTTTTCAGGGGTCGCCACAGTGAATCATCTGATTCGCATGTTTGATTTGGCATAGGTTTTTACAGCGGACGCCCTTTCTGACACAACCCTTTAGCAAGGGGCAGAAACAAGCTGACAGCTATACAGCCTATTTTTTATTAAATTCAGCAATGGTTCTTTTACATGAACCTCTCATCATAGACAGTGAGCGACATGGCCGGCCTTTGATAACCCAGTTAGCTGCACTGGGGGGACAGTGACAACCTTGTGGAGAGTGGAACTCAAACCCCCAACCTTAGGATCAGCGATCCAACACCCCCAACCACCAGGTCACCACTGCCTCACTAACCAGTCCATTGAGTCCTTGAAATTCTGAAATAAACCATTAAAATCGAGCAGACAGTTCACTTCCTTTCACTGCTACATGGAGCTGAGCCTAAAAGTGACCATTTGAAACACATTGGCCCTATTAATGATGATCCATTTCTTCATGCACTTTGTTTCATTTCCTGGTGTGCTCAACACAGTGTCTGGACTCATCAGACCACGTATCCTCCCCCCTCCCCCTCCTCCCACCAGAGTCCAGAAAGAGTCCAGTCTTTCAGCTAAATAGGAAATTTAAATACAGTCGGCCCCCAATTTACCAAGACCCCTTTGTACGAAATCCCCGGATTACAAAAAACATTTCCTTGAGTTTCAGTCTCCGAAATACGAAACAACCCCCTCTTACGAAAGGAAATTCGAGTTGCTCTCTCATTGGCTGTCTCTCAAGATCCCGCCCAGCTGGCCTCCCAGATAGAGACAGAAGGAAGCTTCACTCTTTAGTTTTTATTTTTTTAAGTTGTTTAATTCAGTAAATGTTTAATAAATGTGGGCGCATTTGAGCTCATCTGGAATTCCGATCCCTCAAGGAATCAAATTAAAGTTGGGTATGTCAAGCAGGAAATGCACTTTGAATTTTTTTTTAACTTTTGAACATCTTGTGGGCGTGGCCTGCAGCGCGCGCGAGAGAAGAAGATATATATATATATATATATAATATATATATATATATATATATATATATATATATATATATATATATATATATATATATATATATATATATATATGTATGTATGTATGTATATATATATATATATATATATATATATATATATATATATATATATATATATATAGAGAGAGAGAGAGAGAGAGAAGAGAGAGAGAGAGAAAAAGAGAGAGGTGTGTGTGTGTGTGTGTGTGTGTGTGTGTGTGTGTGTGTGTGTGTGCGCTTTAATAAAAAATGTTTAATAATGGTTTAATTAATAAATATGTTAATAAAATGGTTTAATGGTTTAATAAATAATTTTCTTTTACTTTTAACACATATTTCATACAAAATCGGTGTACTTTTATCATTTTTAAAGGGTTTATGGGGTTTATCCAGTCCAATGACTGGAGACTTGGAACGAATTAGGCGTTTACCATGCAATATGCGACCCCTACTTACGAAATCCCCGCAATACGAAAAGGGCTCTGAACGGATTAATTTCGTAAATTGGGGGCCGACTGTATTTCTGATTAGCCTGAAGAGTAAGCGGCTTTCTTACTCCTTAGCACTGCATGAGTTAGCACTGCATTGTCCATGAAGACATGCTCTGATTAACCACACAGCTCTGTAATTACAGTGCTTCTTCAAATACCTACTGTTGTATGAGTTAACAAATATTGATTCTTTTTGGACCCATGGTCATGATCTTTGTTTCGTAACCAAAAGAAAAAGATCATGAACAGGAGTGGATGAAAAGTGTTTCTTTCTCAGGGTGGTGGGGTGGTGAGGTGGTGAGGTGGGCCTCTCCCTCGGAGATAGGTTGTGAAGACTGGTGATTTTAGATTGGTGATGGAGAAGAAGCCAGTTGTGCATTAAGAGGAGCCAGTTGAGGTGGCTTAGTCATCTGATTAGAATGCCTCCTGAATGCCTCCCTGGTGAGATGTTTCGGGCATGCCCAACTGGAACGAGATCCCGGCGTTGGCCCAGAACATGATGAAAGGACTATGTTTCTTGGCTGGTCTGGTTTCTTCTGCAGAATATATATATATATATATATATATATATATATATATATATATATATATATATATATATATATATATATATATATATATATATATTTAATGCAAAGAGAAGATTTATGGATGTGTTAAAGGAGGACATGTAGGTAGCTGGAGTAAGTGTAGATGCAGAGGATAGGGTGAGATGGAGGCAGACGATTTCGAAAAGCCGAAAGGAAAAGAAGAAGATATATATATATATATCTTCCTTTCAGCTTTTTCCCTTTTTTACTCGGGAGTCGCCACAGCGAATCGTCTGATTCGCACGTTTGATTTGGCAGAGGTTTTTACGTCGGATGCCCTTCCTGTCACATCCCTTTTAGCAAGGGACAGAAACACGCTGACGACTTTGCAGCTACTCTTTACGAAAGTCAGCAATGGTTCTTTTACATGAACTTCTCACCATAGACAGTGAGAGACATGGCCCGCCTTTGATAACCCAGTTAGCTGCACTGGTGGGACAGTGACAACCCTGCGGAGAGTGGGACTCGAACCCCCAACCTTTGGATCAGCGATCCAGCACCCTATACCACTAGACCACCACTTCCCTCCACTAGACCACCACTGCCCTATATATATATATATATATATAATGCCGCCATGAGGGGGAGGCACAAACCAGTGTCTTTCCCTCACACCGGTCCCAAGCCGGGCATCCAACGTAAAACTAATGCCAAACTTTATCATGCAAATCACAACTATTACCTCCCTACCACATTGGTCAAGGCCCGGGTTAACAATGACCGCCATCAGTGCTGTTAACCAACAGGGTGCTGATGGAAATTGGACTACTGTTGGTCGAAGAAGGAGAGGCGGGAGGTGTGTTCGAAGGTGGAGGATTTTAAGTACTTAGGCTCAACAATCCAGAGCAATGGAGAGTGTGGAAAAGAGGTGAAGAAGCGTGTGCAGGCAGGTTGGAATGGTTGGAGAAAAGTATCCGGTGTGATGTGTGATAGGAGGGTATCGGCAAGAATGAAGGGAAAAGTGTAAAAGACGGTGTTGAGGCCAGCGATGGTGTATGGTTTAGAAACAGTGGCCCTGGGGAAAAGACAGGAGGCAGAGCTGGAGGTAGCAGAGATGAAAATGTTGAGGTTCTCTTTGGGAGTAACGAGGATGGATAGGATCAGGAATGAGCACATCAGAGGGACAGCACATGTTAGATGTTTTGGAGACAAAGTCAGAGAGGCTAGATTGAGATGGTTTGGACATGTACAGAGGAGGGATAGTGAGTATATTGGTAGTCGGATGCTGAGGTTGGAACTACCAGGCAGAAGGCCGAGAGGAAGACCAAAGAAGATATTTATGGATGTGATGAAGGAGGACATGAAGATAGTTGGAGTAAGAGAAAAAGATGCAAATGATAGAGTGAGATGGAGGTAGATGATTTGCTGTGGCAAATAAGAACATTATATATATATATATATATACACACGTATATACATAAACCTGAAGAATCAGTTCCTAGCTCTGATGGAACAGATCTGAGAAGCGTTCCTCTGTCTGTTGTTAAAAGCAGCTCCAATATCAACTCCACTGACACCAGAAGAACCATTTCTTGGTTATTTATATTTAGAAAAAATATTATATTTTTACAACACATGCGTGAGACGGCAAGTAAGAAGTATGCAGATTTTTTTTTTTTTTTAAACAAAAAAAGGCGCACATGACTCCTACCGGCACCTCTTTATAGAGGGGGCGGTCGTCTTCTTCGCTTCTTCTTCTTTTGACCACCAGAAGATGGAGCTGTTTCTTTATTTATAATTTGATGGCGGCATGTCGGACATTTTTTATAGTTGTTTCTCACTGTTCTTATACAAGATGGAGACGTCTAGTTTCAAAGGTATTTTTTCTTACTGTAGTTTCTCTTACAACATTCTTATTCAGGTAACTTATTTTTCTGAATTACACCATCTCGTCAGGCAGTCTACACCCTTTCTCATGTTCTTTCCATCAAACATTCCAGGATGCACTGGGGTGTTGGAAACTGATGAAAGTACTTTTCTTATTCATAAATAACTTCATTATGACGATGCCATTTAAAATAAATTCAGAGTCCTATTATACTCTGTTGGTCTTCTTTTTCAATTTAGTTGATTCAGTATATATATATCTATATATATCTTCCTTTCGGCTTATTCCCTTTCTCGGGAGTCGCCACAGCGAATCATCTGATTCGCACTTTTGATTTGGCAGAGGTTTTTTACGTTGGATGCCCTTCCTGTCACAACCCTTTAGCAAGGGACAGAAACACGCTGACGGCTTTGCAGCTACTCTTTACGAAAGTCAGCAATGGTGTTGTGCAGCGTTTTCTGCCACACTTTTTCCTTCCCACAGACGTCCCACTGAGGTGGCTTGATACAGCACTCTGGGAACAGCCTATTCGCTCAGAGATTTCTTTCTGTGTCTTACCCTCTTGCTTGAGGGTGTCAATGATGGCCTTCTGGACAGCAGTCAGGTCGGCAGTCTTACCCATGATTGCGGTTTTGAGTAATGAACCAGGCTGGGAGTTTTTAAAAGCCTCAGGAAACTTTTGCAGGTGTTTAGAGTTAATTGGTTGATTCAGATGATTAGGTTAATAGCTCGTTTAGACTACCTGAACATGATATGCTAATTTTTTGAGATATGAATTTTGGGTTTTCATGAGCTGTATGCCAAAATCATCAGAATTAAAACAATAAAAGACCTGAAATATTTCAGTTGGTGTGCAATGAATCTAAAATATATGAAACTTTAATTTTTATCAGGACATTACAGAAAATAATGAACTTTATCACAATATGCTAATTTTTTGAGAAGGACTAGTATATATCACTCACTCAGTCGCTCTCCTGTTGTCGTGGACACCCCACATAGCACTATCACAAAAGCCGACCAGGCTTCTCGGTCTTGTGCAAGCCTCTTTGCTACTTCGAAGGTGACTGATGTTCCTTTAAGATCTCTGGTCACAGTATCCTTCCATCGCATCCTTTGCCTCCCAGGTCTTCATTCTCCAGAAGGTTCCCAAAAGAGAAGTCTCCTCAGTATACAAGTCGGGACCATGCGGACAACATGTCCAAACCATGACAGCCGCTTCCTTCGAAGTAAGTGAGAGATGGTTGGTTGGTTAGTCTATACAGCTGTTCATTAGGTACATGATCTTCCCATGTTACACCAATCATTCGTCTCAGACATCTCTTGTAAAAGGCAGACAATTGCTTTTCTTCTACTATAGTAGTATTCCAAGCTTCTGCTTCGTATAGCAGGGTGGTGATGACTACTGCTTGGAATATCCGGGTATATATCTATCTATCTATCTATATATATATATATATATATATATATATGTATACTAGTCCTTCTCAAAAAATTAGCATATTGTGATAAAAGTTCATTATTATTTAGTCCATCATAATGCAGAAAGACCTATGTGAATAGCTTTGTGAAAGCTCTTTCTGCGAGCCAGCGAGCTTAATTAGCATTAGATAAGGTTAGGTAACAACCGCTCGGTGTTAAATACTCTCCCACACCAGCCTTCACACCCACCACCACCTCCTTCAGGACAACAGAGGAACTGATCACACCTGCGAGTGAGTCGTGCTCTCGATCATGCTGGATGACAGAACTGCTCCGAAAATAAGTGCAGGTCCCACAATTCAGCATTGAGCAGGAGCTGAGAGTTCAGTATCATGTTTTAAACTTTGCTTCGAAAAGCTGTGCACTGCGAAATTGTGCTCATTGGACCAGTAGTGTTGACTTAATCATTTTGCCAATAAATAATATATATATATATATATATATATATATATATATATATATATATATATATATATATATATATATATATATATAT
>CM045735.1:20042248-20049748 GCA_024760905.1 Plotosus lineatus | reverse complement strand
CACCCAGACGGAGACCTCACAGAAAATTATAAGAAGTCGACCCACTTTTTACAAAATCCCCAGAATACGAAAAATCCAGAATACGAAAAACATTTTCTGAAATGCATACGAAACAAGTTGTTTTTACGAAATTGCCAAACGCGCCATTCAAACATTCAAACAATGCGTGAGTTGCTCTCACATTAGCTGTCTCCCAACATCCCACCCCGCTGGCCTCCCATTGGACTCCCACTGGTCAGGAGGGAGCTGAATCTCCTTAGTACCGTACCCATAATGCTTGTTTGTCACACGCGTAAACGAGAGTTGTACTGTTGGTTCGTGAGTTTCATGTTTTTTTTTTTTTTTTTTGAGAGTGTTCAATGCAGTGTTATTTTTCATTTTTTAAGTTGTTTCATTCAGTAAATGTTTAATAAATGTGGCGCACTCCGTCGAATGTGGGCAAAACATGGCTCATCCAAACCTCCGATCCCTCAAGCAAACGAGTGAATGTTGAGAACTAAACAAGTATTCAAAGCGCACTTGCCTGCTTGACAGATCGGAGGTCTGGACAAGCCGCGTTCCGCCCCAAAAGCTCCGGCGTTGGCCGCGACGCCGCCCGCACTTGGCGGAGCGCATCATAAATTTTTAATAATGTTTAATATTGGTTTTTTGGTGAATAAAAAATGTTTAATAATGGTTTCATTAATAAATATGTTAATTAAATGGTTTAATATGTTAATAAAATGTTTAAATTATTTAATAAATAATTTTCTTCTACTTTCAACACATATTTCATACAAAATTGGTGTATTTTTATAATTTTTAAAGGGTTTATGGGGTAGTATTGGAAGCCTTGGAACGAATCACGCGTTTTACATGTAAAATGCGCCTCTACTTACGAAAACTCCAGGTTCTGAAAGAGGCGCTGGAACGGATTGATTTCGTAAGAAGAGGGCTGACTGTAGTTTTAGTGGGGGGTTGGGTTGTTTCTTTTTTTTCTTTGTCTGGGGGTTTTTGTCCTTTTTTTTCATATTTGGCCTTGTTTTTGCGGCATTTTCCTTAACCTTCCCCGATTTTCCTCATTGTCTTATTTTTCGATTAATATTTTTGAAAAAAAAAATCCATGATGTACTGAAGCTGCAGAAACTGAAGCACAAAGTTCTGTTTAACTTATTCACATACCTAACATTCATTCATTCATTTTCTGTAATTGCTTCATCCTAATTAGGGTCACGGGGAGGCTGGTGACCATTCCAGCCAACTCAGGGCGAGGGCAGTGTACACCCTGGACAGCTCGCCAGGCCATGGCAGGGCGGAAACACGCTGACGGCTTTGCAGCTACTCTTTTTACGAAAGTCAGCACTGGTTCTTTTACATGCCTCACACCATAGACAGTGGGAGACATGGCCGGCCTTTGATAACCCAGTTAGCTGCACTGGGGGGGACAGTGACAACCTTGTGGAGAGTGGGACTGAAACCCCCAACCTTTGGATCAGCAATCCGGCGCCTTATACCACTAGACCACCACTGCCCCCACATACCTAACACTTTCTCTCAATTCTGATTCATCCATTCAAGTCCAAAAACGTCTTAAAATGTTTTCCAATCGTTTTTTTTTTTACAGGAGCACACACCATATAAAAACTTTCATCAAAATGTCCTCTAATGTTTTGGTCCCTTTCCTGTAGGTATTTTATCGGGAACTGGAAACTGTAGAAAATACCATAGTTTGGTTCCTATAGTTTAATATACAGTCCGGTACATACTTTCCTATTTTTTCCCCAGTCGGTTCGGTTCCGATAGTAATTCATACAGCTTCCTGTAGATTCTCACTTATAGATTCTTATAGATTACTATAATAATTCATATCATTTAATGCAGGTTATAGCACGAGTTCCTCTAGAAAGAGATACTATTTCCTTTAGGTTCTCACATTTGAGTTCTTATTTTTGGGGTGAGTGGTGGCCCGGCGGTCAGCTACTGGTTTAAACATATTTATTCATGATAGAAAAAATATATATAAATATATATAAATATAAATATACATGACAAGATGGGCAAACAAGTGTATACACACTTATATGAACGCCTCTCTTGATACAAATGTGACTTTGAATTTACATGATGGTGACGTTGAACAGTCAAAAGTAATTCTCAAGGAAATGAATATGATAACAAAGGACTTGTAGGATATTAAAATATTTGTTTACAAATTTGACGAAATGATCATTTCGAACAAAAGGTGTGATGGTATTCTGCTAATAGTGATATGAACAAAAATGATTCATTTATTCAAATCGTTTTTCGATGATAAATTGGTGAACAGATTTTAACAATTGGGTTTGAATTTCGAGATTCAAAGACGATGATCCATATAATACTGTGGACTAAAGAAAAAACATCAACAGAGCAAAACTGGGTTGCTCTTATGAAATTCAATCTGGGACAAATATAAAGAAATAAATATGCAGTGCATCTTCGGTGTCATGTCCACAAAGACAGCTACTGGATTTCAAATCAAAAACTTCAGTTCAGTTCATTTTCTGTTTATTTCAATCAGGATCCTTTTTTTTTATTTCAGGCAAATTGATGCACTTTAAATCTTTTTTTTTTGTTTGTTTGTTTTTTTAAACCACACATTTGTGAATAAGGTTATTGTTAGTTGGAAGTTGATCTGTATATCTTGCTTGGTTTGTATTCTGTAATGTTAAGAAGGACACAGTGTCATGCAGAGGATTATTTATAATAATTTGTGGCTGTGCGGCATCTTCTCTTCTTCCCGGTGGAGCGGCGACACAGAAAACAACTGAGGAGCGCCGACACGTGCAGGGATCCTCACTTTGAGCCGTTAATGGGGATAGAGACCTTCACCCCTCCCCCACTGCAGATTAGTTCGAACAACGATCGACCCCCCCAGTGAAGGTTACATAACCGGCCTTTGATAACCCAGTTCGCTGCCTTGTGGAGAGTGGGACTCGAACCTCCAACCTTACTACATCATTTACTGTTGTTGTATCTACTAATTTATTATTATTATTATTATTATTATTATTATTATTATTATTATTATTATTATCATTATCATTATTATTATTATTATTATTATTATTATTATTATTATCATTCTTATTATTATTATTATTATTATTATTACTGTTATTATTATCATCATCATTATTATTATTATTATTATTATTATTATAATTATTATTATCATGATTATTATTATTATTATTATTATTGTTATTATTATTATTATCATTATTATTATTATTATTATTATTATTATTATTATGATTATTATTATTATTATTGTTGTTATTATTATTATTATCATTATTATTATCATTATTATTATTATTATCATTATTATTATCATTATTATTATTATTATTATTATCGTTATTATTATTATTATTATTATTATTATTATTATCATGATTATTATTATTATTATTATTGTTATTATTATTATTATCATTATTATTATCATTATTATTATTATTATTATTATTATTATTATTATTATTATTATTATTATTATTATCATTATTATTATTATTATTTTATGCATTTGGTTAATAGAAGTATGTGTTTTTGTAGATTTGAGATTTCTTGTTTTTATAATTTGACCCTTTGCATGACCGCACAAGAGTTCCTATGTGTGGAGCACAAATGGAGAAAATAAAAATCTTGAATCTTGACACCCAGACGCGCTCACACACCCAGACGGAGACCTCACAGAAAATTATCAGAAGTCGACCCACTTTTTACAAAATCCCCAGAATACGAAAAATCCAGTATACAAAAAACATTTTCCGAAATGTATACGAAACAAGTTGTTTTTACGAAATTGCCAAACGCGCCATTCAAACATTCAAACAATGCGTGAGTTGCTCTCACATTAGCTGTCTCCCAACATCCCACACCGCTGGCCTCCCATTGGACTCCCACTGGTCAGCAGGGAGCTGAAATTATTAAAAAATGTTTAATAATGGTTTCATTAATAAATATGTTAATTAAATGGTTTAATATGTTCAACGTCACCATCATGTAATATTGGTTTTTTGGTGAATAAAAAATGTTTAATAATGGTTTCATTAATAAATATGTTAATTAAATGGTTTAATATGTTAATAAAATGTTTAAATGGTTTAATAAATACTTTTCTTTTACTTTCAACACATATTTCATACGAAATTGGTGTATTTTTATAATTTTTAAAGGGTTTATGGGGAGTATTGGAAGCAACGAATCACGTGTTTTACATGTAAAATGCGCCTCTACTTACGAAAACTCCAGGTTCTGAAAAGGGCGCTGGAACGGATTAATTTCATAAAAAGAGGGCTGAATCCAGTAGCTGTCTTTGTGGACATGACACCGAAGATGCACTGCATATTTATTTCTTTATATTTGTCCCAGATTGAATTTCATAAGAGCAACCCAGTTTTGCTCTGTTGATGTTTTTTCTTTAGTCCACAGTATTATATGGATCATCGTCTTTGAATCTCGAAATTCAAACCCAATTGTTAAAATCTGTTCACCAATTTATCATCGAAAAACGATTTGAATAAATGAATCATTTTTGTTCATATCACTATTAGCAGAATACCATCACACCTTTTGTTCGAAATGATCATTTCGTCAAATTTGTAAACAAATATTTTAATATCCTACAAGTCCTTTGTTATCATATTCATTTCCTTGAGAATTACTTTTGACTGTTCAACGTCACCATCATGTAATATTGGTTTTTTGGTGAATAAAAAATGTTTAATAATGGTTTCATTAATAAATATGTTAATTAAATGGTTTAATATGTTAATAAAATGTTTAAATGGTTTAATAAATACTTTTCTTTTACTTTCAACACATATTTCATACGAAATTGGTGTATTTTTATAATTTTTAAAGGGTTTATGGGGAGTATTGGAAGCAACGAATCACGTGTTTTACATGTAAAATGCGCCTCTACTTACGAAAACTCCAGGTTCTGAAAAGGGCGCTGGAACGGATTAATTTCATAAAAAGAGGGCTGACTGTAGGTTTATTGGGGGGGTTGGGTTGTTTCTTTGTTTTTGTTTTTTCTTTGTTTGAGGTTTTTGCCTTTTTTGGGGAAAAAAAAAACCTGTGATGCACTGAAGCTGCAGAAACTGAAGCACGGAGTTCTGTTTAACTTATTCACATACCTAACACTTTCTCTCAATTCTGAATCATCCATTCAAGTCCAAAAACGTCTTAAAATGTTTTCCAATCGTTTTTTTTTTTTACAGGAACACACACCATATGAAATGTGTCAGGCCAATAGGATGCAATGCACATTATTACAATGTAAAATTATATTGTTATGGTTGCAATCTACATTGGGAATGTCTAACTGGGACTGCATCCATCTGAGCATGAGTGCCCAGTGCAAAAACAAATAAATAAATAAATAAAAGCCATGTCTCCATCTGGGATGCATCTATATAGAATGCCACCATGCACTTTACTCAATCTTAAATAATTAATATTACAAAGTTAAAGAGTTTGAAACTGTTTGAAACTGTTCAATCCTGTCTTAAAAAAAAAAAAAAGAATCACACACACACACACACACACACACATGAGGAAAAGTGTACAAGAGGGTGTTGAGGCCAGCGATGTTGTATGGTTTAGAAACAGTGGGGCTGAGGAAAAGGCAGGAGGCAGAGCTGGAGGTAGCGGAGATGAAAATGTTGAGGTTCTCTCTGGGAGTAACGAGGATGGATAGGATCAGAAATGAGTATATCAGAGGGACAGCCCACGTAAGATGTTTTGGAGACAAAGTCAGAGAGGCTAGATTGAGATGGTTTGGACATGTACAGAGGAGGGATAGTGAGTATATTGGCAGTAGGATGCTGAGGTTGGAACTACCAGGCAGAAGGCCTCGAGGAAGACCAAAGAAGAGATTTATGGATGTGGTGAAGGAAGACATGAAGGTCGTTGGAGTCAGAAAAGAAGATGCGGAGGACAGGGTGAGGTGGAGGCGGATGATTTGCTGTGGCGACCCCTGAAGGGAGCAGCCGAAAGTAAAAGAAGAAGAAGAAGAAGAAGAAGAAAGACAGATTTGTTCCAGTTCATTTTGTCAGTTTATCTTAAAAACAACATTGCAGTTTTCAGGCTGACTTTTCTTAAATATTATTGTAATGTGTTGTTGTTTACCTTTTATTTGAAATCTGCAGCATGTATATGTTTGTGTTTTCAATTTTTAAATCTTGACTGGAGGCCAGGGGGAAATTTTCAGTGTAGTCAAAATTTCTTCTTGAATGATTTTTTAATCCTAGAAGAGCCGAATGTTAAATCTCAAATTATTATGCAATTCAATCAAAAATGCTCAATAGTCCCTTTTGTGTGTGTGAGTGCAGGGTTCAGTGTTCAATGTGTCCGACAACACTGGCCTTCAGGACACCCCCCCCCCCCCCATAGGCCATGTATAGGTGTCAAACATCCCCTTTAGCTTGAGACATCACAGAAACTGAGCTGAGCCTCTTGTAGGTCACTAACACCCGGAGTACCACCTTATGCATGAAATTGCTGCAGGTTCCCTAAAACGAACAAAAGACTTGTCTGTCACCATGGATACCTATAGAATAAAAGTGTTGCCGATTGAATAAAGGTGATGACGATGATGCAACCTCTTCTTAAAGGCCAGAGGCCCAATACACAATCACAAATCAGCCTGAGCTGAAAAGAAGATCCAACCCTGTGTTTGTGAGCTTGACTCCCATGAAATGTCCTCATTAAGAAAGAGGTTCATTAGAAGTAAGAAACAAGACACATGTTCTGACTCACTCATTTGCAAATCCATTTAATTTGCTTGATCACACTTGCATGAGAGTACACCAGGTTTTCATGAAGTCCATAAACATGCAAACTGGGCTCAATGAGATTGCCTTTCATCTTTCCCCCTTTTCATTGGTGTTTACAGCAAATGATTCGCACATTTGATTTGGCATAGGTTTCTCACTTCAGATGCCTTTCCTGACACAACCCATCAGCACAGGACAGAAACACGCTGATAGCTTTTGCAGCTTACTCTTTACAAAATCAAAGGTTCTTTTACTTGAACTTCTCAGCCGAGACAGTGAAAGACATGGCCAGCCTTTGATAACCCAGTTAGTGTACTAGGGGCTATTTTGGCTTAATGTCCCCAGAAAATTTCCTTTTGGTGTCAGTGTAAATGCTTTCTGTCATCCTTACAATGGGCTATCAAAACAGGCTTTTCAGAATTTTCCCTGCCAGCATTCAAAATCAGCCGAGCCAGAGAGAAGGGTTATCAAAGGCCGGTTATGTAACCTTCACTGGGGGGGTCGATCGTTGTTCGAACTAATCTGCAGTGGGGGGAGGGGTGAAGGTCTCTATCCCCATTAACGGCTCAAAGTGAGGATCCCTGCACGTGTCGGCGCTCCTCAGTTGTTTTCTGTGTCGCCGCTCCACCGGGAAGAAGAGAAGATGCCGCACAGCCACAAATTATTATAAATAATCCTCTGCATGACACTG
>CM045735.1:19839748-20037248 GCA_024760905.1 Plotosus lineatus | reverse complement strand
ATAAAAATGACTTGCCTCCAACAAAATGTTCGCTACATACACGACCGGTCGGAGCTGGTCGCCAATCTTTCCTTTTGTTGTCGGTATCTGCTCTTTTCAAAGCAAAAATCCATTTCTCTAGTTGGGCCTTATTAGCAGGGAATCTGATATTTAACACCAGGTTTCTTTCCTCTATAATTTGTACAACCAACAGCAACATAATTAAGTGCCATTTTGCACTTGTTTAATAAGTAAATGCAGTATGAATCCCTTATGCTTGTGCTATTGTGTTGGGGCCCGAGTGAATGGTTTGTTGATGGGGTGATGTATCAGCTGCAACACCACTATGGACACTTTTATTTCAAAAGACGCACACACACACACACACACACACGCACACACGCACACACACACGCACACACACACGCGCACACACACACACACACACACACACGCGCACGCACACACACAGACACGCAAGCGCGCGCGCACACACACACACACACACACACACACGCACGCCCACACACAGACACGCAAGCGCGCGCGCACACACACACACACACACACACGCACGCACACACGCACGCGCACACACAAAGACACGCAAGCGCGCGCACACACACACGCGCGCACGCGCGCGCACACACACACAAACACACACACACACACGCGCGCGCGCGCGCGCGCGCACGCACACACACACACACACACAGATACACCCACACACACACGCCCACACACACACACACAGGTCATGTAAGGCCCCACCTACCAGGTTAGTACAGTATTTAAACTTAAGTTTGTGCCAAGATCGGGTTGTTCAATCAGTTTTCTTACCTGGTGAGGAGATTAAGCTGCAGCAGGGGAATCATAGTCAGTGTACTAGTCTCTGAACTTAAGACGCACAGTCAAATCTTTATAATGGATCAGTCTTCAGGTGATCAGTCTTCAGGTGAGTTTTTAAACTATATTTTATTATAACAATGTTTTATTATACTATTACTATTACAACAATATTTTCAGATTTCCTGAGATTGCTTGACATTCATTGTTGATATGCAATGCTATTTTAACACTAAAACACTAATAATATTACTATAACACCCATTCATTCATCTGCAGGGTCTGCTTCACCCTTGGTGGCTCCATCCCATGAATGCCACCAACAGGAGAACATAATTATGAGACTGGGAGATTCAGCACTCTGGAAGTATTTTTCTCACTTCGAGATTGAAATGCTTATCACCAAAGCTGGGAGGTAATGAGTTAAAACTGAGTGAAACCAGTTAGCTAAACCAACTTGATCTTTAAAGCTGATTTTAAAAAACTCAGAATTTTTTTTTAAATGTTAAATTAATATCGTGCTTATAATTTTCTTTTAATTTAGAAGGATGTTTCCAACCTGTAGCATAAGTGTGTCTGGTCTTCTGCTTGATTCCAAATACGTCATCATGGTTGAAATGGTCAGAGTGGATGAGTTCAGGTATAAGGTAAGACAACATAAACAGCAGACAAAGGTCACACATGACTGCAAACACTAAAAGGAGAGTTTTGTGGTGGGTACATATATAAACCTGCAGGTTAACAGGACATTTTTAACTGTAAATTTAACTCTTTACACTTAAAAACACTTTAAACTCTTTACACTTTAAATAATTGTAAACTGGATGTTTATTATAATTCGTTTAATTTTCAACATGTAAAATAATTTACAAACTTCATTCTACTGTTTTATCACCGCCGGTTCTCAAACTGATGTCTCCCAAAGAAAAAACAAACCCAAAACCTATTATCAAAACTACAGACATCCCTTGCCACTTCGCGATTTGAGCATCGCGGTCTTGGTGCACACTGTATTTAAAAAAAAAAATCATAAACATTTTAAAATTCGCGCTGAAACTCGGAAGGCAGGGACAAAAGGCAGGCTGTGTCCATTGTTTCCAAACACAGACTGAAGTGCCCCTCCTCCCCAGTTCAGGCAGGGACCGCCCACTCAACTCAGTCTCGATTGACTTAGATGCTTGATGCTATTGCCTCCCGCCCACTCATTTCAATCCTGCAAGCTGATTGGCTTAGACGTTTGACGCTCTTGCCGCCTGCCCACGCAACTCAGCCGCGTGACCACTGGTAACTGTTGCTTGCACGTTCCAGCGGGATTTTTTTGTGATTTTGTGATCTTATTGTATCATGTTTGTGAACGTCCTGCACCATGGAGAAGAACTACAGTATTGTCAGATATGAGTACAGTACAGTACTTAAAGTATTTATATATACAATCTCTTTAAATATTAATACATTACAGTATTTACATATGCATATAACTGTGTAACGTTTAATATACACTTCTTGATATTGTAGAAAACATATAGAAATGAGACAACATGGTAGAAATGGGGGGCGTGGCGTTCCTACTTCGCGAATTTTTCTAATATCGCGGCCAGGTCTGGGCTACATTATCCAGAATATTTCAAGGGATGACTGCTCATCTGAGTGCGTGCAGGTGAGGTGCACTGAGTGTGTGTGTGTGTGTGTTTGTGTGTGTGTGTGTGCACTCAGATGGGCACCTCACAAAAATGTAAGTACAGTAGTTTGATGTGAGGTTTTGGGTTGCTTTTTGTTTTGTGTTTGTTTAGGGATTTGTCTTGGGAACCCAATGACGTCACTGAACGTCGCACGTGTATGGGTGTTGGATACATATCACTAATCTTAGAGTTTGAATCCTGATATATCGACACAAGTTTGTAAAATTTATATTTTGAATTTTCATGTGTACACTTTCCTTATGTCTGACTCATTTTTCATGTTTATCTATGATTTCAAGCTTCGTTTCAAGAGAAATTGATACATAATAGTGGACAAGCATAAGTGTGATTGCGCATCCTGTCCACTAGGTGACAGTGGTGCTCTCACTGTGTTTATGTTTAGGGCAGATTTTTACCGCGGGAGGGGGGGGTCATAGATTGTTTATATTGTAAATATAATGAATTTATATAAAGTATAATAATAATAATAATAATAATAAGCACTCCATGAGTGTTATTTTTCAACAGCTGAAATAAACTTGGTTGGGAAGTAATGCTTGAACTTTTCTTAAAAAAAAACAAAAACAAAAAAAAACACAGTTGATGGTGCATCAGCTGGGAGAATGAAGGCTCAGGCTCAGTCTCACCCAAATACCTTGCTAATGTTTGCAACATGTCCAACTCACCTCTGTTCATGTGCTGTCCCCTTATGGGTTACATTTTAGCTCTCAAATCGCTCAAATGACCGACATGTAACCGAGAAAATCCGGTCATTCTTCAAGATAAAGATTGCTCAGACTCAGATAATAAATAAAACGGAAATATTTAATTATTTATTCTGCGGACCAGTACCAATTGAGCCTCCGACCGGTACAGGTCCACTGTCCGGTGGTTGGGGACCCCTGGTGTAGGAAAAAGCACCAAGCAAACAATATGAAGTGCAGTAAACATGATTTATAGTTGCCAGGGGCGGGAAGGCTTCAAAAAAAGTTTTATTCCTATACTGGGCATAACAAAAAATAATTGAGAAGCACTGCACAAGGCATTCTTAAGTGCGAGGGAATGCACACAGAAGAATTCAAGGCTAATCAATCTGAAAAAAAAAAACATTTCCCCAGCAGAGCTTGTAAATTAAAAATTTGCTCGTTGGATGGAACAGATTTTTGTGGGATCGAAGTTCATATCATGGAAAATTCTTTATTAGGGACACTCGTAAGTCAAGGTAACATTGTATAAATTATATGTTTTACACACTGTATAAAAATTATATATAGAAGTAAATATATACAAACACAAATTAACACTGCAAAAAATGTTTGTTTGTTTTAAATGTTTACAGTGGAAGAATCAGCAGTGGAAAGTGGCAGGAAATGGAGAACCGCCAAGTTCATCTGGATTTTACATACATCCAGATTCTCCTGCTTTGGGCAGCCATTGGATGAGGCAGCCCATTTCCTTTATCAAGTTAAAGGTCACCAACAACCCACTGAACAAGACAAAAGGCCATGTAAGAATTTTGAGTGGAGTGCTACAAATTTTGTGTTATGTTTCTTTGTTTGTTTTGGTGGGGGGTGGGGGTATTGGTGGTGTTGCATTGCATTACATCATGAAGCATTTTGTGCCCTACTGTATACCTTTCACTACCTTATCAGACCTATCATTATTGACTTTTCTTTGTCAGCGCCATCATGCAGATGAAACATGAAATAATATTAGGATATATTCAAGTGGGATTTCAAGCTTTTATAGTGAAACGTGAACAAATTATGACAACATCAGGGAGCCCGGAGCTGGACATGATGGACTATGTATTATACCTGCCTAGTTATTATAGAAATTAATGCGAAGATCAATACTTATTGTGACCAAAAAATTAATTGTGGCATTTACACTGGGTCATGTGGTAACATAATATATTGTCACTGTTGCTGAAGTATTAGTATTACTAGTGTTGTTATTATTAGCAGTTCTCATTCATTCATTTTCTGAACTGCTTAATCCTAATTTGGAACAACCATTTAACCTGCAGTGCATGCTTTTGGACTGTAGGAGGAAACCAGAGTACAGTATCCGGAGGAAACCCACACAAACACAGGGAGAACATGCAAACTCCACATAGAAACGCCTGAGCTGGGAATTGAACCTAGGACCTTACCTTATTGGCAGTTCTCAGTTTATAAAAACAATTATTTGCTATTACTGTATCAAAAATAATATGAAACACTAGTAGAAACTGGCAATGAAACATCCAATCTGCTCAGTTATGAAACACAGAGTAAGGAATTATCAGAAATCTTTTTTTTTCTTTATTTCTTTTTTTGAGGCTTTTGGATTTCACTTCTTGTTCTAATTCCATTTTTATCTCCTTCCACTGTAGCTCATTTTGCATTCAATGCATCGCTACAAGCCTCGCTTTCATGTGGTGTGTGCTGACGACCTTCAGAAGGTGCAATGGAGTCCTTCCAAGACCTTTACATTCCGTGAAACTATATTCACCGCAGTCACAGTTTACCAAAACGACATGGTCAGTTCTATCATTGGTACAGGGAACCATAAAAATTGTTACGTCTTCTTGTATTTGGACCTTTTTGTTAACTTGGAGCTGGGTTTTTTTTCTGTTTCTTTTCCCAAGATCACCGAGATGAAGATCAAGCTCAACTCGTATGCAAGGGGCTACAGAGAAGACGGATTACATACAGCAAAGTAAGGTGAAATCACAAAGATAGGCCAGTTTTAGAAAAAAGAGTGCAAAATTAAATTGCTTTATTTTGTTGCAGGCGAAGAGCTCAGCAAAGACAAGAGAATTCAGAGAACATTGGCAACGTGGGCCCAGAACCTATACACTATCAAGGTGAGTACTCAATGTGAATCAATAGGTGTATGTAATTCCAGTAGGTTTGTAAACCGACTGGAATTACCTGAAGGAAGTGTATGATTCTTAAGGATAAAGTATGTGAACCCCAAGGCTAACAAAGCCACTAGATTTTGAAAACAGCTATTTGTAGCCAGGAGTTCGTAAACTTGGAAATCAATTATTAAAGCTTGATTCATTTGACTTTATAAAATTGGTGAGTGCTATAATTATGGACACCCAATAATATTACTCCAAATTCCCAATGCAAAAAAAATTCCAATGGCGAGCATCCCACTATTGTGCCAATGCATTCAAGGGCTATCTTTAAAAGTCTAAATCCTACCTTGCATGTTGACAGATTGTCACATAGCTGGCCTTCTCTGGCACATTGGTAATTATTGGGCCAAATTCCCTGGGCTTCGAGCCTCAACATATGACACAATCAAGTCCTAGATGTGGCAGTGGAAACAGTCCTGTTCCTGGCTCAAACGCAAGCTTTGGCATGATAGTGGAATCATGGCTAATGGGGTAAAGAAGAACCCCCAGTGTGGTGGCAAGGGGAAGATTAAAATACAAATACTGTACTGTAGAGATGAGTCAGACAGAAATGAGTCGGACACAACCAGCAGATAACATGTTGTAACCTAAGTACTATAGGTGCTGGTAATTAAACACAGGTGAAACTGGTCAACATGTTCCCTGCTGGCTCTATTTCACCACTATCCATTTGCAGATGATGTTTGGTCAGATCCTTGTTAGCATAAACAGATAAAGGCTTGAAGGAATCACAGAAACTGACTTATCTCTGTACCAAAATCCAAACACTGGACAGGCTGGATATTCATGGAAGGACATCACAAAAAACAATAATCCCAAAGAATAAAACACTGATGTGAATCTGACGTTTTTCAAAACATTTGTGTGATGATGTTAATGGGTTTTAAAAAAAGACTTGAAAAATTATACACATAATGCACATAATGCCTTTTACACTACCACTTGGTCAGGTCATCATTGTAATTAAGAATTGGTTTTCAATTGACTTACATGCTTAAATGATGTATAAATACATAATTCCAAAGGATTCACTTACTTTTCCTGGCACTGTACGGTTACATATGCTAAATAAGGAAACTTTATTGTTACCCAGAGATTGTTGGTTTCATGAATTTGAATGATCTTACCTGGTGGTCATCTGTATTTTTGTCACTTATAGGTTGGCCAGGGATTCCACATAACCTTCAAGGAGCACATTCAAATTTCTTGATGCTTTCCAACAATGCCCTGATGGCCCAGAATGAAGATATGTTCACAAGAGGAGCACAGCAGAATCCTGGCCAAACTCTGTACAATGGGGGAGCCGTGGGATTCCCGAACTCAGAGCTACTTGTTTCAGGACAGACCATGTATCAACCACACAGGTACAGCATGTTATCTGGTATATGGCAGCCACCATTAAGCACATGTAGTGGATGTTTTCATTCTTATGCTCACTGAAATCATTCGGCCAAGTCAGGTTTGTTGTCCTGTTGCAAAATATCTAACAAGTAACGAGGGATAGCACTGCACTGCAAAAACGATAGCAAGTTAAACTTGAATAGATTACATTTGCAGCATTTCACAGATCCCTTATCCAGAGCAACTTGGATTTTTATATAATTGAACAATTGATGGTCTTCCTCAAAGACCCACCTGTACAAGGGCGTGAACCTCCTCAAACATCAGCTAAGTAAACCAGAGTTCACACTTCCCATGGTTTGGTATTTCTTAGTAGAATATTAAGGTATTGAATCTGAGATTTTTCCGTGATTGCTTTTCAAGTAATTCAGTCGGCCCCCTACCTACGAAATTAATCCGTTCCAGAGCCTTTTTCATAATGCGGGGATTTCGTAAGTAGGGGTCAGACCTTGCGTGTTAAACGCCTAATTCGTTCCAAGGCTCCGGTCTTTGGACTGGATAAACCCCATAAACCCTTTAAAAATGATAAAAGTACACCAATTTTTTAATGAAATATGTGTTAAAAGTAAAAGAAAATTATTTATTAAACAATTTAAACGTTTTATTAACATATTAAACCATTTTATTAACATATTTATTAATTAAACCATTATTAAACATTTTTTATTAACACACACACACACACACACACACACACACACACACACACACCCACACCCCTCTCTCTCTCTCTCTCTCGCTCTCTCTCTCTCTCTTGCGCACGCGCACACCGCGAGCCACGCCCACAAGACTTGAATTCCAAGTTGCGTTTCCTGCTTGACAAACTCAACTTTAATTTGATTCCTTGAGGGATCGGAATTCCAGATGAGCTCAAATGCGCCCACATTTATTAAACATTTAGTGAATTAAACAACTTAAAAAACTAAACTAAAAACTAAAGAGTGAAGCTTCCTTCTGTCTCTATCTGGGAGGCCAGCGGGGCGGGATGTTGAGAGACAGCCAATGAGAGAGCAACTCGCACGTTTGTGAAATTTTTATTGCGCGTTTGAATTTCTTTTTGTAAGAGGGGGTTGTTTTCATATCCCGGGGACGGAAACTTAGGAAAATGTTTTTCGTAACCCGGGGATTTCATAGACAGGGGTCTTCGTAAGTAGGGGGCCTACTGTCCATGCAGCACAGTACTTCAAACTAACTTCAGTGGTATGATGCATTTTTCATGTCAAATTTGGTGTTGTTTTCTTGTACTTAAACCCTTCAAGGACAGTGATAATTTCTTCTGCCGTTTATGTCTTTTTTAGCTTAGTAACTTTTTATTTAAAGCTTATTTTTATGACTGAGCATAAGTTTGCTAATTTCGCATTTTTGTTCATTGTGTCCCTGCAGCTCTCAAGAGTTTTGGAGGATGCCCTTGCCTTACGTAATAAATGCACATCACGAGTTCAATAGTTTTCAGCCCGGATCTATTGATATGACCACTGGACCTCAGCAGTATCTCTCAAGATCTATTCCATCCATAAATCCGGCTTCTCAGAATGAAGCAATAAACATTTTCCCGACACAAGCCAGCCCCCAAGACAGGTTCGTTGTCTTGTTGCAAAATATCTAACAAGTAACCAGGGATAGCACTGCACTGCAAAAACGATAGCAATTTAAACTATTTTGACTAGAGTACACTTACAGCATTTCACAGACCTCTTATCCAGAGCAACGTAGATTTTTATACAATTGACCAATTGATGGTCTTCCTCAAAGACGCATCTGTACAAGGGCTTGGACCCCCCAAACATCAGCTAAGTCATCAGCTAAGTAAACCAGAGTTCACAATTCCCATGGTTTGGTATTTCTTAGTAGAAGATTAAGGTATTGAATCTGAGATTTTTCCATGATTCCTTTTCAAATAATATTTTCTGTCCACGCAGCGCAGTACTTCAAACTAACTTCAGTGGTATGATGCATTTTTCATGTCAAATTTGGTGTTGTTTTCTTGTACTTAACCCTTCAAGGACAGTGATCATTTCTTCTGCAGTTTATGTCTTTGTTTAGCTTAGTAACTTTTTATTTAAAGCTTATTTTTATGACTGAGCATAAGTTTGCTAATTTCGCATTTTTGTTCATTGTGTCCCTGCAGCTGTCAAGAGTTTGGGAGGATGTCCTCGTTTTACGTAACAAATGCACACCGCGAGTTCAGTAGTTTTCAGCCCGGACCTATTGATATGACCACTGGACCTCAGCAATATCTCTCAAGATCTATGCCATCCATGAATCCAACTTCTCAGAATGAAGCAATAAACATTTCCCCGACCCAAGCCAGCCCCCAAGACAGGTTCGTTGTCTTGTTGCAAAATATCGAATAAGTAACCAGGGATAGCACTGCACTGCAAAAACGATAGTAATTTAAACTATTTTGACTAGAGTACACTTACAGCATTTCACAGACCCCTTATCAAGAGCAGTTTAGATTTTTATACAATTGAACAATTGATGGTCCTCCACAAAGATGCATCTGTACAAGGGCTTGGACCCCCCAAACATCAGCTAAGTAAACCAGAGTTCACAATTCCCATGGTTTGGTATTTCTTAGTAGAAGATTAAGGTATTGAATCTGAGATTTTTCATGATTCCTTTTCAAATAATATTTTCTGCCCACACAGCACAGTACTTCAAACTAACTTTGGTGGTATGATGCATTTTTCATGTCAAATTTGGTGTTGTTTTCTTGTACTTAACCCTTCAAGGACAGTGATAATTTCTTCTGCAGTTTATGTCTTTGTTTAGCTTAGTAACTTTTTATTTAAAGCTTATTCTTATGACTGAGCATAAGTTTGCTAATTTCGCATTTTTGTTCATTGTGTCCCTGCAGCTGTCAAGAGTTTGGGAGGATGTCCTCGCCTTACGTAACAAATGCACACCGCGAGTTCAAGAGTTTTCAGCCCGGATCTATTGATATGACCACTGGACCTCAGCAGTATCTCCCAAGATCGATGCCATCCATGATTCCAACTTCTCAGAATGAAGCAATAAACATTTCCCCGACCCAAGCCAGCCCCCAAGACAGGTTCGTTGTCTTGTTGCAAAATATCGAAGAAGTAACCAGGGATAGCACTACACTGCAAAAATGATAGTAATTTAAACTATTTTGACTAGAGTACACTTACAGCATTTCACAGACCCCTTATCCAGAGCAGTTTAGATTTTTATACAATTGAACAATTGATGGTCTTCCTCAAAGATGCATCTGTACAAGGGCTTGAACCCCCCAAACATCAGCTAAGTAAACCAGAGTTCACAATTCCCATGGTTTGGTATTTCTTAGTAGAAGATTAAGGTATTGAATCTGAGAGTTTTCCGTGATTCCTTTTCAAGTAATATTTTCTGTCCACGCAGCACAGTACTTCAAACTAACTTCAGTGGTATGATGCATTTTTCATGTCAAATTTGGTGTTGTTTTCTTGTATTTAACCCTTCAAGGACAGTGATCATTTCTTCTGCAGTTTGTCTTTGTTTAGCTTAGTAACTTTTTATTTAAAGCTTATTTTTATAACTGAGCATAAGTTTGATAATTTTGTATTCTTGTTCATTGTGTCCCTGCAGCTCTCAAGAGTTTGGGAGGATGTCCTCACCTTATGTAACAAATGCACACCGCGAGTTCAATAGTTTTCAACCCGGATCTATTGATATGACCACTGGACCTCAGCAGTATCTCTCAAGATCTATGCCAGCCATAAATCCAGCTTTTCAAAATGAAGCAATAAACATTTCCATGACACAAGCCAGCCCAGCCCTTGGTGAATACCCTCTCAATGGTCATTATGGCATGGAACCGTCTTCATCCTACGAGACCGAGCTTCAGCAGGAGAGTACTCAAGCTCCACCGATTGTCAGCCATATTCACATGACAAAGCATCTTTTCTAACATAAAACCTATGCCAAATCCAATGTGCAGACCTGGTGATTCGCTGTGGCGACTCCCGAGAAAAGGGAAAAAGCCGAAAGGAAGAAAAGAAAGGGTTTTTTACGTCAGATGCTCTTCCTGTCACAACCAAGGGACAGAAGCACACTGATGGCTTTGCAGCCTGGTAAGGTACTCTTTACGAAAGTCAGCAATGGTTCTTTTACATGCCTCCTACCATAGACAGCGAGAGACATGGCCTGCCTTTGATAACCCAGTTAGCTAACGTTGTGGGGACTTGAACCCCAACCTTAGGATCAGCTGTCCTGCGCCCTATCACTAGACCACCACTGCTCATCAGAGCAAATCAGGTATCACACAGTTTGCCACCACAGCAACATTACAGACTGTTTTCAGTATGCTCAGTGCCTCTCCTGCTGATTAAAAAATAATTCATTAAACGCAAGGTAAAGGTAAAGGAAGCTAACAAAAGATGAAAAAAATTTCCTGCTCAGGTTAATTGTGCACATTAGGAGTGTACTATGTTTTACAATTGAGTTATTTTGTCTTTGATGTCTGTGATTTAAACTCTCCTGTTGGACAAAACATTTTAGAGAATTTTGAGATATGGCTTTTTTTAACCAAACCAAATGTTAAAATGTGAATGTGGAGTCAAAAGAAATCAAATATTTTCAAATATTCAGAAAAATCTGAATTTAGACAGCATTTAATATCATTTATACGTACTCTGGTTAGAAACATTTCCTTGTTAATAAGGAAGCATAAGTTCCACCATTCCAGTAAAAATGGCAGGCATTTTACTGGGTATAGTACAAGTATTTATAGTATAAATCGCTGATCCAAAGGTTGGGGGTTCGAGTCCCACTCTCCACAAGGTTGTCACTGTCCCCCCCCCAGTGCGGCTAACTGGGTTATCAAAGGCGGGCCATGTCTCTCACTGTCTATGGTGAGAGGCATGTAAAAGAATCATTGGTGACATTCGTAAAGAGTAGCTGCAAAGTCGTCAGCGTGTTTCTGTCCCTTGCTAAAAAAAAAGGCTTTTGACAGGAAGGGCATCCGACATAAAAACCTCTGCCAAATCAAACGTGCGAATCAGATGATTCGCTGTGGCGACTCCCAAGTAAAAGGGAAAAAGCCGAAAGGAAAACAGACAGTATAAGTCTACAGAGCTTTTTACACCTGAATCTAGTGGGTCATCTTAGCCGGAGCCCATCCCGAACAAGCTCACTGGGTAAGGCATTGGTATGGTAGGACTCCGTCAGTCCCGAAGGACTATGGCTGCACTCTGGCTGGTATCCAGGCTGGTGATACTCCCCAGTGCGCAGAGCCCGGGTAGGGAGTAATGAGGGACAGGTTGTTACCCCAGCAGCAAGTCCTCCGTCTCGGCGCCACCGGAAGGATCCAATGGAAAGGCAAGTGCCGATATGACTGGGTTCCAGTGCCGCTGCAGGAGAGAATCTACGGTCAATTTAGAACGGCCAATTAACCTACAGTGCACGTCTTTGGATTGCGGGAGGAAACCGGAGCACCCGGAGGAAACCTGCACAAGCACGGGGAGAACATGCAAACTCCACACAGAAACGCCCAGGCTGGGAATCGAACCCAGGCCTTCTTGCTGTGAGGCGGACGTGCTAACCACTACACCACCGTGCCGCCGGGTAAGGCATTACAGTATTTATTAAAAAAAAAAAAAACATATTGTATTGTATTATTCATTTTTATTGCATGTTTGTACTTTTTGCATTTCCAAGGAGTGCAAAACTTTACATTTACATTTACAAAAATTGAGATTAATTCTTCTCTGCTGTGGAAGTACGTTTTATGCATTTAGTTAAGTATGACATTTAGTTTGAAGTGTGTGTTTTTTGCAGATTTGAGTTTTCTTGTTTTTATAACTCGACACTTTGAATGACCGCACAGGAGTTCCTATGTGTGTCACACAATGGCAAAATAAAAATTTTGAATCTTGTGTATGCCACTCAGACGCGCTCAGACATTCAGATGCGCACCTCACAGAAAAATGAAAGTATTTTTGTTTGGGGGATTGGGTTGTTTTGTTGTTTTTCTTTGTTTGGGTTTTTTGCCTATTTTTTTTGCATAACTGGCCTTGTTTTGCAGCATTTTCCTTAACCCTTTCCCTATTTCCCCCTAATTTCCTTATTTTTTTTTTATTATTCATTTTTATTGCATGTTTGTACTTTTTGCATTTCCAAGGAGTGCAAAACTTTACATTTACAAAAATTGAGGTTAATTCTTCTCTGCTGTGGAAGTACGTTTTATGCATTCAGTTAAGTATGACATTTAGTTAGAAGTGTGTGTTTTTTGTAGATTTGAGTTTTCTTGTTTTTATAACTCGACACTTTGAATGACCGCACAGGAGTTCCTATGTGTGTCATACAAATGGCAAAATAAAAATTTTGAATCTTGAATCTTGTGTATGTCATTCATATGCACTCGCACGCCCAGACACGCTCACACATTCAGATGCGCATCTCACAAAAATGAAAGTAGTTTTGTTGGGGGGGTTGGGTTGCTTTTTTGTTTTTCTTTGATTGGAGTTTGTGTCTCTTTTTTAGCGTAACTGTCCTTGTTTTGCAGCATTTTCCTTAACCTTTTCTCTATTTTCCCCTAATTTCCTTATTTTTATTTTTCGATGAATACTTTAGAAAAACCATGCACTGAAGCTGCAGAAACAGAAGTACGAAGTACTATTGAGCTTACTCACATACCTAAACCTTTCTCTCAATTCTGATTCATCCATTCAAGTCCAAAAACGTCTTAAAATATTTTGCAATCGTTTTTTACAGGAACACACACCATATAAAAACTTGTCTAACTTGTCAAAATGTGCTATGATGTTTTGGTCACTTTCCAATAGGTATTTTATAGGGAACTGGAAACTGTAGAAAATACTATAGGTTCGTTCCTATAGTTTAATATACGGTAGTAATTCACACACTTTCCTATTTTTTGCCTATGGGTTCCTATAGTAATTAATATACAGTAGTTTCCTGTAGATTTTCACATGGGGTCTTATAGATTACTATAATAATTCATTAATGTAGGTTATACCATGACTTCCTATAGAAAGGCATAGTATTTCCTATAGGTTTTCACATTGAAATTCTTATATTTGGGGTTATACAGTATAGTACAGTATGAGCATCATATGCCACACGTCATACATCATACGTCACTGTAACAACTTACGTTCCGGAACCATTTAAAAACGTAAGTCGGGGAGCGTCTGTACATGAGATGAGAGAGAGATTTCCATTCGGCTTTTTCCCTTTATCAGGAGTGGCCACAGCGAATGATTCGCACGTTTGGTTTGGCATAGGTTCTTACATCAGATGGCCTTCCTGACACAACCATTTGGCAAGGGACAGAAACATGCTGACGGCTTTGCAGCTACTCTTTACGAAAGTCAGCAATGGTTCTTTTACATGCCTCTCACCATAGACTTTGAGAGACATGGCCTGCCTTTGATAACCCAGTTACCTGCACTGGGTGGGGGGACAGTGACAACCCTGTGGAGCGTGAGATTCGAACCCCCCAACCTTAGGATCAGCAATCCAGCGTCCTACACCACGAGACCACTCTGTCTGTCTTCCTTTCGGCTTTTTCCCTTTTACTCGGGAGTCGCCACAGCGAATCATCTGAGTCGCACATTTGATTTGGCAGAGGTTTTTACGTCAGATGCCCTTCCTGTCACAACCCTTTTTAGCAAGGGACAGAAACACTCTGACGACTTTGCAGCCTACTCTTTACGAAAGTCAGCAATGGTTCTTTTACATGCCTTTCACCATAGACAGTGAGAGTCATGGCCTGCCTTTGATAACCCAGTTAGCTGCACTGCAGTGGGGGTGGGGGCAGTGACAACCCTGTGGAGAGTGGGACTTGAACCCCCAATCTTTGGATCAGCGATCCAGCGCCCTATACCACTAGACCACCACTGCCCCAAAACAACCATTGTACATAAAGTAAGAAAATATATAAAGTAAAAAAGTAATTAATTGATTTGTTTTCTGAACCACTTAATCCTAATTAGGGTCGTGGGTCGGCTGGCGTCCATCTCAGCCAATTGCGGGCAAGGGCAGGATACACCCTGGATAGCTTGCCAAGCCGTGACAGGGCCAACACTAACACAGCCATCTACACCACCGATGATCTGCCTGTTAGGAAGTCCAGCATCCAGTTGCAAAAGGAGAAAATGATGTGGAAATCCTGCAGCTTCATGACAAGCCAGGCTTAAATTATGGTGTTGAAAATAGAGTTGAAGTCAATAAACCGCATTTTCACAAATGTTATTGTCACTAGTGTTGCATATTCTCATTAGACATATGTGGTGCTTTTGGAGATCTATTTTACATTTATTTAACAGGTTTCTGAGTGACTGCAACATGAAGCTTGTTTGAGCACATTGCTACCTGACTTTCTCTCATCTACATGATAATATTCCTGTCAGGTCACTTTTGATCCATGTTTCTTCATGCTGTTCTATCCCGAAACAAACACACACACACACACACACTCACTCACTCACTCACTTAACCACCTGTGGTGTAAATAGACTACTTTTCAAGGTAAAGGCATAGATGCTAATAGACACTTTTGTTCCCAAATGCACGCACACACACACACACACACACACACACACACACACACTCACTTAACCACCTGTGGTGCAAATAGAGTACCTTTCAAGGTAAATGCATATATGCTAATAGACACTTTTGTTCCCAAAAACACATAGACACACAACACAATAGAACACACACACAGAAAGACCCTGTTAGGCACCACCCACCAGGTCAGGCAAACAATATGAAGCACAGTAAATACTATTTATAGTTGTGTGTATATGTGTGTTTGTGTGTGTGTGTGTGGGGGGGGGTTGATTAAAAAATGTATCCTCCTACATGGGGCATACCAAAAAATAATTGAGAAAGACTGCACAAGGCATTCTTGGAAAATTTGCTCGTTGGATGGGACAGCTTTTTGGTTGGATCGAAGCTCATCTTCTTCTTTTCCTTTCAGCTTTTCCCTTCAGGGGTCGCCACAGCGAATCATCTGCCTCCATCTCACCCTATCCTCTGCATCTTCTTCTCTTACACCAACGACCTTCATGTCCTCCTTCACCACATCCATGAATCGTCTCTTTGGTCTTCCTCTAGGCCTTTTACCTGGTAGTTCCAGCCTCAGCATCCTATTACCAATATACTCACTATCCCGCCTCTGTACATGTCCAAACCATCTCAATCTAACCTCTCTGACTTTGTCTCCAAAACGTCTTAGATGTGCTGTCCCTCTGATATGCTCATTCCTAATCCTATCCATCCTCGTTACTCCCAAAGAGAACCTCAACATTTTCATCTCTGCTACCTACAGCTCTGCCTCCTGTCTTTTCCCCAGGGCCACTGTTTCTAACCCATACAACATCGTTGGCCTCAACACCGTCTTGTACACTTTTCCTTTCATTATTGCCGATACCCTCCTATCACACATCACACCGGACACTTTTCTCCAACCATTCCAACCTGCCTGTACACGCTTCTTCACCTCTTTTCCACACTCTTCATTGCTCTGGATTGTTGAGCCTAAGTACTTAAAATCCTCCACCTTTCTTATCTCTGCTCCCTGTAATCTCACCGTTCCTCCTGGGTCCTTGTCATTCATGCACATGTATTCTGTCTTACTGAGGCTAATCTTCATTCCCCTCCTTTCCAGGGCATACCGCCACCTCTCTAGATTTTCCTGCACTTCTTCTCTGCTCTCACTGCAGATCACAAGGTCATCTGCAAACATCATAGTCCATGGGGAATCTTGTCTAACCTCGTCTGTCAGCCTGTCCATCACCATAGCAAACAAGAAGGGGCTGAGAGCTGACCCTTGATGCAGTCCCACCTCCACCTTGAACTCTTGTGTCACACCGACAGCACACCTCACCACTGTCTTACATCTCTCATACATGTCCTGAACCACTCTAACATACTTCTCTGCCACTCCAGACTTCCTCATGCAATACCACAGTTCTTCTCTCGGCACTCTGTCATATGCTTTCTCCAGATCCACAAAGGCACAATGCAGCTCCCTCTGACAATTCTCTGTACTTTTCCATTAACATCCTCAAGGCAAACACTGCATCTGTGGTGCTCTTTCTTGGCATGAAACCAAACTGTTGTTCACAAATGCTGACCTCTGCCCTTAGTCTAGCTTCCACTATTCTTTCCCATAACGTCATTGTATGGCTCATCAACTTTATCCCTCTGTAGTTGCCACAACTCTGCACGTCTCCCTTGTTCTTAAAAATGGGTACCAGCACACTTCTCCTCCATTCCTCCGGCATCCTCTCACTCTCTAAGACCTTGTTGAATGTTCTTGTCAGAAAATCTACTGCTACCTCTCCTAGACACTTCCATACCTCCACCGGTATGTCATCAGGACCAACTGCCTTTCCATTCTTCATCCTCTTCAATGCCCTCCTCACTTCACCCTTACTAATCTTTGCTACTTCCTGGTCCTCAACAGTCACCCCTTCTACTCTTTTTTCTCTCTCATTTTCCTCATTCATCAGCTCTTCAAAGTACTCTTTCCATCTTCCCAGCACACTTCTGTCATCAGTCAATACATTTCCCTCTCTGTCCTTAATCACTCTAACTTGCTGCACGTCCTTCCTGTCTCTATTTCTCTGCTGTGCCAACCTGAATAAATCATTTTCTCCGTCTTTACTTTCCAACCGAGCATACAAGTCATCATATGCGCTCTGTTTGGCCTTTGACACTGCTACCTTTGCCTTACGCTGTGTTTCCCTGTACTCCTGTTTACTCTCTTCGGTTTTCTCAATGTCCCACTTCTTCTTAGCTAACCTCTTCTTTTGTACACACTCCTGCACTTCCTCATTCCACCACCAAGTCTCCTTGTCTACTTTTCTTCCAGATGACACATCAAGTATTCTCCTACCTGTCTCCCTGATCACATTAGCTGTGGTTGTCCAGTCATCTGGAAGCACTTTCTGACTAGCCAAAGCCTGTTTCAACTCCTCCTTGAAGACAACCTGACACTCTTCCTTTTTCAGCTTCCACCACTTTGTCTTCTGCTCTGCCTTTGCCTTCTTCACCTTCCTCACCATCAGCAGCATCCTGCACACCACCATCCTATGCTGTTTGGCAACACTCTCACCCGCTACTACTTTGCAGTCAGTGACTTCCTTTAAATTACATCGCCTGCACAAGATGTAGTCTACCTGTGTGCTCCTACCTCCACTTTTATAAGTCACCCTATGCTCCTCTCTCTTCTGGAAGAAAGTATTCACCACAGCCAGTTCCATCCTTTTTGCAAAATCTACCAACATCTGTCCTTCTGCGTTCCTGTCCTGGATACCAAACCTACCCATCACTTCCTCGTCCCCTCTGTTTCCTGCACCAACATGTCTATTGAAGTCTACCCCAATGACCACTCTTTCACCTCTGGGGGTACTCTGCATCACTTCATCTAACTCACTCCACAATCTCTCCTTCTCTTCTTGCTCACATCCTGCCTGTGGGGCATAAGCACTAACAACATTGAACATCACACCTTCAATTTCTAACTTGAGACTCATCACTCTGTCTGACACTCTTTTCACTTCTAGAACATTCCTGACAAACTTCTCCTTCAAGATGACTCCGACTCCATTTCTCTTCCCATCTACACCATGAAAAAACAGCTTAAACCCTGCCCCTATGCTTCTAGCCTTGCTACCTTTCCACCTGGTATCCTGAACACACAGTATGTCCACCTTCCTCCTCTGCATCATGTCAGCCAGCTCTCTACTGTTTCCTGCCATAGTTCCAACATTCAAAGTCCCTACTTTCAGTCCTAGACTCCTGCATTTCCTCTTCTCTCTCTGCCTACGGACACGCCTCCCGCCTCTCCTTCTTCGAAGTCTTCGACCAACAGTAGTCCAATTTCCATCAGCACCCTGTTGGTTGACAGCACTGATGGCGGTCATTGTTAACCCGGGCCTCGACTGATCGTGTATGTCATTCTTTCTTGTGATTCGCATATTTTATTTGGCATTTGTTTTACGCCGGATGCCCTTCCTGACGCAACCTTCTGCATTTATCCGGGCTTGGGACCAGCGTCAGGGAGAGACACTGGTTTGTGCCCCCCCTCACGGCTGCATATATATATATATATATATATATATATATATATATATATATAATGCAGCCATGAGGTGGGGGCACTAACCAGTGTCTCTCTCATGCCGGTCCTAAGCCCGAGAAATGCAGAGGGTTGTGTCAGGAAGGGCATCCGACGAAACCAATGCCAATTACTTAAAATGCAAATCAAAAGTATTACCTCCATACCGGATCGGTCGAGGCCCGGTTAATAACGACCGCCATCAGTGCTATCAATCAACAGGGTGCTGATGGAAATTGACTACTGTTGGTCAAGACGTCGAAGAAGGAGAGGTGGGAGGCGTGTCCGTAGGGCAGAGAGAGAAGAGGAAAGGCATGAGTCTAGGACTGAGAGTGGGGACTTTGAATGTTGGAACTATGCACAGAAAAGGTAGAGAGCTGGTTGACATGATGCAGAGGAGGAAGGTGGACATACTGTGTGTTCAGGAGACCAGGTGGAAAGGTAGCAAAGCTAAAAGCTTAGGAGCAGGGTTTAAGCTTATTTTATCACGGTGTGGATGGGAAGAGAAATGAGTCGGAGTCATCTTGAAGGAGGAGTTTGTCAGGAATGTTCTAAAAGTGAAAAGAGTGTCAGACAGAGTGATGAATCTCAAGTTAGAAATTGAAGGTGTAATGCTCAATGTTGTTAGTGCTTATGCCCCCAGGCAGGCAGGATGAGCTTGAAGAGAAGGAGAGATTCTGGAGTGACTTAGATGAAGTGATGCAGAGTACCCCCAGAGGTGAAAGAGTGGTCATAGGTGCAGACTTCAATGGACATGTTGGGGCAGGCAACAGAGGGGACGAGGAAGTGATGGGCAGGTTTGGTATCCAGGACAGGAACGCAGAAGGACAGATGTTGATAGATTTTGCAAAAAGGATGGAAATGGCTGTGGTGAATACTTTCTTTGAGAAGAAACAGGAGCATAGGGTGACTTATGAAAGCGGAGGTAGGGCGACACAGGTAGACTACATCTTGTGTAGGCGATGTAATTTGAAGGAAGTCAGTGACTGCAAAGTCATCGTGGGTGAGAGCATGCCAAACAGCATAGGATGGTGGTGTGCAGGATGACTCTGATGGTGAGAAAGGTGAAAGGCAAAGGCAGAGCAGAAGACAAAGTGGTGGGAAGCTGAAAAAGGAAGAGGTCGTGTTGTCTTCAAGGAGGAGTTGAAACAGGCTTTGGGTGGCCAGGAAGTGCTTCCAATGACTGGACAACACAGCAAATGTGATCAGGGACACAGGTAGGAGAGTACTTGGTGTGTCCTCTGGAAGGAAAGTAGATAAGGAGACTTGGTGGTGGAATGAGGAAGTGCAGGAGTGTGTACAAAGGAAAAGGTTAGCCAAGAAGAAGTGGGACATTGAGAGGACCGAAGGGAGTAAACAGGAGTACAGGGGAGACACAGCAAGGCGAAGTAGCAGTGGCTAAGGCCAAACAGAGGGCATATGATGACTTGTATGATAGGTTGGATAGTAAAGAGGAGAAAATGATCTATACAGGTTGGCACAGCAGAGAAATAGAGATGGAAAGGACGCAGCAAGTTAGATTGATAAAGGACAGAGAGGGAACTCTATTGACTGATGACAGAAGTGTGCTGGTAAGATGGAAAGAGTACTTTGAAGAGCTGATGAATGAGGGAAAATGAGAGAGAAAAGAGTAGAAGAGGTAACCATTGAGGGGCAGGATGTAGCAAAGATCAGTAAGGGTGAAGTGAGAAGGGCATTGAAGAGGATGAAGAATGGAAAGGCAGTTGGTCCTGATGATATACCTGTGGAGGTATGGAAGTGTCTAGGAGAGGTAGCAGTAGATTTTCTGACAAGAACATTCAACACGGTACTAGAGAGTGAGCAGATGCCGGAGGAGTGGAGGAGAAGTGTGCTGGTGCCCATTTTTAAGAACAAGGAGACGTGCAGAGTTGCAGCAACTACAGAGGGATAAAGTTGATGAGCCATACGATGAAGTTATGGGAAAGAATAGTGGAAGCTAGACTACGGGCAGAGGTCAGCATTTGTGAACAACAGTTTGGTTTCATGCCAAGAAAGAGCACCACAGATGCAATGTTTGCCTTGGAGGATGTTAATAGAGAAGTACAGAGAAGGTCAGAGGGAGCTACATTGTGCCTTTGTGGATCTGGAAAAGCATATGACAGGGTGCCAAGAGAAGAACTGTGGTATTGCATGAGGAAGTCTGGAGTGGCAGAGAAGTATGTTAGGAGTGGTGCAGGACATGTATGAGAGATGTAAGACAGTGGTGAGGTGTGCTGTCGGTGTGACCGATTTAATTCAAGGTGGAGGTGGGACTGCATCAAGGGTCAGCTCTGAGCCCCTTCTTGTTTGCTATGGTGATGGACAGGCTGGACAGACGAGGTGAGACAAGAATCTCCATGGACTATGATGTTTGCAGATGACATCGTGATCTGTAGTGAGAGCAGAGAACAAGTGCAGGAAAATCTCAGAGGTGGGAGGTATGCCCTGGAAAGGAGAGGAATGAAGGTTAGCCTGAAATCAGAATACATGTGTGTGAAATGAGAAGGACCCAGGAGGAACGGTGATGTTACAGGGAGCAGAGATAACGTAAGGTGGAGGATTTAAGTACTTAGGCTCAACAATCCAGAGCAATGGAGAGTGTGGAAAAGAGGTGAAGAAGCGTGTGCAGGCAGGCTGGAATGGTTGGAGAAAAGTATCAGGTGTGATGTGCGATAGAGAGTGTCAGCAAGAATGAAGGGAAAAGTGTACAAGATGGTGGTGAGGCCAGCGATGTTGTATGGCTTAGAAACAGTGGCGCTGAGGAAAAGGCAGGAGGCAGAGCTGGAGGTAGCGCAGATGAAAATGTTGAGGGTCTCCCTGGGAGTAACGAGGATGGATAGGATCAGAAATGAGTATATCAGAGGGACAGCCCACGTAAGATGTTTTGGAGACAAAGTCAGAGAGGCTAGATTGAGATGGTTTGGACATGTACAGAGGAGGGATAGTGAGTATTGTAGTGAGGTTGGAACTACCAGGCAGAAGGCCTCCTGAGGAAGACCAAGAAGAGATTTATGGATGTGGTGAAGGAAGACATGAAGGTTGTTGGAGTCAGAAAAGAAGATGGAGGACAGGGTGAGGTGGAGGCGGATGATTTGCTGTGGCGATTTCTGAAGGAGCAGCTAAAGTAAAAGAAGAAGAATATATATATATATATATATATATATATATATATATATATATATATATATATATTGACACTTCCATATCAAAGTCAAGACTTTGTGCTTAATGCAAAGCCGTATAGGGAGCCAATCTAACTATTTCAGTGCAGTTGTTGCACTTGAATATTTGTCTGCCTGCAGTACAAGCTTGGCAGCAAAATTCTGGACTCATTGTAGCTTCTCTGCAGTTGCTTGTCCTGGAGGCAAATATAAACAGCGTTTGCATAGTCTCAGTGGGAAATGACTGTTCCCAGCACCAACGAGCTGACACGTTTCCTGTGTTAAAACTTGTCTAATATTTCTTATGCATTGAAGACTGTACTTCGCCTTTTTGCACTTCGAAGTTACATGCTCCGAGAAAGTGAGATTGTCGTCCAGGATCATTCCAAAATACCGAATCTTGTATGTACTCTCAACATTTTTACCGTTGATGTTAATATCTGTCGCCTTACACTTCCTAAGTCTTTGCCTAGAGCCGAAGAGAATGAACTTGGTTTTAGCCAAATTCATTTTGAGACGATTTTGGTCCATCCAGTTTTTAGTCTGCACTGCAAGTTGTTGCTGTTGATATATGGCTTGTATTTTAGACTGAACATTTGTTGTCCCAAAAGAGTTCATAAGGGCATGATCATCAGCATATCCATAGATGTGCATGGGTTTTTGCACAAGATCTTCCATTGTACTGGCGTAAATAGAGTACAATACTGGTCCTAGACACGAACCCTGTGGGACAGAAAACTCCAATGATCTGTCTGTAGAGTACACCTCACGAATATTAATCTTGCATGTTCTCGAGCTCAGGTATGTGTCAAACCAGGTTAGAGCCAAATCTCCAACTCCAAACCTGTCTTTCAGTACCGCCAGTAAGACATAATAGTCTACCATGTCAAACACGGCACTCAAGTCTATAGCAACAAGCGATGGCACTTGCTGACGCTCCATGGTCCACAATACAGGGATCCCTCACTTTCCGCTGTTAATTGGGACCAAGATCCCTCCGCAAACACTGAAATCCAGGAAGTGGGCTTAACCACCCCCCCAACCTTCTCTGACTGACGTATAGATACATGTATATGTGTATATAATATCAATAAATACATATTCAATGCTATAAATGCTTATCATAAGAATTAAACATGAAAAAAATAATGCATAAGATGTAAATAAAATATAAATACACAGACATACAGACAGGCACCTCACAAAAATGTAAGTAGTTTTGTTGGGGGGGTTAAGGTTTTTTTTGTTTGTTTGTTTTTTGCATAATTGGCCTTGTTTTTGCTGCATTTTCCTTAACTATCCCCCTATTCTTCCTTAATTTTTTTTTTTGATGAATATTTCTTTAAAAATGTGATACAATGAAGCCATTGGGGCAGACTTCAATGGACATGTTGGTGCAGGCAACAGAGGGGACTAGGAAGTGAGGGGCAGGTTTGGTATCCAGGACAGGAACACAGAAGGACAGATGTTGATCGATTTTGCATAAAGGATGGAAATGGCTGTGGTGAATACTTTCTTCAAGAAGAAACGGGAGCATAGGGTGACTTATGAAAGCGGAGGTAAGAGCACACAGGTAGACTACATCTTGTGTAGGAGATGTAATTTGAAGGAAGTCAGTGACTGCAAAGTAGTAGTGGGTGAGAGTGTTGCCAAACAGCATAGGATGGTGGTGTGCAGAATGACGCTGATGGTGAGGAAGGTGAAGAAGGCAAAGGCAGAGCAGAAGACAAAGTGGTGGAAGCTGAAAAAGGAAGAGTGTCGTGTTGTCTTCAAGGAGGAGTTGAAACAGGCTTTGGGTAGTCAGGAAGTGCTTCCAGATGACTGGACAACCACAGCTAATGTGATCAGGGAGACCGGTAGGAGACTACTTGGGGTGTCCTCTGGAAGGAAAGTAGATAATCAGACTTGATGGTGGAATGAGGAAGTGCAAGAGTGTGTACAAAAGAAGAGGTTAGCTAAGAAGAAGTGGGACATAGAGAGGACCAAAGAGAGTAAACAGGAGTACAGGGAGACACAGCATAAGGTGAAGGTAGCGGTGTCAAAGGTCAAACAGAGGGCGTATAATGACTTGTATGCTAGGTTGGACAGTAAGGAGGGAGAAAATGATTTATACAGGTTAGCACAGCAGAGAAATAGAGATGGGAAAGACGTGCAGCAAGTTAGAGTGATAAAGGACAGAGAGGGAAATGTATTGACTGATGACAGAAGTGTGCTGGGAAGATGGAAAGAGTACTTTGAAGAGCTGATGAATGAGGAAAATGAGAGAGAAAAAAGAGTAGAAGGGGTGACCGTTGAGGACCAGGAAGTAGCAAAGATTAGTAAGGGAGAAGTGAAGAAGGCATTGAAGAGGATGAAGAGTGGAAAGGCAGTTGGTCCTGATGACATACCAATTGAGGTATGGAAGTGTCTAGGGGAGGTAGCAGTAGATTTTCTGACAAGAATATTCAACAAGGTCTTAGAAAGTGAGCAGATGCCGGAGGAATGGAGGAGAAGTGTGCTTGTGCCCATTTTTAAGAACAAGGGAGATGTGCAGAGTTGTGGCAACTACAGAGGGGTAAAGCCATACAATGAAGTTATGGGAAAGAATAGTGGAAGTGAGACTAAGGGCAGAGGTCAGCATTTGTGAACAACAGTTTGGTTTCATGCCAGGAAAGAGCACCACAGATGCAGTGTTTGCTTTGAGGATGTAAATAGAGAAGTACAAAGAAGGTCAGAGGGAGCTGCATTGTGCCTTTGTGGATCAGAAGAAAGCATATGACAGGGTGCCGAGAGAGGAACTGTGGTATTGCATGAGGAAGTCGGGAGTGGCAGAAAAGTATGTTAGAGTGGTACAGTACATGTGTGAGAAATGTAAGAAAGGTAAGGTGTGCTGTCTGCATAACAGAAGAGTTCAAGGTGGAGGTGGGACTGCATCAAGGATCAGTTCTGAGCCCCTTCTTGTTTGCTGTGGTGATGGACAGGCTGACAGACGAGGTTAGACAACAATCTCCATGGACTATGATGTTTGCAGATGACATCGTGATCTGTAGTGAGAGCAGAGAACAAGTGGAGGAAAATCTAGAGAGGTGGAGGTATGCCCTGGAAAGGAGGGGAATGAAGGTTAGTCTCAGTAAGACAGAATACATGTGTGTGAACGACAAGGACCCAAGAGAAACGGTGAGGTTACAGGGGGCAGAGATAAAGAAGGTGGAGGATTTTAAGTACTTAGGCTCAACAATCCAGAGCAATGTAGAATGTGGAAAAGAGGTGAAGAAGCGCGTGCAGGCAGATTGGAATGGATGGAGAAAAGTGTCCGGTGTGATGTGTGATAGGAGGGTATCAGCAAGAATGAAGGGAAAAGTGTACAAGACGGTGATGAGGCCAGCGATGTTGTATGGTTTAGAGACAGTGGCCCTGCGGAAAAGACAGGAGTCAGAGTTGGAGGTAGCAGAGATGAAAATTTTGAGGTTCTCTTTGGGAGTAACGAGGATGGATGGGATTATGAATGAGCACATCAGAGGGACAGCACATATAAGATGTTTGGGAGACAAAGTCAGAGAGGCTAGATTGAGATGGTTTGGACATGTACAGAGGAGGGATAGTGAGTGTATTGGTAGTAGGATGCTGAGGCTGGAACTACCAGGCAGAAGGCCTAGAGGAAGACCAAAGAGATGATTCATGGATGTGGTGAAGGAGGACATGAAGGTCGTTGGTGTAAGAGTAGATGCAGAGGATAGGGTGAGATGCAGGGGATAGGGTGAGATGGAGGCAGATCTTTTGCTGTGGCGACCCCTGAAGGGAACAGCCAAAAGGAAAAGAAGAAGAAAAGAAGAAGATACACTGGAGACGCATAAATTGAAGCGCAAAGTAGCAAGGGATCCCTGTATAGCAGTAACCAATCTTACAAGAGCAGTTTCACAACTGTAGTTCTCGTGGTAGGTGGATTGATAATCAGACAAAAGATTGTTGGTATTGCAATGCTGCATGAACTGTTGAAGCACAGCCTTCTCCAACACCTTTGAAAGGAAACCTAGGTTACTCAGGATCAGGATCAGGATTCAGGGTGACTTCACTCATGGCTGAGGAACCCCTCCCTGGACCTCTTCCAGCAGGCTCTATCTCGTGCGAGGCTTGGCCAGTTGTGCCCTAGGCATTGCTTCAGGTCGTCACGCCATCTTGTTTTTGGTCGTCCTCGTGGTCGTTTCCAGCTCCGGGGCGTCCACTCTGTTGCTCTGCTTGTCCAACAGTTGTCGGAGAATCGGGCCACATGGCCTGCCCATCTGTGCTTGCTGTTGTTGATGGTGTGCACGATATCCCTCACTCCTGTTTGCTCTCTGATCCATGTGTTGGCTTTCTATCCTTTAGAGAGACATTCAGCATGAGGCATTCGATTTTTCTCTGTGCCACTTTGAGCATTTCCTTCATTGTGTTGTTGAGAGCCCATGTTTTGCTTCCATATATCATGACCGGCAGGATATATTCATCATGTATCTTCTGTTTGATTCTCATGCTGGCCTTTCTGCCTTTCATGATAGACTCAAACTTGCCGAATGCTGCCCAGCCGAGAGTTATCCGATGCTTGATTTCTGCCAGGAGATCCCTGTCTTGCGTGATGGTCTTTTCGAGGTATACATAGCTGTCTACTTGCTCTATGGTCTTACCGTCAACTGTGACCACTGTGGGGGTGACGTGTTTGTTGAACATTACTTTGGTTTTACCAAGATGCATGTTCAGCCCGACTGGCTTGCTGGTGTTGTTGATGTCGTTGAGCATCCCCTCCAGTTGCTGCGGTGTGTGGGCAAGTAGTATGATGTCGTCTGCAAATTCCAAGTGCGCGAGGTACTCTCCATCAATGTTGATTCCACAGTCTTTCCAATCGATTTGGCTCAGAATTGCATCTTGGAGACAGGCTGTGAAGAGTCTTGGAGTGATGTTGTCTCCTTGGCAAACTCCTCTCTGTAATCTAATGTTACCGCTATCCTTGTGGAGCCTGAGGTTGATCGATAATTTGACAAAACCAGATCAAGCTCTGGCTTTTTAAGCAATGGTCTAATTATTGCTGATTTCGATTGTTCTGCAAAGACACAGGTCTCCAAAGACAAATTGAAAATATTTGTACTAATAGGTAGGATGGATTCGATAACTTCCTTTAGCAGACGAGTTGGTATACAATCTAATTTACAAGATTTTGTTTTCAGGGAGGCTACTATTTTTCCTATTTCTGTCTCTGAGAGTTGTCTGAATTTTTCAAATTTTGTCACATCTCTACCTGTTGGTATGTACTTATCAATGACTTTCAAATCTTCTCTGATCTTAAAAATTTTGTTCATAAACACATCAGCAAAATCCTCCGCTCGCTCTAGATCTGGTTTAGCTTCCAGAAGTGAGTTAGATTGATTACACCCCGTTATGGATTTAAAAATACGATACAGTTGTTTTATATCACCTCTTGCCTCAACAATCCTGTCAGAAATGACAGTGTTCTTGTCTTTCTTCAATAACCAGTTGGATTTATTCCTCTCTTTCCTCAGCACTGTAGCATGGTGATCTTCTCCATATCAACGAACTATCCTTTCACATCGCCGCACTCAATGTTTCTGATGTGCCACTTCCCGTGTGAACCAGGACTTCTTGTGTCTGGTTGTCACTGTCCTTGATTTTAGCTGTATATTTGTCCAATGTTTAAATGACCTTATTTTCAAAACAGTTTATTAGTTCACAAACAGAATCTTCTTTCAAAGGAATGTTGATTTCTTACCTGGACTCATCCAGAGGAATATCAGCTAATTTTTGATACAAGATTTTCTTCCTATATATATATATCCTCCCTGGGAACATTCAGTGTTAGTCTGATGAGGCAAGTGATCAGATACAAACACATCATCAGTGCAAAATGTTATTTTGACGTCACCTCCTACTTCTGTATATATATGATCAAGTACATGACCATAAATATGTGTTGCGAACTGTACATGTTGTTCCAGTCCCATAGAAGTCATTCTGTCAATGAAGATGTTAGTATCAAAGCTAGTCTCGTCATCGATGTGGATGTTGAAGTCACACATGATAATGGCATTTTTCGTGGTTGGGAATGTGTCGGCCAAGAACTCGGTGAATTCGTCTATGAACTGACTCATTGTAACTGGATGTTTTTCAGAGTCTGGAGGCCTGTAAATTCCGATGATATGGAAGCACATATAATTAAGTATAAACTTCAAGACTGGTGTTATGGGCATGTAAATGAATGTAAATATAAATGTGACTATATAAACGTTGTATATAATTATATTCAGTTAGTGTGCTGTAAATAGTGACCCATGGTATAACTCAGCTGTTTGGGTCTGGAATTTTCTATTCGGGGATCTAGTTGCGCATGCGCCCTGATGGTGGGTCAGGTGATTTGGAATTTTCCAGAATGGAACTTCCCCGAACTTTAGGGAATCTATATTAAGAACCTGTTGCCGACTGGCTCAAGTCTCTTCGGGTCTCTTCGGCATGCAGATCATGTAAGGAAACTCATCGTGGCAGATCATCTCATCCAAGGCGGATCATGGAACGCGTTTCAACCAAGTTTCTTCGTTCAAGTCCATCCACCGTGCTCAACCACAGCCAATGCGAGGATTTTCATCATTTGTTTCCTTTGAGATGCGGGATTTCAAGCCTTTCCCCGCCAGCGTGCGCCCCGTCTCTAAATTTACCATGCTGCAGGTGCTTGGTGACTATCTTCATTTTGGGACCCTTGTTTAATTTGTATTTTGTTTAGCTCTAAGATGTAAGTATTATTTTGCCTTACTTTGTTCATATTATTAAATTGTATACGTATAGTTTATGTCATGGTTTGTCGTGCTTTGCTGGTTTCACTGGGCAACTTCCATCTTCTAAATTCCATACATAACACTGCATACTCAAACGATTTGCATGTGGCATTCTTCACTTTCTTCACCTTATAACCTTCTCGATAGACTAAGACTACCTATGGTGGTCTCCAAGACTACCTCCTGATCTGTTTGCTCTATCACAGTGATTGAATAAGGTACCATCTCTATTAATAGCACTTTGTAAAGACCAAGTAGCATCCTTTTCTTGCAGCCGTGGTTCACTCAATAACAGAGCATCTAGCTGTTCATTGTCAAAGAGATCTTACATCTTTGTTTTTGATTGATTGAACATTCAGTGATCCTAGCTGAAAATCATTCTTCAGTGATGATTTTGTAACACTTCTTCTCAATGATGATTTTTATGACGCTTTAACAGTTCTGAAGTTCACTGGTAATGATGTTACTCACATTTCTCCCTCTGTTGAATTCTTCAGCTTTTTCACTTTGTCTCTTCTTCAAAAGTCTGCCCCCTTTTCTTCCTCTACGCCTTTTAGTGAATCATAAATTTCTGATGTTGAGACATGTGGCTGGATTTAGTTTACCTAGAAACTTGTTTTTGCTCACACACTGACCAATCCTCAGTAGGTCATCTCTGCTGTAATTATATTAAGCAGTGTGTGATCTCCTTTGACCGATTTCATGGCCACCTACCAGTATAATGTTGTTTCCGTCGTATATCCGGTTATAAATCCATTTTTCTGCGTCCATGAGGATGCAAATATGAAGCATGATGGTCCAAACCAATAACTATACAGCACATAAATGGGCTTGGCGTCGTAAAGAATAAACATAATAACAAATCACAACTGAGCTGTCGTTCATGTCGCCATCACTCAAGCGCCATTTTGAACAGGTCCACCATATCGTTAGTATCTCTGACTACCATCTCACTATCTAATAGATTAAAAACAACCAAATGGAAACACTCATCAGTCTCACTATGAGTGTTGATTCAGTTTTCAATAAACCAGAAGTACAGCCAGATAACATTAGAAAAACAATACTGTCAGTGATTAAAAATATAAATTCTTTCATCCAGCCATGATGCAACTCAGAATAATACAGCAATTTTATATCTAGGTCTCTTGTTCTTGTTGGCTCCGTCGATCTTGAAAGATCATGGAGGGGTTTTGTGCCCTGGGTCTTCGGCCAGGGAGCTGCAGCATCAGTCATGGCTGTAGAGGCTGATACGGGGTCTGAAGATCCTGCTGCAGTCGCTGCAGATGAAGTCCTCGCAGTGTAGTGGGGTTGGGGACAGTATCCACTGTCTGCGGAGTCTCTTTTCCCCCCAGCGAGTGTCTCTTCTCTCCTCTGCTGTCATTATGACATCCTGGGTGGTGGTCCACCAGTCGGCGCGGTCGGAGGCGGCTGACTCCAGGTTGGAGGGGTTGAAGCCTCCAGCCTTGAGGTCAGGCTTGCAAACATCCTTTAACCTGAGAGCTGGGCGTCCCTTTGATCTGGTTCCAGTAGCCAGCTCCCCGTACAGTAAGTCTTTGGGGATGCAGTCGTTATCTATTCAAGTGATGTGGCCAAGCCATCGCAAGCGTCTCTGGGTCAGGATGGCAAACATACTGGGCATATCTGCCAGGTTAAACAGACCTCCATCACTCTTGGCATGGAGGAAGACCCTGTCTTCAGAGTCTCGGAAGGTGTAGCACAGGAGCAAGGAGAAAAAGATGCCAAAAGGGTTGGAGCCAGGACACAAAAAACCCTGCTTCACACTGTTCTTGATCGGGAAAGGGTCTGAAGATGATCCATCAAACTGGACAATGCCATTCATGTCCTGGTGGAATGACTTGATCATGCTCAAGAGCTTGGGGGGACATCCAATTCGCTGGAGGAGGGCAAACAGTCCATCCCTGCTGACCAAGTCAAAATCCTTGGTCAGGTCAATGAAGGCCAAATAGAGGGGTTATCTCTGCTCCCGGCACTTCTCTTGCAGCTGCCTCACAGAGACGACCATATCTATGGTTGCCCTGGCTGCTCTGAATCCACACTGTGCCTCTGGATACATGCATTCGGCAAGTAGTTGGAGCCTGTTGAGGACGACACGGGAAAAGGCTTTGCCAACTATGCTTAGGAGTGAGATGCCATGATAGTTGTTGCAATCGCTTCGCTCCCCCTTGTTCTTGTAGAGGGTGATGATTTTGGCATCACACATATCTTAGGGAACAGCCCCTTCCTCCAAGCACTGCAGCAGGAGCTCATGGAGATGTTTCAAGCGTGAGCTCTCCTTTGTGGTTTTGACGATTTCAAGCGAGATGTTGGTTTCTCTCATGTAGAGCTCTTGATAGTGCTCAGCCCATCTCTCCATTTGTTTTCCACAATTGATGGCATTGCCTGCAGCTGATATGAATGGAGCACTCTTGATGGCCTTCTTCATGCTTTCGTACATTTTGCACAGGTGTCCAAGATCTGCAGAAAGCTTTATGTCCTGGTAGAGCTTAGGCCAGTAGTTGTTGGCACAACGCCTTGCAATCGTTTGTGCATTATTCATTGCAGTGCAGCAAGCGTTCGCACAGAGGGATACTTCTTGTGAGCAATTAGGACTGCACATTTGGCGGAGATTGCAGGTTCCATCTCAGCGGCTCCTGCTTCAAACCAATCTGCACTCCTCCCCATCTTCTTGCCAAAGGTGCCTATGGTGGTCTCAAACACAGCTCCGCTAATGTGGTTCCACCTTGCAGTAGCACAGTCAATGGGGCAGTTCACCGGGGCTACGTTTATGGCTTCAGTATAGAGTTCCCACATTTCTTCACTGCAGTCATAGCTGTGTTGACGCAGGGCCAGGATTTCTGTTTGGATCGGTTGACACGTCTGAGGCAGAGACTTACCTTGGTGGTGACCAGGGAATGGTTGGTGTCACAGTCAGCACTGTGGAAACTGTGCATGACCAGCACTTGGTTCAGCAGGGAGCTCCTGGTGATGACGAAGTCCAGCTGATGCCAGTGGTAAGACCTTGGGTGTCTCCAGAACATTAGGTGGTAGGGCTTGGTTGAGAAGAATGTGTAGGTCAGACAGAGGTCATGAAAGGAGCAGAGTACAAGAAGGCGTTGGCCATTCTCATTGAGCTTGCCAATGCCAAAGCGGCCAATGCAGTGGGGTCAGGAGTCATGATTTGCCCCTATCAGTGCTTTAAAGTCACCGAGCAGAGCAGAAACAGGTACTGCTTGGCAGGGATCTGCTGGATCCTGGCTTCGAGTGCATTGTAGAATGCACCCTTCACTTCAACTGAAGAGCAAAGCATCGGAGCATAGGCACTAATGATGGTGGCTGGTCCAGTGGAGGTTGTGAGACGGAGAGATAGGACTCGCAGAGTGCCTGAGGATGGCGGTTCAACAGAGGACAGGAAGGAGTTTCGCACAGAAAATCCATACAGGCGATGCTTGTCAGGCTCCTGTACTTGCCAGAGGAACGTATTGTCCTTCTCCTTCAGGCTGCGCTGCCCAGGAATCGTGTCTCTTTCAGTGCTGCAATGTCAATATTGAGCCTCCTCAGCTTGCGGTAGATGATGGCAGTTTTCCTGGCGTCATTTATTTGCTGGAGATTGTCAGAGAGGCCAGGACACATTGTTGTGATGTTCCAGGTTGCCAGACTCAGCACTGGCTGCTTTGGTTTCTTGCTTTTGCCTGGTGTAGTGTTTACAGTCCGTGCTTCAGCTTTTGGCCTACACTTCAGGCACCTATTGAAGTAAGTGGACTGTGGCGGGTCAGCACCTTTCTGGCTGGGGGCTGCCCAGCTAAAGGTGGGTGGTAGCTGGCCAGTGGGACACTCCCACCGTCAGGAGATAGCTCTATGCTCCCGAGTGTACGCCAATTAGCCCTGGGCTTTTAACCAGTATCTGCATCTCCCCATGTTGAGCTGCCACAGAAAGTCACAGGCCAGGGAGAAGTTATGGAGGAACTGAGATGCCCAGTCGACAGATCCCCCTTCTTGGTCTAGTTGGTAGTTGTCCAACGGAAGGGGCTAGCCAATACAGTTGGTACCAACTTGACTACAGGAGTTGTCGGGAGGTGCCGCTACGCAGGGACCAACCACGTTCGGGGCTCCACTCCGGATTTTCTGTAGGGGATGTCTCCCTTAGCCTTTGTCACTTCCGTGATGACCACAAGGCAGTGATTCTATTTGCCCATAGCTGGTGGTTGTGAATCAGAGTTGTCCTTCTTTTAGCCTTACCCTCATGGACTTCTGCAAGGCAGTAGATGGTTGACTAGTGAGTACCAGGGCATCTCCACACGCCGGTGGGCCTACATACTACACCTCTGGGGCTCAACCTGCTCTGAGATACTTCACATATTTTGCCTGGGGCCGTAAGGTGCCTAGTTACCAGGGTGTGCCGTGAGGAGGCAATATGACAGTCTTGACTTAGCAGAAGCTTTGTACTATCAGGAAGGACTTATGCACTTGGCCTTCTTTTCACTCAATGAGCGAGATGACCGCTACAGATGAAGCTGGAAGCGAGGAGTCTAAGCAACTCCACTACAGCTGTTCTACAGCACTAGGCGCTATATAGTAAGTCTTGTGCAATGCAATGCACCCCACCCCATATCTAGATATGCATCATCAAAATAAAAAAAACAATGTTAGTGTTACTGTATCCTGACAGATACTGTACAAATGAATCATTGCAAAAATTATTTTATTTATTTTTTACATTCTTAAATTTAGCCTTGGCAACAGTAACAAAGTCGAAGTAAAGAAAACATTACTATTGCAATTGGAAGTAATAATAATGCTGTTTATCCCTCAATAAAGACTTCGTAAGAATCATTTTAACCTGTGCAACCACGTACATCTCGTTTTGTTAATTAGATTTTACTGGGGTTAAGCCCCCACGTGATTTTCATCATATTGTGGGGAAATAGCCCACTGCTCTCGAAATATCAAGAACCCTCAAACTTTATGCTTCAGAAAAAAACCACGTAACAGGCAGGAATACCCTTGCATGGTGTTTTGTATATTATTTACAGCAAGCCTTTTTGTCACATCACTCCTCCTCAGGGCTTCCGAGAAAAATCTGCTTATGGGAGCTCATCTGTGGTTAAAAGTGAAACTATCATGAAACCAATAAGTGCAACCTTGATGCAGTTCAGCTTAAAGCCTCTGCATCATCTCATTACATCATCTGATGAGAATCTTTATGATAATGCTGAATGTGAACTGTAAAATCTGATGGTGTAGATGGTATAGTGGTTATCACGTCTGCCTCATAGCGAGAAGGTTCTGGCTTCGATCCCCTGCTCGGGCCTTTCTGTTTGGAGTTTGCATGTTCTCCCCATGTTTGTGTGGGTTTCCTCTGAGTACCACAGACCAAAAACATGCACAGTAAGTTAATTGGCTGTTCCAAATCACCTGTAGGTATAAGTGGGAGTATGAATGGTTGTGTAAGGGTTGGTCCTGCGATGGCCTAGTGAGCTGTTCAGCGTTTACCCCGCCTTCGCCTTGAGTCGACTGAGAAGGGTGCAGGCCTTCCCGCGACCCGAATTAGGATTAAATTGTTCAGAAGATGAATGGATGGCTGAATAAATGATCCGTGTACATAAAAAGCATGGCTTATAGGATCCTAGACGAATTCCGTAATGCTTAGAGGATAAATAAATACTTTACATTACCCATTTTGACAAACATGATCTTGGAAAGGTGGGTGTAGCTGCTTTTAAATCAAACTTGCTCCCATAAAATGTCCCAAATTATTATCAGTTATTATCTTTAACTACACATGTCTGCAGTGTTTACGAATACATGTTGTTGCACAGAAGGGAAGCACAGTAGCATAGTGGTTAGTACATCCGACTCATGGCAAGAAGGTCCTGGGTGCAACTGTTGGTCTCAGCAAGGGTATTAATGTCTGAAGATTGCATGTTCTCCGTATGCTTTTGTAGTTTTCCTCAGGTTTCCTCTCACAGTCCAAAGATATGCACATTGTCTGTTCCTACTTGCCCCTGTGTGTGCATGGTTGTGTCTGTGTTGGCCCAGCAATGGACTGGCAAGTTATTTAAGGTGTATGTAATCTTCCTTTGCCCAGTATTGGCTGAGCTAATGAATTGGGCTAATTGAGCTAATGAATGACTCCATGAATTATAAATTTTCACCTTTGATGACAACTGATGTTTTTGTGCATGACTCTAACCCATTATGTCAAACACAGTGACACGTACATATTTGCAACATATATATATTTTGAACCCAGCATAAGTAAAAGTACAGATTATGAATATGAGCTTAAAAGGATGTGATAGATCAGTAGCATTTACCAAATCTCTTCTCATAAATAATCTACTAATTTAGGGAGAAGTGTCACTTGGCAAATGATCCCTGTAGCTCGATGGGATGGCGGTGCTGCCACGTCCGCAGAGGAAATCTGTTGTGTGACAAAAATTTTGGGTGTTATTTCTTTTTTCATGGTTTACTCCCAAAGATCCAAAATGTTCTGTAATGGTAACTGGGGCACCATGAGGGGGACACTCAGTTGTCTTCATTCATGGATAGGCTTCTGTGATGTGTGTGTGTGTGTGTGTGTGTGCAGGGTCACCATACTAACATATAGAGTACTAAAAACAAAGCATAGGACTGATAGGGAACTCCATACACCATAAGAAATGGTACAGTGGAACCGCTCTATTTTTATTGATGGGCACAAGCTCTATACAGAACCTGCTGTATTCATGTGTCCGGCTGGTCTGAACCTGTTTGTGCACAAGACATTCGACACACGCATGTCTCACTGCATCGTTGGTAAACTCCTCTCTGAGGAGACTCTTTTAAATGAACTTTGGAGGCTGGCAAAAACCCTTTTTTTCATGGTGTTGGCATCACCACTAGACGACAAGAACAAACGACAAGAAAATATTTTAAAATATTGCATAGAAGAACTTCAGCACACATTCAGCACACAAGAACTTCAGCACACATTTACGTATACGTCAGTCGGAGGGTGGGTGGTGATCCTACTTCGCAGAATTCGGTGGTCCCAGAGGGATCACCGAATTCTGCGAAGTAGGATCACCACCCACCCTCCGACTGACGTATACGTAAATGTGTGTGTATCTACTTCTTCTTTTCCTTTCAATTGTTCCCTTCAAGGCTCGCCAAAGCGAATTATATGCCTCCATCTCACCCTGTCCTCTACATCTTCTTCTCTTACTCCAACTACCTTCATGTCCTTCTTCACCACATCCATAAATCTTCTCTTTGGTCTTCCTCTAGGCCTTCTGCCTGGTAGTTCCAACCTCAGCATCCTACTATCAATATACTCACTATCCCTCTTCTGTACATGTCCAAACCATCTCAATCTCCCCTCTCTGACTTTGTCTCCAAAACCTCTTACATGTACTGCCCTCTGATGTACTCATTCCTGATGCTATCCATCCTCGTTACTCCCAAAGAGAACCTCAACATTTTCATCTCTGCTACCTCCAGCTCTGCCCACTGTTTCTAAACCATACAAAATCTCTGGCCTCAACACAGTCTTGTACACTTTTCCTTTCTTTCATTCTTGCCGATACCTTCCTATCACACTGAACACTTTTCTCCAACCATTCCAACCTGCCTGCACACACTTCTTCACCTCTTTTGCACACTCTTCGTTGCTCTGGATTGTTGACGCTAAGTACTTAAAATCCTCCACCTTCCTTATCTCTGCTTCCTGTAACCTCACCGTTCCGCTTGAGTCATTGTCGTTCACACACATGTATTCTGTCTTACTGAAGCTAACCTTCATTCCTCTCCTTTCCAGAGCATACCGCCACCTCTCTAGATTTTCCTGAACTTGTTCTCTGCTCTCACGACAGATCACGATGTCATCTGCAAACATCATAGTCCATGGAGATTCTTGTCTAACCTCGTCTGTCAGCCTGTCCATCACCATAGCAAACAAGAAGGGGCTCAGAGCTGACCCTTGTTGCAGTCCCACCTCAACCTTGAACTCTTCTGTCACGCCGACAGCACACCTCACCAGTGTCTTACATCTGTCATACATATAGATGGATAGATACAGTTTTATTGATCTCATAATGGAGAAACTCACTGTTACAGGCTCTCAAAGTACCATTAGTAGGGGGTGCAAAATAGCTCAGAAAGGTGCATCATTAAGTCATAATATTAAAATAGAGCAATAAAATATGAAAATAACAAAAAAACCAAAAAAAAAAAAAAACAACCAACCAAAAAAAAAAATTATATATATATATATATATATATATATATATATATATATACATACATACATACATATATTATAAAAATAATATAAAATAAAAATAAAAAAATGTATGTGTATAATATCAATAAATACATATTCAATGCTATAAATGCTTATAATAACAATTGAGCATTAAAAAATAATGCATAAGTAGTAAATAAAATATAAATACACACATACAGACACATGCGGGCGTAGGTGCTACAAAAATGTAAGTAGTTTTGATGGGAGGTTTTGGGTTGCTTTGTGTTTGTTTAGGTTTTTTTTTTTTTTTTTTTTGCATAATTGGCCTTGTTTTGTGACATTTTCCTTAACATTTTCCACAATTCTTCCTTAATTTCCTTATTTTTTAATTCAATGAGTATTTAAAAAAACGTGATGCTCTGAAGCCGCATGAATTGAAGCGCGAAGTAGCGATGGGATCCCTGTATTACATAATTATAAGAACAAAATGTGCATTTCACACTTTCAAGTCTCTACTTAACACAAAGAATCACAGTGCGTAAATGTAATGTGTGACCTGCCCAGTATCCATGAATACTGTATGTGCGTTCGGTCATCAGCTACACAAATGTGTTCACAATAGTTGAGGCACACTGCCACATTGTGTTCTTGCCAGTTAGTTAACATCGGCAGTGCCTGGACTTTCAAACAGCTTCTTCAAAGCGCCTTCACAAGGAGCTGTGGAATGGAACCTGAAAATCAGGTTCACAATGCCATTCTTGTGTGTTGTACATACTAAAAACTTTTTTTATTTCATTTATTTCATTAATTGGTTTTATTTTTGAATGCTGTATATTTTACTTTGATATCCAAATAAATAAATGTATTTTCATTTAAGGACCTATAAACTAATGGAAGCCAAACCTGGGTTATCAAAGGCGGGCCATGTCTCTCACTGTCTATGGTGAGAGGCATGTAAAAGAACCATTGCTGACTTTTGTAAAGAGTAGCTGCAAAGCTGTCAGTGTGTTTCTGTTCCTTGCTAAAGGGTTGTGTCAGGAAGGGCATCCGACATAAAAACCTATGCCAAATCTTTGGCTTCCATTAGTTTGATGAGATGAGAGATTTCCTTTTGGCTTTTTTCCTATATTTTTTTAAATCGGAGTAGCCACAGTGAATGATTCACACATTTGATTTGGTATAGGTTTTTATGTCGAATGCTCTTCCTGACACAACCCTTTGGCAAGGGGCAGAAACATGCTGACGGCTTTGCAGCTACTCTTCACGAAAGTCAGCAATGGTTCTTTTACATGAACCTCACACCACAGACAGTGAGAGACATGGCCGGCCTTTGGTAACCCAGTTAGCTGCACTGGAGAAGACAGTGACAACTTTGTGGAGTGGAACTTGAACACCCAACCTTTGGATCCGCGATCCAGCGCCCTATACCATCAGGCCACCACTGCCCTATGTTCCTGCTCACAAAATGGAAACTCAAAAAACACAACAAATTAAATTTATACAAGTTCCTAAAAATCTTTTCCTGTTTATAAATTTGCTAGCAGCTGCAGATTAGCATCAAACTACATCTCTGTAACCCTTACAACTTGGCAGCAAACAGTCAAGGTATGAATGGGGAAAGTGTACAAAGAGCACAACAAATACTGGATCTTAAAAGCTGTTCACAAAACAATAAAATAAAATAAATAAATCAACAAAAATTGGGGTTTTCCTATAAAAAAAGTGTTATAGGAAGGGAAAACCTGCTTTTGAAAAGTTGCTGTAGGTCAACAGAGCAGGTTACTTTTCTTAGCAGTTCATTAACAATCTTTAATTACTTTCCTTCTCATGGGACTCACTGGCGCTAATTAAAAAAAATCCAGAGAGATTAAATGTCATCCTGTTCTACATCCAAAACTCCCATCATCCGGCTCAGAAGTGCAGTTTTATGAAAAAATACATGGAAAAATAAAATTAAATAAAAAATAATTAAGCCACGACAGTTCTCACATGGTAAGCAGCTCCATATTCACAGGAAAACCAGAGGCAGTTAAGAGAATTAAATTTTATTTCATCAATCCATATTGGCATGGATGTTACAGATGGGCAAATATTAACACATGAAAATGGTTGAAAAACAAACAAACAAAAAAACAAAAACAAAAAAGGAAATAAAAGGCACATTTCCATTTTTGTACTACAGACACCATAAGGGTACCTATTTATTAGCACAGTAATACTGTTAATACTTAAAGAAAAAAAATCTGGAAAACTTAAATTATTTGAATTTTTTGAAATACAATAGCCTAAAACACATTTTTTTTCTTTTGGAGAGCAAAACCAAAACAGGAGACGGTTTAACTCAACAAGGTTAAAAGTTCAGACTTGAGAGGAAAAGGAAGTCGCAAAGCAAGAGCCCTGATCCTGCGTTCAAAAGCACACAAGTATCACTTGAGATGGTTTTGAAAGTGACATGGTTATGGCAATGTGTACAGTAAGTGGTGCATGTCATATTAAAGGAAGGAGAAAAAAGTCAAACCCTTATTTTCAGGCATAAAACCTCACAGGTATTGTCGAACCAGTATGATGAATTTTCCAGCACTGACCATTTGGGTTTACCTTGGCATCATTTGCATCTATTTATTAAATGTATAAAATCTATGTTCAGTTGTGACTGGAAACATGGCTGTACATCACAATCCTGGTTAAAAAAAAATAAAAAATAAAAATACCAGTAACTATCGCCTTATATTGTGATATTGGAACGCACTGAGGTTACACTAAAGACCAAACGGATGTGATGAAGCTACCTGAAACAAGAAGGTAGTAATGAGTAGGTTTGACAAAATCGAAGACATAATTGACAACCAGCAAACACAACAATGCAAGTTTGTTCAAACTTTAAGCGCTGTTACATTATCGATCCGGCGGACGATGAAAATTACTATTGTATTTTCTTATTAGTTGCACAGGGATGTCAAGTAAAATTTAAAAGCTGCCTGGACAGATAACTCAGACTAAAGGCTTTATAAGAAATCTTGATAAATGACATATGTGAACAAAGCATTTTTCTTTGGATCATGACTAATGTCAGGTTTTACTTTTTACAACTTCCTGTGGCGAACAACAGCCTGTTAAATTTGTCACATTGGTTAAATGTTAAAATGTGTCACTTTACCATGTTTGTATCACTTATTTAAATGTTACTTTCTGTTCACTGTTTTACTAGCACAAAAGATATTATGAGATAGAAAAGCTGTAATGGAATGTAAATGCTGGGTCAGGTGAAAAAGTGCTCTTGGTCATATCAGGTACAAAAGCAACCAGTATGTCTTTTTTGAGCAGATGTTTCTTTTCTCACTACAGTAGGATAGATTAATTGGCTAGCAAAAAAAAGTGAATGAGAACCAGAGTCTGAACACTATCAAATACTAAATCATTTACAAATGAAAATTTCTGATGTGCAAAAAACAGCTAAATGACAAAACAGGTTGAGCTCGGTGATAACAAAGGCAAAGCAGAGAGCAGCATTCATCACAGATCAAAGCCAACCAGCAAGACATGCTTTCTCATGATGCCATGTGCAAACACTGCCGCTCAAATCATTACAGATCAGGTGCAAACCAAGAACACTTATTGAGTTGGAATTAATCAGGGCTGGATTGAAAAAAATTCCCAGAGAAATCTAGCTTCACCCACCTAATGCCACAACCATTACACACACACACTACATCAGATATTTACAGTGTGTATTATCATGGCACAAGTCAAAAATGGCTACAGTTGTAGACTAGTTTCACACTCAGAGTCGTCTTCTTAGATGTATCATGAATTAATATTGAATTCATATGATGCTCTGCTTTATAACTGAACCTGTGCTCAACAGACTGAAGCCTCATTCACGGTTGATAAGAATTACTAGGCTCATACACGCTGAGCATAAAGAAGCGGTCAGTCTCACTAGATGAGACGAGGTTGCACTGAACAGGGAAAAAAAATCAGTTTAATCCACTCCTCATTTCTTTTTGAAGAAGACAGTGTTTTTTCCTCAATGTTTTTGGCTTGTTAACAGTCAAAGCTAGCTTTCCAAATAAAAACAGAGAAGGCGGCGCCAAAAAGACAAGGCATTAAAACAAGCCGAGTACCCACACCTCACCTTGGCACAAAGACAATGAAAATTACAGCACATTGAAGGAGAGACAAAAATACATATTTGGGAATCGATATCAGGGGAAAAAGGAATAAGGAACAATTTGTTTTTGGAGCTGTAAACAGTCAAAAGCTGCGCAAATGGTTCACTCAAGAGATGCACTCTCTGGCAGAGCCCCAAGCAGGCAAGTGCGATTCCGGTGGTGACGACAGCAAGGCAGCCAGTAGGTTGAGAAGGGCAGCAACAGGTCAAAACCCAGGTCACTCACACTCATCTGGATTTTGGGAATCCAATATTTTCACGTGGGTAAAAGGAAACAAGCCTCTCCGGCCGTTCACCTCGCCTTCCCACTGACCACTGATGTTCATCCGGGTCACCTTCACTATGTCACCCACCTGTGGAAACATCACAACAGTTCGTTACAGTGCCTTACATAAGTAAGTACAGTGCCATACAATAAGATTCTTACTGACATACTGACTGCGTGCAAGTTTACGTTTTATAACATATTTGCAGATACCACACCAAATCAATGATCAGTATACATGCTGAGCATGGTTATGTTGTATATTCAGTGAGTTTTTAGAGTATTCAGAGCCATCCCACTTTTATGCAAAATTATGTGTAGATTTAAATTCTATTAAAATAAACTAATGTCAATCTACACAGTCATTTATACTGAAAATACTTACAAATTAAGATGAACAAATGTTATGTATATATTCAGGCACTTGACTAAGGCAGTCTCAAATTAATGGAAATCCATCCTATTTAGGCACACAGCGATAGGTACAAGCTCCCACAATTTGCAGACATCTAATTAAAAAGCAATGAAGTCTCATTTTCAAATCTGTATTTTATTAAAAACCTGAAAAAGTAGCTGTGTTTCAAAAGTTTCGACTGGTAATGTGATCCTACTTCACAGAATTCGGTGGTCGTGGGGGATCTCAGTCCCAATTAACCACGGAAAGTGAGGGATCCCTGTATGTGTGTGTGTGTGTGTGTGTGTATATATTCACACACACAAATTTCACCCACTTGAATTCTTCAAATTGAATTAAATGTCTGTTTGTCATGACCTTTGCTAAAGTGCTTCCCCCAAATCAAAAATGTACAATAGTACCATCTGCAATTAACATTTGGAAATCTATTCTTACTCACTGCTGATCAGCATTAAATGCAAAGTTCTATATCTAACTGTGATTATTTTCCTTCTTCAAAACTCGAGACAAAGCTGAAGCTGCACAGCCTGAAATGGTTCACAAGTTGCTAATCTGGTATTCTTCCTCCTTCCCCATTCATGCTCTCCCCTACAGCCAATCATTTTTCCTGCCAGTTTGGGAATCATGCCAAGAGCCTCTTATTCCCAAAATCCTCTTCAACTGTTAGGCCACAAGTGACTTTAAGCACATTTGTTCTGGTTCTTGAGCAAAGCATCCTTATACAGATGTTTATGATAAACTTACTTAACCGCTCTTTAAAATGGTCTATGATTATTACAATTTCTTCCATATATATCAATTTCTTCTGCTCTATTCAGTACGCATTGATGAGCCCTCACCTCCTCAAAAATTGCTCAACTGCAGACAAAATGAATGCAGAGTACAGATAAGCTGAATGTTTATCCATCGTTAACACTGAGCACAAGTGGCCTTTGAATGGAAGCCATCCGAGTAAAAGCCATAAAGCACACACAGCCGTATGGTGAAACTGGATGTAGCATCAAGCTCTTGTGAGGTTGTATATGAGAAATCAGAATCCTGACAAGCTTGTAAAAAAAGGTTTGAACTTGAAGTAACTAAAAAACAAAAAAACAAAACACAAACAAACAAAAAACCCACAACCACAAAAACAAGCATAAACAGCCATCATCTATATTGCAAGCTGTTTTGGATTTAGAAAAACAATTTATGCTGTGCAAGTTAAAACAGTGAAATACATGAACAGCAGGAAAACAGAACAATTATGAATGTCAAGTAGAAAATTGAAAGTTAAAAAAAAATCCAACAAAAGAAACAGTCAGAATAGAGGAACCAAGCTGGATAAAAATTGATTTGTGAGAAAAATTAGTGTTTGAAGGAAGCTCTGAATCCGAAAAGGAAGAATCAACACACGCGAAACCAATAAAACTATTGACCATAATTAAATTTCTTCCCAAAATTCCAAAAATAGCAGTTTCATTTTTGTACTGCAGATTTCATCCTGCAATTTGTTTTTAAGTTACATACTGTATTCAAACTTTCCGACTGTCTCTCGACTTCTGAGTTCAACATTTTTAAAGCGACATTTTTCATTGTTTAAAATTTTAATATTCAGAGTTTTTAAAACCATTAAAAATTATTAAAATTGGTTCCCTGAAAGAAAAGTGAATAAAAACACCCGAAAATGATGAATGGAGACTAATGTTGATTTTAACTTACATTCTTAAAATATTTGTTTAAGTCAAAAAACAAAAAAAAAACAAAAACAAAACCATGGCCACTACATGTATGAGAATTCCAGGTTAGTACAGAGAAGAAATGCATAAAAGATCTTCATGGATCTCATTTAAAAATAAATAAATAAAATAATGGCATGCACTTAATATAAAACACATCAAAACAAAAAAGTACAACACAGTAATAGGATGCAAATAGAATTACAGGAAATCCTGATTAGTGAGTGTTTTGTGTGTGTGTGTGTGTATATAGTCGGCCCCCAACTTATGAGATCAATCCGTTCCAGAGCCCTGTTCGTATAGTGGGGATTTCGTAAGTAGGGGTCGCACCTTACATGTTAAACGCCTAATTCGTTCCAAGGCTCCAGTCTTTGGACGAGATATACCCCACAAACCCTTTAATTTTGTATGAAATTTGTTAAAAATAAAAGAAAATTATTTATTAAACCATTTAATTAACATATTTATTAATGAAACCATTACTAAACATTTTTATGAACACACACACACACACACACACACACACACCTCTCTCTCTCTCTCTCTCTCTCTCTTTTTCTCTCTCGCGCTGCGGGCCACGCCCACAAGACATGAATTCAAAGCGCATTCCCTGCTTGACAAACTCATTTGATTCCTTGAGGGATCGGCATTCCAGATGAGCTCAAATGCACCCACATTTATTAAACATTTACTGAATTAAACAACTTTAAAAAACTAAACTAAAAACGAAAGCGTTATTCCTTCTCTCTCTTTCTCTCTCTCATGCAAACGCTGCCGGCCTCGCCCACAAGACGTGAATTCAAAGCGCATTCCCTGCTTGACAAACTCCACTTTAATTTGATTCCTTGAGGGATCGGAATTCCAGATGAGCTCAAATGCACCCACATTTATTAAACATTTACTGAATTAAAACAACTTCAAAAACTAAACTTTAAAAACTAAAGAGTGAAGCTTCCTTGTGTCTCTATCTGGGAGGCTAGCAGGGCGGGATGTTGAGAGACAGCCAATGAGAGAGCAACTCGCGCGTCGTGTGAAATTTTGATTGGCGCGTTTGAATTTCTTTTCGTAAGAGGGGGTTGTTTCGTATCTCGGGGATGGAAACTCAGGATTTGTATGGGTAGACAGGATTTCAATGGTTTTCGTAAGCCGGGGATTTCGTACACAGGGGTCTTCATAAGTTGGGGACCGACTGTATACACACACACACACACACACACACACACACACACACACAGTAGACCCTTGACTATTCGCGGTTTTGCACTTGCAGCTTTGCATATTCGCGGACTGCCGAGCCACTGTCACGTGACTCAAATTCAGCCAATGGCTGTCCTCCCTCCTGATGATCAGTTGAGATGATGTATATGCCCCCTTTTCCTCATTCGCTCACAAATTGTCAATGAGCCTTTTTTTAAGTGTGTTTTAATTACCAATTAAGCTCTATGATGTCACTCAAACGTCAGCTAAGTGCCAGAAAAAGGTAATGACGTTGAATGTCTCTCCTGAAGAAATAAGACTTTCTCTGGAAGGAATGAGTTTCCTCTGATGTGCCTGAAGAGGAATAATCATCTGAACTGTTGAAAAACACTCCACTATTAAAGTCTTTTTCAATTATTCTACCAGTACAGTACCTAAGTTAATGTTTAGAATGTTTGCATGTGTGATTTTATGTACTATGGTGTAGCATATTTCTCATTTTGTTTTGGTGATCCAATTTATTACATTTCTTGTTATTTTATGTCCTTTTTGTTATGGTCTGTGTTTTGGGGGGACTTTGATTTTGAAGACTGTGCTTCTAACTAATGGTTCTCTCTCCGCTTCGGCTGAGGGGCGTGGATGAGCTTCTTGGTGGCTCACACCTGAATTCACTATTCTCATCTACTCCCAATAAGCGAGAGAATTAACTCACATCAAGTCACAGCTACTTTGTATTGTAACGCTCTCTTAACTCTCTCACTCTAAAACTCTTGTTTTATACCCGCTCTGGCTGGGGGCGTGGCTGAACTGCTCGAACTGAATGCAGTTAATATCGGAATTCAGTCACCTCATGCCTAATGCAATACCTTCCTCTAGTGGGCATTTTGGAAAACTACAGTGCTGCATGTTTCAAGGAAAATACATTTAAAGGTGTTCTGATATATATATATACACACACACACACACACACACACACACATACACACACATATATAATCAGTAGGCCCATGACATTCGCGGGGGTACGGTTCCGGGCCTTCCCGCGAGTCGAGATAATCCACGAGTTTTGTACCCGGAAGTAAAACCCCATGTATGACATCACATGCGCGAATGAGCAGCTGTAAGTAAAATACTATGTATCTATTACATGCACTAAAATATGCCTCTTAAACACATTCTATAGACAGTCTTACTCATTAATACAGTATTAATGTAGTAAAATGTAGTCATGATGAAGAAAAACTTTTCAATTTTTACTGTTATATTTATTGATGCTAAAATATAAACATTATACAGCATACGCATAAAACACCTTTCAGTGCACTCCGTTTATAAACATGCAGCACTGTAGTTTTCAAAAATGCCCACTAGAGGAACGTACTGTATTGCATTAGGCATGACACGACTGAATTCAGGTATTAACGCCATTAAGTCCAAGAAGCTCAGCCACGCCCCCCCAACCGGAGCCGAAGTACAAAACAGAGTTTTAGAGTGATAGAGTAAGAGGTGTTACAAACCAAAGAGGTGGTGATGTTGATGCGAGTTAATCCTTTGGCACAGAGCTGAGCATGCTTTTGTTTATTGGGAGTAAATGAGAAAAGTGAATTCAGGCGTGCGTGAGCAGCTCAGCTATGCCCCTCAGGAAGTAAACAGTTAGTTCTAGGCACAGTGCCAAAATCAAACTCCCCCAAAACATAGACCACAACAAAAAGGACATAAAAGAACAAGAAATGTAATAAATTGGATAAACAAAACACAACGAGAAACATGCTACACCACAGTAAATAAAATATAACACACAAACATTACCTTAGGTCATGCACTGGAATAATAATTAAAAAAAAGACTAATAGTGGGGTGTTTTACAACAGTTCAAAAGATTACTATATTTACTCTTCAGCAATGACGTGACTTCAGAGGAAACTGTCGTTTCTTCCGGAGAAAGTCTTATTTCTTCAGAAGAGACATCCAACCTCATGACCTTTTTCTTCGCTGAAGCAGGCGTTTGAGTGACATCATAGAACTAAACTGGGAATTAAAACACACTAAAAAAGGCTCATTGCCAACTTGTGGGTGAATGTAAAGGTTGGGGGTTCCAGTCCCACTCTCCACAAGGTTGTCACTGTCCCCCCAGAGCAGCGAACTGGGTTATCAAAGGTGGGCCATGTCTCTCACTGTCTATGGTTTCTGTCGTGTGAAGCAACTAGGAGTTCAACTCCTCCTGGATGGGACGCTAGTCCATCAAGGGTTACCTTCCCAGTATATCTTTACTGGTATCCATTTATACTGCTGGGTGAACAGAGGCGCACTTGTGGTGAAGACTTTGCCCAGGGGTCTGAGCACAGTGGGAGTCTAACTGGGATTTGAGCTCACAACCTCCTGATCACGAGCCCAGCATTCTAACCACTATACCACTGGCCCCACTATCTATATTTTATATATTTATATATATATATATACACACACACACACACACTCACACACACCTGTTAACCGACAGGGTGCTGGTCAAAATTGGACTACTCTTGGTCTAAAAAGGAGAGGTCGAAGAAAGAGAGGCGGAAGGCGTCTCCGTAGGCAGCGAGAGTAGAGGAAAAGCATGAGTCGAGGACTGAGAGTAGGGACTTTGAATGTTGGAACTATGACAAGAAAATGTAGAGAGCTGGCTGACATGATGCAGAGGAGGAAGGTGGACATACCGTGTGTTCAGGAGACCAGGTGGAAAGGTCACAGGGTTAGAAGCTTAGGAGCAGGGTTTAAGTTGTTTTATCATGGTGTGGATGGGAAGAGAAATGGAGTCGGAGTCATCTTGAAGGAGGGGTTTGTCAAGAATGTTCTAGAAATGAAAAGAGTGTCACACAGAGTGATGATTCTAAAGTTGGAAATTGAAGGTTTCCAAATGTTGTTCGTGCTTATGCCCCACAGGCAGGATGCGAACGAGAAGAGAAGGAGAGATTGTGGAGTGAGTTAGATGAAGTGATGCAGAGTACCCCCAGAAAGAGTGGTCGTTAGTGCAAGCTTCAATGGATATGTTGGTGCAGGAAAAAGAGGGGATGAGGAAGTGATGGGCAGGTTTGGTATCCAGGACAGGAACACAAAAAGACAGCTATTGATCGATTTTGCAAAATAGATGGCTGTGGTGAATACTTTTTTCCAGAAGACACAGGAGCATAAGGTGACTTATAAAAGCGGAGGTAGGAGCATACAGGCAGACTACATCTTGTGTAGGAGATGTAATTTGAAGGAAGTCAGTGACTACAAAGTAGTAGCGGGTGAGAGTGTTGCCAAACAGCATAGGATGGTGGTGTACAGGATGACGCTGATGGTGAGGAAGGTGAAGAAGGCAAAGGCAGAGGAAAAGACAAAGTGGTGGAAGCTGAAAAAGGAAGAATGTCGTGTTGTCTTCAAAGAAATGTTGAAACGGGCTTTGGGTGGTCAGGAAGTGCTTCCGGGTGACTGGACAACTACAGCTAATGTGATCAGGGAGACAGGGAGGCGATTAATTGGTGTAACATCTGGAAGAAAGGTAGATAAGGAGACTTTGGTGGTGGAATGAGGAAGTGCAGGAGTGTGTACAAAGGAAGAGGTTAGATAAGAAGAAGTGGGACATTGAGAGGACCAAAGAGAGTAAAGAGGAGTACAGGAAGACATAGCCTAAGCCAAAGGTAGCGGTGTGAAAGGCCAAACAGAGAGCGTATGATGACTTGTATGATAGGTTGGACAGTAAGGAAAGAGAAAATTATTTATACAGGTTGGCACAGCAGAGAAATAGAGATGGGAAGGACGGCAGCAAGTTCGAGTGATTAAGGGCAGAGAGGGAAATGTATTGACTGATGACAGAAGTGTGCTGGAAGATAGAAAGAGTACTGTGAAGAGCTGATGAATAAGGAAAAGGAGAGAGAGAGAAAAAAAAGGAGTAGAAGAGGTGACCATTGAGGAGCAGGAAGTAGCAAAGATTCGTAAGGGAGAAGTGAAGAAGGCATTGAAGAGGATGAAGAGTGGAAAGGCAGTTGGTCCTGATGACATACCGGTGGAGGTAAGGAAGTGTCTAGGAGAGGTAGCAGTAGATTTTCTGACAAGAACATTCAACAGGGTCTTAAAGAGTGAGAGGATGCCGGAGGAATGGAGTGTGATAGTGCCCATATTTAAGAGCAAGGGAGACATGCAGAGTTGTGGCTAAAACAGAGCGATAAAGTTGATGAGCCATACGATGAAGTTATGGGAAAGAATAGTGGAAAGCGAGACTAAGGACAGAGGTCAGCATTTGTGAACAACAGTTTGGTTTCATGCCAAGAAAGAGCACCACAGATGCAGTGTTTGCTTTGAGGATGTTAATAGAGAAGTACAGAGAAGGTCAGAAGGAGCTGCATTGTGCTTTTGTGGATCTGGAGAAAGCATATGACAGGGTGCCGAGAGAGGAACTATGGTTATTGCATGAGAAAGTCAGTGGTGGCAGAGAAATATGTTAGAGTAGTGCAGGACATGTATGAGAGATGTAAGACAGTGGTGAGGTGTGCTGTCGGTGTGACAGAAGAGTTCAAGGTGGAGGTGGGACTGCATCAAGGATCAGCTCTGAGCCCCTTCTTGTTTGCTATGGTGACGGACAGGTTGACAGACGAGGTTAGACAAGATTCCCCATGGACTATGATGTTTGCAGATGACATTGTGATCTGTAGTGAGAGCAGAGAACAAGTGCAGGAAAATCTAGAGAGGTGGCGGTATGCCCTGGAAAGGAGGGGAATGAAGGTTAGTCTCAGTAAGACAGAATACATGTCTGTGAACAACAAGGACCCAAGAGGAACGTTGAGGTTACGCGGAGCAGAGATAAAGAAGGTGGAGGATTTTAAGTACTTAGGCTCAACAATCCAGAGCAATGGAGAGTGTGGAAAAGAAGTGAAGGAGCGTGTGCAGGCAGGTTGGAATGCTTGGAGAAAAGTGTCCGGTGTGATGTGTGATAGGAAGGTATCGGCAAGAATGAAAGGAAAAGTGTACAAGATGGTGTTGAAGCCAGCGATGTTGTCTGGTTTAGAAACAGTAGCCCTGGGGAAAAGACAGGAGGCAGAGCTGGAGGTAGCAGAGATGAAAATGTTGAGGTTCTCTTTGGGAGTAACGAAGATGGATAGGATCAGGAATGAGTACATCAGAGGGACAGCACATGTAAGAGGTTTTGGAGACAAAGTCAGAGAGGCTAGATTGAGATGGTTTGGACATGTACAGAGTAGGGATAGTGAATATATTGGTAGTAGGATGCTGAGGTTGGAACAGGCAGAAAGCCGAGAGGAAGACGAAAGACAAGATTTATGTAGGTGGTGAAGGAGGAAATGAAGGTAGTTGGTGTCAGAGATAAGAGAAGATGCAGAGGATAGGGTGAGGTGGAGGCCGATGATTCGCTGTGGCGACCCCTGAAGGGAACAGCCGAAAGGAAAAGCAGAAGATACACACACACACACACACACACACACACACACACACACACACACACACCCCATAATTGTCACCCTTTGTTAAGCTGTGTTCTTTAGCTTTTAATAAATTCAGTGACCCCACCCCCCGAATTGTGATTCGTCTGGCCACAGAACAGTTTCCACTTTGCCATTCTCCATTTTAAATGACCCCTGGCACAGAGAAAACGCCTGTGCTTCTGTCCGGTTTAGAAATGATTTCTTCCTTGTACTCGACAGTTTCAGCTGGCAACGACTAATGGCACGGTGGGTTGTGTTCACCGACAATAGTTTCTAGAAGCATTGCTGAGCCCATTCTGTGATTTCCTTGACAGTTGCATTTCTGTTTGTGGTGCAGTGTTGTTTAAGGGCCCGAAGGTCACGGGCATCCAGTATGGTTTTTCGCCCTTGACCCTTGCACACGGAGATTGTTCCAGATTCTCTGAATCTTTGGATGATATGCACTGTCGATGAGCGGTCCCCAACCCCTGGGCCGTGGACCGGTACCAGTCCGTGGATCAATTGGTACCAGCCCATACAAGAAATAATTATTTATTTCTTTTTGTTTTATTTATTACCTGAGTCTTAACTATCTTTTATTTTTGAAAAAACTTTTATTTTGAAAAATGACCAGATTCTCTCTGTTACATGTTGGTCATTTGAGCACTAAAATGTAACCCACAAGTGGACAGAACATGAACAGAGGCAAGTTGAACATGTATTCAAACTAAGTGTCCGGTGTGATGTGTGATAGGAGAGTATCGGCAAGAATGAAGGGAAAAGTGTACAAGACGGTGATGAGGCCAGCGATGTTGTATGGTTTAGAGACAGTGGCCCTGGGGAAAAGACAGGAGTCAGAGTTGGAGGTAGCAGAGATGAAAATGTTGAGGTTCTCTTTGGGAGTAACGAGGATGGATAGAATCAGAAATGAGTACATCAGAGGGACAGCGCATGTTAGATGTTTTGGAGACAAAGTCAGAGAGGCTAAATTGAGATGGTTTGGACATGTACAGAGAAGGGATAGTGAGTATATTGGTAGTAGGATGCTGAGGTTGGAACTACCAGGCAGAAGACCCAGAGGAAGACCAAAGAGAGGATTTATGGATGTGGTGAACGCGGACATGAAGGTCGTTGGAGTAAGAGTAGATGCAGAGGATAGGGGGAGATGGAGGCAGATCATTTGCTGTGGCGACCCCTGAAGGGAACAGCCGAAAGGAAAAGAAGAAAGAAGAAGAGGAAAGAAGTCCACTTATGCCCGTGAAATAAGGTCAACAGGATCCACATACAAGAACACCATATTGGCCCTTGAGGGGACCCATAAACCAAATTTGGTGAACCGATGTCCTAACTTTCTTGAACATGTATGGATCTGTATGGGTAGACAGAACCGATTTCTATATCTCCTTACTTTCATAACCTTGAGTAATAAGAGGTTAAAAAAATGAATAATTAATTAAAAGGAAATGACCATGACAAAATCACAGGCAAAACAAGCAGGCAGTGAGAGACACATTCTCCTAGATTTTAACCCCACAGAATGTCTGTTTAGGGTCCCAAAGATGACAATCTATGGACCATCAGTTTGACTGAGTTAGAGAAGAACTTTCAGGATGAAAGTAAGCAAATTTATCAAAATTTATAGTAGAAAGCGTAGAGTGTCTTAAACAAGATGAGTAATTACTAACTCCTGTCAAAGACATTCCTCCAAAGTACTAAAGGAGTCAGTGTAAGCACTTCAGATTTAATACATTTGTTATAATAAAAGGCCACAAGTGATGCATGGTATATCCATAACAAGAGTGAGAAAGATCTCTGACTTTGTATAGCTTTGAGTCTGACCACGGCAAAGTACCACAGACTAATCCTACTCCAAATATCTGTACATATTTCAGGTTCATAACAGGGAAATCGATCTCTTTTAGTGGCTGCTTCATAACACTGGGTCCATAGTTTGATATCTGCATCGAGTGGATACAATACTGTATCCAATGCACTTCGTATTCAGACAGCAGGTAACTATTTACTGGTCAAGTAAAGAGAATGCCGCAAACAAATGCACAATAAAAGTGCTGCTTAAATCCAAATGTCCTCAATCACATGTCATGTCAAAATAAAAGTCTAAGCCTTTTATAGCATAATGAAAATAATAATTATTAATACAATTGTGCTGTAAATGTGATCTTTCAGAATAAAACCAAATTGTAGTAACAGCCAACTGAGTCAGCAATTCATGAACACACTACATGATAAAAATTCACAATGCATTTAAAATACCACACAAACTAAAAAGTTATTGCATCACAGCATTACTGCATCACCATACAAGACCTTGCTGCAGTGAGGTGGAAGTACTAACCACTACTCCATCATGCCACACCTCCTGAAGGTTTATGGCACAATATTCCTCCCTATCAAACAGCCATTGAACTGCCAGTTGTAAAACCTGTGTCCCCATTACTTGCCCATGGAGTTTGGACACACCATTGTCCTTAGTATTTAAATTCTTCCATGTGCCAATGTGGAAATAGCAAATGGCCTCATCCACTCCACTGTTGCTAGACTGCAAAGACAGCAGAAGTCCTTGTGTTAATCATTGGGGAATTTATTCATCTGAATTTGGACAAAACACTACTTGCTTTCACACATGGACTGTTACATCAGGGGGGAATAAGTGAATCGACTTACTGTATGCAAATGTAAAAGTTGTATAAAGCGCCTCACCCCTGCCTGTACATAACCCCATTCTACTGCAGCCTCACTACAAAGTTAGAGTGAAGAGTCTCCTCACAACAACAGAAATACAGAAATTTCAGGAGATGGTCTCTCTCTCTCCAAGAAAGAGCAGGCTCTCAAACACTCATTGGATCAACAGCCGGGAATGTATTGCACAGTGAGTACATTGAGGAGTTGACTGATGGCACTACAGGCATCAACTTTTGTATGATGGGGCAGCTGTAGCCTAATGATTACAGAACTGGCTTTGGGACTCAAAGTTCACTGGTTCGATTTCTCAACACGCAGGGTAAAAAACGTGGTAATGATGTGGGGGGGCACTACACTTTCTCTTTCTCCACCTTCATGGCTGAAGTTCCCTTGGCAAGGCACCTCACTTCCAACTGCTCTCCCGGCACCAACAATGTGTGTGGCACCCCACTGCTCCAAGTGTGTGTGTGTGTGTGTGTGTGTGCTCAATGTTTACAAGTGTGTGTGTACTTTGGCTGGGTTAAATGCAGAGGCAATAATTTGCATGGTGAGATTAATACAGTAAATCAAATTTAAAAAAAAAAAAAAATCACGAGAAACATCAAGAGCCTACTGAACCAAACAAAGAGAGACTTCAAAAGACACCGACAGGAGCTTAAGCAGGTACAGAAGGTACTAAGTCCAGATCAGGAAGGGAAAGGAATGGTACAGGATAAAATTGGACAAAAAACTGCAGACTGACAATAAACAGCATGATACTGTTGAAAGCATGTGCAGAGGATCTAGGACAGGGTCAGGAACCTATGGCTCGTGAGCCAGACGTGGCTCTTTTGATGACTACATCTTGCTCTCAGATAAATCAGGTGGCATTTCTTAGCATAATAACTAATACATAATCTCACTGTCCTTTAAATAAAAATACAGAAAAAAGCCATCAAATAAAACAAAAGCAAATAAATCTCATGCATTTCAATCTATACATCTATTTTCAATGCCACTTTTCGCTGTGGCACACAGCGGACAGCCAATCCTTTCTGTGCTCCAGGGTGTAGGTGGGTCTGATACCTTGAAACTCTAATTTTATTGGATTATATGCAACAGCCTGCACGAGTTGTTTTTGGGTAAAGAGGTTCTGATTGCCAAAACTTGGGACGCTTCCTGTCACAAACACTGCAGCGTGTGAGTCCTGTCGTATTGACCATGTTTGGCTCCACATGTGCACTCGAACAGTCCTTCTCACACCTGAAAAGTATCAAGACCAACCTGCAGTCAAGTGGAATAGATGTAAGCCAAAACACCTGCATGAAGCTTAACCTCAGCACATATCAACCAGACTACAAAGTCATCACCAACACTATGCAGCACCAGAAGTCGCATTAATAGTAAGAAGTAGTCTTATTCTCTCAAGTTGTTGATCTCAGTATTAAAAAATATATTTGGCTCTCAGAAGATAAGATTTAATTTGTTATTTTGGCTCTCTTAGTCAAAAAGGTTCCTGACCCCTGGTCTAGGAAAAGCCCTCCAGCACATCTTCAACATGAGTTTGGTATGCAAGTGGGTCCCCCAGCTGTTGCACGGCCCACACAGATTTGAAAAGTGCTTTAATTCAGTCATGAACAAGAAAAAGTGCTTGAAAATAGCATATGTTACTTACAGTGTTTGAAAAAGTCTGGAATTTTGCAAATAGTCATCAAAAAGTGGGTGTTTACCGGGGATTTAGCTCAGTTGGTAGAGCGTCCGCTTTATCCCCCAAAAAGTCAGAGTTCGAATCCGACCGTGTCATAACATAAGACGTTAAAATTTGGCAGTGGTTGCTTCCTGCTTGGCGCTCAGCATTAAAAAGCTGGATCACTGATCCTAAGGCTGGGGGTACGAGTCCCACTCTCCACAAGGTTGTCACTGTCCCCCCAGTGAAGCTAACTGGGTTATCAAAGGTCAGCCATGTCTCTCACTGTCTATGGTGTGAGGCATGTAAAAGAACCATTGCTGACTTTTGTAAAGAGTAAGCTTCAAAGCGATCAGTGTGTTTCTATCCATTGATAAAGGGTTGTGTCAAAAAGGGCATCCGATGTAAAAACCTATGACAAATCAAACAGGCGAATCATTTGCTGTGGCCACCCCTGATAAAGGCAAAAAGCCGAAAGGAAATCTCTCAATTAAAGACCGAATTTGTGTTGATTTTTTCACCAACCTTGATTAGAACGCCTTTGTTTTGACGAGATCTCAAATGTACTGTGACCCGGTTACAAGGTATCGTACACGAAATCAGCTTGCAACGATATGATATGCGTGGTCTAAACCATTAAAATATTTAGCAGTGAATCTTGAGCTTTCAAATCCATACCTGGTTTGTCAGGAGTACATATCGCCATTTTTTTTTGAAAACTTCATGTTGACAAATATCCCCAAGAACATTTCCGGTTCATAAAAATTCGGTAGAATATAACCACACAAACTCGGTACTGAAATGGAGAGATTTTTATCTGCTTTAAAATGAAACTTGAATCAAAGCTCAACTATAAACAAGCGTGATGCACCAGGCAATTCAACTGCGAGTCCCCATAAAAAAAAAAGTGGTAGACCATCACACGCCAAGATGGCCGCCACCATGACGAATGCGTCTGAGCAGGATACCAACATTTCTGATCTATTTATTTCATACCTGGGTGAGTAATATATATTTCTACGATCAGAATATAGGGATCACTCACTTTCTGTGGTTAATGGGCACGAGATTCCCCCTAGCCGATTTCCGCAAAAAAGTAGGATCCCCCGCCCGACTGATGTATACGTACCTGTATGTGTGTATATAATATCAACAAATACATATTCAACGCTATAAATGCTTAGACTAACAATTAAACATTCAAAAATAGTGCAAAAGATGTAATTAAAATATAAATACGTACAGATACAGACACACACACACACACACACACACACACACACACACACCAAACAAAAATATAAGCAGTTTTGCTGTTTTTTTTTTTTTTTTAATTGGCCTTGTTTTGCGGCTTCTTCTTTTCCTGTTGGCTGTTATCTTTAGGGGTCGCCACAGCGAATCATCTGCATCCATCTCACCCTATCCTCTACATCATCTTCACTTAGACCAACTACCTTCATGTCTACAGTGCATATCATCCAAAGATTCAGAGAATCTGGAACAATCTCCGTGTGCAAGGGTCAAGGCCGAAAAACCATACTGGAAGCCTGTGACCTTTGAGCCCTTAAACAACACTGCACCACAAACAGGAATGCTACTGTCAGGGAAATCACAGAATGGGCTCAGCAATACTTCCAGAAACCAATGTCGGTGAACACAATCCACCGTGCCATTAGTCGTTGCCAGCTGAAACTGTAGAGTCCAAAGAAGAAGCCATTTCAAAACCGGACAAAAGTACAGGCGTTTTCTCTGTGCCAGGGGTCATTTAAAATGGAGTGTGGCAAAGTGGAAAACTGTTCTGTGGCCAGGAGAATCACAATTCGGGGGAGCGAGGGGGGGCACCAAATTTATTAAAAGCTCGGAGAACACAGCTTAACAAAGGGTGACAATTATGGAGGGGTGTGTGTTTGTGTATCATCATCTTTTCCTTTCGACTGTTCCCTTCAGGGGTCACCACAGCGAATCATCTGCCTCCACCTCACCCGATCCTCTGCATCATCATCTCTTATCTCTGACACCAACTACCTTCATGTCCTCCTTCACCACATCTATAAATCTTGTCTTTCGTCTTCCTCTCGGCTTTCTGCCTGTTAGTTCCAACCTCAGCATCCTACTACCAATATATTCACTATCCCTACTCTGTACATGTCCAAACCATCTCAATCTAGCCTCTCTGACTTTGTCTCAGAAACCTCTTACATGTGCTGTCCCTCTGACAGACTCATTCCTGATCCTATCCATCTTCGTTACTCCCAAAGAGAACCTCAACATTTTCATCTCTGCTACCTCCAGCTTTGCTTCCTGTCTTTCCACAGGGCCACTGTTTCTAAACCAGACAACATCGCTGGCTTCAACATCGTCTTGTCCACCTTTCCTTTCATTCTTGCCGATACTTTACTATCACACCGGACACTTTTCTCCAAGCATTCCAACTTGCCTGCACACGCTTCTTCACTTCTTTTCCACACTCTCCATTGCTCTGGATTGTTGAGCCTAAGTACTTAAAATCCTCCACCTTCTTTATCTCTGCTCCGCGTAACCTCAACATTCCTCTTGGGTCCTTGTCGTTCACAGACATGTATTCTGTCTTACTGAGGCTAACCTTCATTCCCCTCCTTTCCAAGGCATACCTCCACCTCTCTAGCTTTTCTTGCACTTATTCTCTGCTCTCACTACAGATCACAATGTCATCTGCAAACATCATAGTCCATGGGGAATCTTGTCTAACCTCGTCTGTCAGCCTGTCCATCACCATCGCAAACAAGAAGGGGCTCAGAGCTGATCCTTGATGCAGTCCCACCTCCACCTTGAACTCTTCTGTCACACCGACAGCACACCTGACCAGTGTCTTACATCTCTCATACATGTCCTGCACCACTCTAACATACTTCTCTGCCACTCCAGACTTTCTCATGCAATACCACAGTTCCTCTCTCGGCACCCTGTCATATGCTTTCTCCAGATCCACAAAGGCACAATGCAGCTCCCTCTGACGTTCTCTGTACTTCTCTATTAACATCCACAAAGCAAACACTGCATCTGTGGTGCTCTTTCTTGGCAAACCAAACTGTTGTTCACAAATGCTGACCTCTGCCCTTAGTCTCGCTTCCACTATTCTTTCCCATAACTTCATCATATGGCTCATTAACTTTATCCCTCTGTAGTTGCCACAACTCTGCATGTCTCCCTTGCTCTTAAATATGGGCACTATCACACTCCATTCCTCTGACATCCTCTCACTCTCTAAGACCTAGTTTAATGTTCTTGTCAACCCTTTCGTCAACCGGGGAGAACCTCAACATTTGGGCACTGAAACGGGAGGGGGGGGGGGGGGTGGCAACAAGAATACCCACACCAGCTTGCCGCCTCTCCAAATGAGCAATTCCAGAATAGAATAAGGTCCAGCCTCTCTCGAGATGGATGGTTCCGGAGCCCAAGCTATGCTTTGAGATGAGCCTGACTATATCTGGTCAGTATCTCTCCACCTCAAGCACCAATTCAGGCTCCTTCCCCGACAGAGAGGTGACATTCCATGTCCCAAGGATCAGGATCAGGATCAGTAGCAGAGGATCAGTCCGAAAGAACCCATGCCTTCAGCTGCCACCCAACTCACACTGCACCCGACCCCTAAAGCTCCTCCGACGGGTGGTGGGTCCATGGGAGGGCGGACCCATGTCTCCTTTTCGGGCTCCAGGAGGGAACCCGCGTCTGGGCAAGGGAGACTGCTTCCTGAGATGTCTCTTAGATGTCATAAAGGTCTTCTGAATCATAAATAAATAAATACATATTCAACGCTATAAATGGTTATAATAACAAATATTCAAAAATAATGCATAAGATGTAAATAAAATAATACACACATACAAACGCAGGCGCACTCAGATGCGCCCCTCACAAAAATGTAACTAGTTTTGATGGAAGGTTTTGGGTTGTTTTTTGTTTGTTTGCATATTGGTCTTGTTTTTGCAGTATTTTCCTTAACTTTTTCCCCTTATTTTCTAATTCGATGAATATTAAAAAAAAAAACACGATGCACTAAAACCGCATGAATTGAAGCACGACGTAGCGATATATCCGTTGTCCGGGCCGTTGTTTCCGAAAGTGAGCGCCAGATGACCGGACTGGCTTGAAGAAATCTCGCGCATTTAAATCTATTCATCTATTTTCAATGCCACGTCACTGTGGCGCGAAGCGGAGAGCCAATCCTTTGTGTGCGGGTGGGTCCGATACCTTGAAACTCTAATTTTATTGGACTCACATGCTGCAGTGTTCATATGACAGGAAGCGCGTCCCAAGTTTTGGCAATCAGCTGCTCTGTGGGTTGAAGTTTTTCCATGTCTGTCCATTTGTGTTTGCTTGCCAGCTGTGATTGGCTTTCGTGGAAATGAGCTGATCAAACCAAGGGAAATCTCTCTCTTTACTAAAAAACAACACGCGCAGTCTGTGGCTGTTGTTATAATCCAATAAAATTAGTTTGAGGGGATCGGACCCGCCCACACACTGGAGAACAAAAAGGATTGGCTCTCTGCTGCGCGCCACAGTGAAGTGGAATTGAAACTAGATGTATCAATCGGGTACTTCGGACCAGTGTTCATTTTTCATTCATTTCATTTATTTATTAATGACCACACAACCAAGTTGGTGGAATTTGCTGTCGGTACAGCACTCAGCTATGACAAAAGTTACAAAGGACATTAACAACACACATCATACAACAAAGACAGCACACATGAAAACAAATGATTACAAACCTATCCATAACAACTACAGTAATAACAGACAACAAAAAGACAGACAAGGCTGTTATGTACATTCAGTGCAAGAGTTCAGAGTCCTTATGACTGTAGGGAAAAAACTGTTCTTGAAACGGGATGTTCTGGTGGGTAGAGATCGATATCGCCTCCTAGAGGGCAGCGGTTGAAACAAATGATGGGCAGGGTGAGAGGGATCAGAGGTGATTTTTTGTGCTCTTAAGATTGAGCGTTTATGATAAATTGATTGGACTGATGGAAGGGGGGTGCCAATGATCCTGGATGATTTATTGACAATGCGCTGTAGTTTTTTCTGTGAGTTGCTGTCTAGGCTACCATACCAAACTGTTATGGATAAAGTGAGAGTGCTCTCAATGATGGCGGAGTAGAAACGGAGGAGGAGATTTGTTTTCACTCTGAATTTCTTGAGCTGTCTCAGGAAAAAGTCTTTGGTGGACTTTTTTGTGAATGTAATCTGTGTTAGTGTTCCATTTTAGTGTATTGTTAATGTGAGTGCCGAGAAATTTGAAAGAGTCAGTTATGGCTATGGGTTCATTAGAGATGTGAATGGGAGTTTTGAGTGAGGCTGTGTGCCTGAAGTCAATTATTAGTTCTTGTGTTTTGGATGGGTTGAGCTGGAGATTGTTTTCTTGGCACCAGGAGACAGCTTGGGCTACTTGTTGGCGGTACTGGTGTTCATTATCCATAGTTATGAGTCCAATGATAGTAGTGTCGTCTGCATACTTAAAAATGGAAACTGAACTGTGATGGGATGTCATATGGTTTGTGTACAGAGAAAAAAGCCATGGTGAGAGGACGCAACCCTGGGGGACACCTGTGCTGAGGGTCAGAGGTCGAGATGAGAGGTTACCCATCTTCACCCTTTGTTGCCTTTTCCATAGGAAGCTCCATAACCAATGGCGTAGACAGGGGTCAATGTTCATGTCCGTCAGTTTATTGAAGAGGTTGACCAGGTTTATTGTGTTAAAAGCAGAACTGAAGTCAATGAAAAGGATACGGGCATAGCTGTTAGGAGACTCAAGGTGCTGTAAGATGTGGTAGAGGGCTAGGTTGACGGCATCCTCAACAGACCTGTTGTCACGGTAAGCAAATTGATGAGGGTCGAGCAGGGGGGTAGTGGATGCCTTCAGATGATTGAGGATGATGCGTTCAAACGACTTCATGACCACGGATGTTAGGGCGATTGGTCTGTAGTCGTTGAGACATGAGATCTTTGATGATTTTGGGACAGGGATTATGGATGAAACCTTGAAACATAGTGGAACTGTACAATGGCGGAGGGACGTATTAAAGATGGAGGTGAATACTGGGGCCAGTTGAGCTGCGCAGTACTTAAGAACAGCAGGGGTGATCCCGTCTGGGCCAGCTGCTTTCCTCTTGTTATTTTTCTTAAAGATGTTCCTGACCTCTTCTTCCTGGATGTGAAATGAGGGGTGTGGGAGGGGGTGAGGGAGGGGATAGGGGGGGACTGGGGACTGTTCAAACCTCCCATAGAACTCATTGAGTTTGTTTGGAAGGTCCATATTAATGTCAGATGAAATGGAGGGGTTTTTTTTTGTAATCAGTCATGTCCTTTAGTTTTTTCCATACATATCGGGTATTGTTTGATGTGATCTGATGTTCCAGCTTTATTGCATAGTTTGATTTAGCTTTCCTGATTGCAGACCTCAATTGATATTTGGCAGTGGTGTATGACTCCTTGTCTCCGCTGAGGAAAGCAGAGTTCTTTTTCTTGCGTATGAGTAAGATATCTTTTGTAAACCAAGGTTTGTTATTACTGTATGCCTCCACAGTTTTTGTTGGGATACACAGATCCACGCAGAAGTTGATGTATGACGTCACCACGTCCGTGAGCACGTCGAGGCAGTTCTCACCTGCACTGAATACATCCCAATCAGTGCATTCAAAGCAGCCTCTCAAAGTCTCAACGGCTGCCTTGGACCAGGACTTAACTGTTTTGGATGTGGAGTTTGTGGATTTAAGTTTTTGTTTGTATTTCGGGATGAGGAGCAGCATGGCGTGGTCGGACGTTCCGAGCGGAGCCCTTGGGAAAGCTCGGTAAGCTTCGCTGATGGTGACGTAGCAATGGTCCAGTGTGTTCGTGCCTCTGCTAGGACATGTGACCTGTTGAATGTAGTTGGGGAGTTCGGTGGACAAGTTGGTATGATTAAAGTCACCGAGCACAGTGACTACTGCGTCGGGATGAGAGTTTTCAACGGTTGATACGTAGGTTGCAAGCTCCGTGATGGCCAAGTTGGCGTTAGCCGATGGCTGGATGTAAATGCCAATCAGTATAACGGAGGCAAATTCTCTCGGGAGGTAGGCGGGTCTGCATTTCACGCTGATGTATTCCAATTGTGGTGAACAAGTAGTGTTTAATACAGTCGTGTTGCTACACCAGCGTTGGTTAATCAAAAAACAAATTCCACCACCTTTAGTTTTTGTAGATAGCTTGACTGACCTGTCTGCACGGTACAGTGAGAAGCCGGGTGGGGTTACCGCCTGGTCTGGCACGGTACAGTGAGAAGCCGGGCGGGGTTACCGCCTGGTCTGGCACGGTGTGGTTGAGCCAGGTCTCGGTCAGGCAGATGGCAGAACAGTCTTTGTAATCCTTCTTATTTTGGAGAAGAAGGAAGAGTTCGTCAATTTTATTTCTGATGTATCTCACGTTTGTCAGCAGCAGAGCCGGTAAAGGTGGCTGGTACGGCCGCTTCCTGAACCTGGAAAGGACGCCGGCTCGTCGCTTCCGCCTGTCTCGCTTGCGTCTCCAGGAGGTCGGATATCCAGATGAGTTGTTCATTTCTAGAATTTCCGCAGGTAGCGATGAGATCATGGATGAAACAGTCGCTGCTGAGTTTGCTCTGAGGGATAGTAACTCCCAACGAGTGTATGTGAGAAGACATTCCGACTTTTTAACATAAAACATTGACAAAAGTGCAAGACATAGAAGCAGAGCTTGTGCCGGGGCGAGCCTCACGGCCGCCATCTTGTTCAGGTGAAAAATATGGAATTGGAAACTTCGGACCAGTGTTCCCCCTTATTCGTCCGTTAAACCGACGGTTTGTGTTTATAGGGAGTAGATGAGAGGAGTGAATTCAGATGTGCACTGCTGCAATGAGCCCGAGCAGGTCTGCCACTCCCCTCAGTCGGAGCGGGGAGAAAACAGAGTTAGAGAACGCATCTGCCAAAATCAAAGTCCCCCAAAAACACAGACCATAACAAAAAGAACATCAAGTGTAATTAATTGAATAAACAAAACAAACAAATAAACATGCTAAAGCACAGTACATAAAATCAACCACACACACACACACACACACACACACAAACACACATTAACTTAGGTACTGTACTAGAATAGCAAATGAAAAACACTTTAATGCTACAGTATTTTCCAACAGTTCAGATGATTATTCCTCTTCAGGCATTTCAGAAGAAATTGTCGTTTCTTCAGGAGAAAGTCTTATTTCTTCAGAAGAGACATGCAACATCATTCCCTTTTTCCTGGCACTTAGCCAGAGAAGATGCACAGCATTTGAGTGGCATCATAAAGCTAAACTGGCAATTAAAACACACTAAAAAAATGCACATTGACAACGTGTGCGTGAATGAGAAAAAAGGGGTGTATATATCATCTCAACCAATCAGCAGGAGGGAGAACAGCCATTGGCTGAATTTGAATTACGTGACAATTACTTCTGGGTCAGTCGGCAATCCGCGAATGTGCGGGAGCGCGAGTGCAAAGCCGCGAATGGTCAAGGGCCTACTGTGTATATAAATACACGCACACACACACACACACAGTTGGCCCTCTACTTACGAAAACCTCTGAATACGAAAAATCCAGGTTACGAAAAACATTTTCCTAAATTTTCGCCTTGTGTATACGAAACAACCTCTTCTTACGAAAAGCGCCAAACGCGGCATTCAAAAAGTCAAACAATGCGCGAGTTGCTCTCTCATTGGCTGTCTTCCAACATCCCACCCCGCTGGCCTCCCATTGGCCAGGAGGGAGCTGAACTGTACCCATACTTCCTGTTTGTCACACATGTGAAGGAGAGTTGAACATGACTGTTGGCTCATGAGGTTTTTTTGAAAGTGATCATTGCAGCGTTGTATTTTGTTATCCATTATGGACCCCAAGAAAGTGATTCCCAATGACACCGAAAAGAAGAAGCGGGCTTCGTTATCAATGGAAGCGAAGCAGGTGGAGATAAAAAAAATACGAAAGTGGGATGCGGTTGAGCGAAATCGCAAAGGAGTATGGCCGAAACTCCTCTACAATCGGGACGATATTGAAGCAGGAGACCTTTAAAGCGGAGATACAGTGACGAGGGCAATTATTTCGGAAAAAGCAAGCGTCATATTTAAGGACCTCTTGAAGGGGGTGAGGGAGGGTCTTCAGACCAGCACCCCACAGACTTTAAAGCGTCGCATGGGTGGTTTGAGAGATCTTTAAAAAAAAAAAAAAGTACACTCATGCCTCGGTTTTACAGACTAATAGGGGGGGAACACTGGTCCGAAGTTGAGAACCTTTTTGTCTATGAGAGCCAAAAAAAAAAAAAAAGACATTTTAAAATCTAATCCTCTGAGATATATATATATATATATATATATATATATATATATACACACACACACACATACACACACACACACAGAGTGTATATCAGAGTCAGAAACCTATAGCTCGTGAGCCAGATGTGGCTGTTTTGTTGACCTCAGGTGGCCTTTCTTAACAGAATAACGAATACATAATTTCACTGTCATTTAAATAAAGATACAAAAAAGCCATTAAGTAAAACAAAATCAAATGAATGAATCTCATACATTTAAATCTATACATCTAGTTTCAATGCCACGTTACTGTGGTGCAGCGGAGAACCAATCCTTTCTGTACGCCAGTATGCCGGCGAGTCCGATACCTTCAAACTCTAATTTTAAAGGATTATAACAACCACAGACTGCGCAAGCTGTTTGAGTAAAGAGGTAAATTTCCCTGGTTTTAATCAGCTCATTTCCACGAAGCCAAGCAGAGCTGGCAAGCTGACAAATGGACAGACATGGAAAAACTTCAACCCGCAGAGCAGCTGATTGCCAAAACCTGGGACGCGCTTCCTGTCACAAACACTGCAGCGTGTGAGTCCAATAAAATTAGAGTTTCAAGGTATCGGACTTGCCCGCATACAGAAAGGATTGGCTCTCCGGTTCACGCCACAGTGACGTGGCATTGAAAATAGATGAATAGATTTAAATGCGCGAGATTTCTTCAAGCCAGTCCGGACCTCTTGCGGTCACTTTCGGAAACAACGGCCCGCGTCTGGACGATCCGGACTAGTCGGAAGCTACAGATTTTGTCCATTGCATCCAAAATCCGTTAAAGTGACGTCCGTAAAATCGAGGCATGAGTGTAAATAATTTTCTTTTACTTTTAACACATATTTTATACAAAATTGGTGTATTTTTATAATTTTAAAGGGTTTATGGGATAGTCTTGGGAGCCTTGGAATGAATCAGGCATTTTAAATGTACCTCTACTTATAAAAACACCAGGCTACGAAAAAGGCACTGGAATGGATTCATTTCATAAGTAGAGGGTCGACTGTGTGTGTGTGTGTGTGTGTGTGTGTGTGTGTGTGGACATACATGCGCATATATATATATATATATATATATATATATATATATATATATATATACACACACACACACACACACACACACATATATATACACACACACACAAAATACACCAATATCTTTATTATATATTCTTTTGATTGAAGTTTGTTGCTTGTCATAAAATAAGTTGGTGCTGTTCACTACAAATACTGCTGCAAAATGTATGGATTTCCATCTATGATTATAAACTGTCGATCTATATATCCAAATTACAGTTAAACTGTAATACTGAGTCTGGTATAACTTACTGCATTTTTATTTTATGTAATGAAGCAGGCAATTAAAATCAGTGCTCTAGAATATTACCACATTTTTGCTTCATAAGCCAATAAAGTGCACAAAAATCTGGAGCTTGCCACGTCAAAAAAACCCCGTAAAGAATGGAATTTTGCTCAGGACTCGATCCAACTCATCCTGAACCCTTCATCTGGAGCAAGGTGTTCCGGGCCACAGTTTTAAACCCCTAATGCCTTCAACGTAATGTTGAATTTTTAACGAATTCTGCTGTAGTGCACTGTCAACTAATAAAAAAAATACAAAGTGTTGTGCAGTGTTCTCATGGATCACTGTGTTAATCAGAAAAGCATCAAATACATTCTAATTAACTTAACACTCAAAATTTGTTGATATTAAGAGTTAACTCTGACATGTCACTGTTGGCCAAAGTACTGTCTTTCACCAAAAGGTTGCTTTGACTATTTGCAAGTGAAAATTTCTGTGCAAGTCCTAATGAATAACAAATACAGTGGTACCTCATCTTAGGAAATTAATCCATTCCAGCACCTTTTTCGTAACCTGCATTTTTTGCAAGTTGAACCGCATTTTACATGTGAAATGCGTGATTCATTCCTAGGCTCCCACGACTACCTCATAAACCCTTTAAAAATTAAAAAGTACACCAATTTTGTATGAAATATGTGTTTAAAAGTAAAAGAAAATTATTTACCTTTTTTTTTAAATCTCTCGAACCACCCATGCGACGCTTTCAAGTCCAGGAATTGCTGGTCTGAAGAACCCTCACCCCCACCCTCCTTCATGAGGTTCTTAAATATGGCAGTTGCTTTTTTTCAGAAATAATTGCCTCCATCACTGTATCTCCGCTTTTTAAGGCCTCCTTCTGCTTCAATATCGTCCTGATTGTAGAGGAGTTTCGGCCATACTCCTTTGCAATTTCATGGGTGCAGTTAAAAATTTTGAAAACCTGAAAGTGCAAGACGTAGTTGAGTGTGTGTGTGTTTTACTAGTTAAAATGTTTGTTTCTCATGCAATCGTTTACCAACATTTACAATAATATATAATAATATAATCTGCAATTTCACATCAAATATTTGTAACATTTCATCTATTCATGCACAATAAAGAAATTGCATAATTAAAAGTCAAAATATGTCAAACAGTCAAACAAATTTCAACTGAAATAAAATGATCACTTTATGTGCTGCAACAATGTATATACACTGTATAACCTGGAAGAACCTAACAAAGAAAAATTATTTACATGCAGAAAACAGGAAATATTTATTAATCACAGTTTCATACTGATGAAATAAGATACAGTGATACCGCTGCTCACGAACATAATTGGTTCCCAGAAAGTGTGTGTGAGGCGAAAAGTTCGAACATTTATTTCCCATAAGAAACCATTAAAATGAGAATAATCCGTTCCCAGGTCCCCATAAAACATAAATTTCTACTAAATAAGCCTTAAAACTACACAAAAATATACCTTATTTTATGTATAATAAATGTGCTATTGTATTGTAATTAAAGAAATAAACTGTACTGTATAATAAAGTCGTTTTATTTACCTTTGTGATGGTAGTTGATGGCTTGATGGAATGGAGTGGGAGGAGGGACAGAGGGAGGGACTTACTGTTTGGAAGGAGTGTTTGGAAACGCCTACTGTTTGGAAACACCCTTAGCCACACACGCACCCTTAATAGCTTCCTTGTTCTTAAGGATGGTGGTAGACTTAGTGTACTGGTACTGGGACGCTGAGTCACACAAACGCACACCTCGTTCGTGTTTTTTAATGATCTCCGCCTGTGGTGGGGTCTTTTTCGGTCCCATAATAGCAAAAGTACACTCAATATGGTCCAAAATGTCTATCAAACACAAACCACTTCCGCACTCAAAGAAAGGGGTGTGACGAACTGTGACGCCGTGAGCGCAAGGCCAGCTTCTCTCGTGGCCGCCACCGTGGTGCTGTTTGACCGCGTGGTTTGATTCGTCCACCGAAAACTAGTTCGTCAGCAGAGACAATATGCTCGCAAATTTAATGTTCTTGAGGCGAAAAGTTCGTGAGCTTAAGCGTTCGTCAGCGGACGTTTTACTGTACTACAAATATTCATCTCAGATATGTGCAACTGACAAAAGTTCCTATTTTCAATGTACAACTAAAACATGGGCCAAAGAATTTGAGCATAATCTCCCCTTACGTAGCCCTAACCTGGGCACTCAAGCAGCATGTGCCCAGTTTTACCCCCCCCCCACACACACACTTCCCTCAATCATCATTAAACTTGCCCTCACGGCTACATTATTGGAATCATACTACACAATATTAGCTAATGGTACAATCTGACATTAAAAGTTAGACTGGGTAGAAATACCTGATTTCTCTGAATGGTCTTTTTGATTTTCAAGTGATTTGACTCATCACCATGATTTTCAGTCCCTTCTTCCCGCTGGACCCATACTTTATCGTCTTGCAACAACAATTACAAAAAGCAACTCCAGAGATGTCCGATTTTCTGAACCATATCCCACATTTCTCACAATTTTTGTCACATTTGTTTAGCTATTCCCACCGCCATTTATTTCTAGATGTCTTTTCCAATTCTTTTATATTGTAGCCTTCCGATAAAAACTTCATATTGACAGTATTTCTAGTGGTTCTTGCTCGCGACAATGCAGTATTTTAGGCAGCATGTGCATTCGAGGCTCACAGAAACAACAGGTTTTATAATAGCTGCATTTTCATAGGTTGGGCAGTTACGATAAGCCAATCAAAAGCATTGTTATAACTTGGCCTGAAGAATGAAGAATACTGGGAAAGACTGTTGCTGTATTCGATTGGGCGTCGTGCTTGACGGAAAGAAAAAAGGAAGAAAAAAAAAAAAACGCTTGACAAACTTGACTAAACTGCCCAATCTATGTAATCCCTATGTGCTATGTAATCCCTTGATTCAACGCACGGTCACAGCCACACGGCAGTATGCATGGTAGATTGCGGCGATCCGAGCACACGAACACCTTTAATTCCGGAAACCGGAATTTCCAGCATATGCCGGAAAACTTGCACCCCATCTCTCTCTCTCTCTCTCACACACACACGCTGCGGGCCATGCCCACAAGACCTGAAATTCAAAGCGCATTCCCTGCTTGACAGTTGGAAGGTCCAAATTCAACTTTAAATTGATTCCTTGAGGAATCGGAATTCCAAATGAGCTGAAATGCGCCCACATTTATGAATAAATCAACTTAAAAAACTAAACTAAAAACTAAAGAGTTAAGCTTCTTTCTGTCTCCATCACGAAGTTTTATATTTATATTTGTATCACTCCGGCCAAGTTAGTAACCGACAAACAACATCCAGTTGGGTAATGTTGAACCACTATTCCTTATTTTAAAATGTTTAGCAATGTTGAATGAGCGAGCGCCGTCCGGGTCATGCCGTCCAATATGGCAGATGAACAAAAGTCATGTGACCCTGTGATGTCACGTGCAAAACCTCAATACACATGGTTGGAAGGTAATAGGCAAAGAAATGTGAATGTGATGTTGCGAGCAGTGTAAAGTAAAGCTACAAGTTTATTTTGCATGTTGAAAGAATGTGCAGGTGAAGAATACGCGTCACATGAATTCACAGTGAGTGCTGGGTGGTTTCGCTTTCGTTGTGTTAAATATCCGACTTACGACCCATCTGACTTCAGACTTGTAGGTCGGAATAGATTTAGGTCATAACTCGGATAGTGAGTGTATTCACCGTTCATAAGCCACACCTGAAGACCTTACTCAAGACTGCGACATCAACAAATGATGAGCTTGTAAGCAAAACAGCCTATAATATTGACATACTAGTCCTTCTCAAAAAATTAGCATATTGTGATAAAGTTCATTATTTTCTGTAATGTACTGATAAAAATTAAACTTTCATATATTTTAGATTCGTTGCACACCAACTGGAATATTTCAGGTCTTTTATTGTTTTAATACTGATGATTTTGGCATACAGCTCATGAAAACCCGAAATCCCTATCTCAAAAAAATTAGCATATTTCATCCGACCAATAGAAGAAGTGCTTATAATACAAAAAAAAGTCAGCCTTCAAATAATTATGTCCAGTTATGCACTCAATACTTGGTCGGGAATCCTTTTGCAGAAATGACTGCTTCAATGCGGCATGGCATGGAGGCAATCAGCCTGTGGCACTGCGGAGGTGTTACGGAGGCCCGGGATGCTTCGATAACGGCCTTAAGCTCAACCACAGTGTTGGGTCTGGTGTCTCTCAACTTTCTCTTCACAATATCTCACAGATTCTCTATGGGGTTCAGGTTAGGACAGTTGGCAGGCCAATTGAGCACAGTAATACCATGGTCAGTAAACCATTTACCAGTGGTTTTGGCACTGTGAGCAGGTGCCAGGTCGTGCTGAAAAATGAAATGTTCATCTCCATAGAGCTTTTCAGCAGATGGAAGCATGAAGTGCTCCAAAATCTCCTGATAGCTAGCTGCATTGACCCTGCCCTTGATAAACCACAGTGGACCAACACCAGCAGCTGACACGGCACCCCAGACTATCACTGACTGTGGCTACTTGACACTGGACTTTGGCATTTCCTTCTCCCCAGTCTTCCTCCAGACTCTGGCACCTTGATTTCCGAATGACGTGCAAAATTTGCTTTCATCCGAAAAAAATACTTTGGACCACTGAGCAACAGTCCAGTGCTGCTTCTCTGTAGCCCAGGTCAGGCGCTTCTGCTGCTGTTTCTGGTTCAGAAGTGGCTTGACCTGGGGAATGCGGCACCTGTAGCCCATTTCCTGCACACGCCTGTGCACGGTGGCTCTCGACGTTTCTACTCCAGATTCAGTCCACTGCTTCAACAGGTCCTCCAAGGTCTGGAATCGGCCCTTCTTTCACTTTTTCCTTCCCACAGACGTCCCACTGAGGTGCCTTGATACAGCACTCTGGGAACAGCCTATTCGCTCAGAGATTTCTTTCTGTGTCTTACCCTCTTGCTTGAGGGTGTCAATGATGGCCTTCTGGACAGCAGTCAGGTCGGCAGTCTTACCCATGATTGCGGTTTTGAGTAATGAACCAGGCTGGGAGTTTTTAAAAGCCTCAGGAATCTTTTGCAGGTGTTTCGAGTTAATTGGTTGATTCAAATGATTAGCTTAATAGCTCGTTTAGAGTACCTTTTCATGATATGCTAATTTTTTGAGATAGAATTTTTGGGTTTTCATGAGCTGTATGCCAAAATCATCAGTATTAAAACAATAAAAGACCTGAAATATTTCAGTTGGTGTGCAATGAATCTATAATATATGAAAGTTTAATTTTTATCAGTACATTACAGAAAATAATGAACTTTATCACAATATGCTAATTTTTTGAGAAGGACTAGTACATGCTACATATTATTTTGTGATGAATGTAAGTACGAACTGAAAAAATAAATCTATTACAGCAAAATAAAGTATCATTAAAAGGTAAACAATCAGAATAAGTATTTGACAGTGACCATGTAAACAACTGGTAAATGAAAAACAAAATATTTGGCTGAAAATAGAATTAATTTGTAATAAATCTCACAATTAGAACATGGCAGTAAAATATGTACGGAAAATCACCCAAGACTATAATCAAAGATCAAAATAATTATATTCATAAGCTTGTGCCTGTAAGAAATCCTTCACAGACTACTTCCTTCCGTCCGTCCTTTCGGCCTTTTCCCTTTCTCAGGAGTCGCCACAGCGAATCATCTGATTCAAACATTTGATTTGGCATAGGTTTTTACGTCGGATGCCCTTCCTGTCACAATCCTTGAGCAAGGGACAGAAACACGCTGACGGCTTGCAGCCTACTCTTTACGAAAGTCAGCAATGGTTCTTTTACATGTCTCACACCATAGACAGTGAGAGACATGGCCCGCCTTTGATAACCCAGTTAGCTGCAAATAAAATATTAGCTTGCAATCCTACATCATGATAAAAATATGCCCAATAATCTATTGGTTAACTTAACTTTCCAAAGGTCTTTCTTTGCTAACATGGCTAAAAATCTAACAATATATTATAAATATTGTGATGAAAAGTCACAATAGAGTTCAACCCATTACATTTTTCAGTTACCTTGTTCACCTTCATTTACCTTGAGCTCATAAAACAAAGGAAAGTCTGGATAATATAAAATAAATTATTTGTTCACTTTTCATCCAGTATTCATTCTTTAATATAACTATACCAATGACTCGAAATAGAAATGTGTAATTTATGCGAATGGTTGGTGTTTGCAATAGATAATTCAACTTCAGAGTTTTACCTTACTAATATGTTCTCCCAAAGTAACAGTCACCGACTGATCTGATCCCATCAACTTCATAGTGACATTCCTCTCCATCCATGCCCATCTCAAGCAATTGTTCACACCACCTCCTCTATCCATTTCCCTGGGACAATTCTTGTCAATTTTAAGAATTTTTACCATCTCAGGTTGTATTAACTTAAGATATAGGTTACTGTGCCTCACGTTTACTTTTCAATTGGCGAGCTCCATGTTCACACATGGCACCTCAAATGTGTCGAAACCATGTCGTAAAATATTACCGTAAACTAAAAATATACAGCCGGCCCTCTTCTTACGAAATCCCCAGAATATGAAAAATCCAGTATACGAAAAATATTTTCCTAAGTTTTTTCCCTCTGTATACGAAACAAGTTCTTCTTACAAAAAGCACCAAACGTGTCATTCAAACATTCAAACAATGCACGAGTTGTTGGCTCATTGGCTGTCTCCCAACATCCCGCCCCGCTGGCTTCCCATTGGCAAGGAGGGAGCTGAATCTTCATAGTACAGTAAAACCTCCGCTGACGAACGCTTAAGCTCACGAACTTTTCGCCTCAAGAACATTAAATTTGCGAGCATATTGTTTCTGCTGACGAACTAGTTTTCGGCGGACGAATCAAACCACGCGGTCGAACAGCGCCACGGTGGCGGCCACGAGAAGCTGACGCACGCTCACGGCGTCACAGTTCGTCACACCCCTGTCTTTGAATGCGGAAGTGGTTTGTGTTTGATAGACATTTTGGACCATATTGAGTGTACTTTTGCTATTATGGGACCGAAAAAGACCCCACCACAGGCGGAGATCATTGAAAAACACGAACGAGGTGTGCGTTTGTGTGACTTAGTGTCCCAGTACCAGTACGAACAAGAAAGCTATTAAGGGTGCGTGTGTGGCTAAGGGTGTTTCCAAACAGTAGGCGTTTCCAAACACTCCTTCCAAACAGTAAGTCCCTCCCTCCCTCCCTCCTCCTCCCACTCCCTCCTCCTCCCACTCCATTCCATCAAGCCATCAACTACCATCACAAAGGTAAATAAAACGACTTTATTATACAGTACAGTTTATTTCTTTAATTACAATACGATAGCACATTTATTATACATAAAATAAGGTATATTTTTGTGTAGTTTTAAGGCTTATTTAGTAGAAAATTATGTTTTATGGGGACCTGGGAACGGATTATTCTCATTTTAATGGTTTCTTATGGGAAATAAATGTTCGGAAGACGAACTTTTCGCCTCACACACACTTTCTGGGAACCAATTATGTTCGTGAGCAGAGGTATCACTGTACTGTACCCATAAAGCTTGTTTGTCACACACATAAAGGAGAGTTGTACTGTTGGTTTGTGAGTTTTTTTGAAAGTGCTCATCGCAGATTATTTTTCATTTTTTTAAGTTGTTTAATTCAGTAAATATTTAATAAATGTGGCGCGCTCCACTGAATGTGGGCAAAACGCGGCTCATCCAGACCTCTGATCCCTCAAATGTGGCGAGCTCTGCCAAGTGTGGGCGGCGTCGCGACCAACACCAGAGCCCCCGAGACGGGGTGCGGCTCAGCCGGACATCCGATCCCTCAAGCAAACAAGTGAATGTTGAATACTAAAGTAGTTCAAAGCGCACTTACCTACTTGACAGACTGGAAGTCCGGACAAGCCGCGTTCCGCCCCAAAAGCTCCGGTGTCAGCAGCGACACTGGCCACACTCGGCGGAGAGCGTCATAAATGTTTAATAATGTTTAACATTGTTTGATTAATAAAAAAATTGGTTAATAAAAAATTTTTTAATATTGTTTGGTTTATTCAAAAATTGGTTAATAAAAAATGTTTAATAATGGTTTAATTAATAAATATGTTAATAAAATTGTTTAATAAATAAATTTCTTTTAATACATACTTCATATATATTTCAGACAAAATTGGTGTACTTTTATCATTTTTAAAGGGTTTTTGGGGTAGTATTGGGAGCCTTGGAACGAATCACGCGTTTTACATGTAAAATGCACCTCTATTTTCAAAAAGTCCAGGGAACAAAAAGACTCTGGAACAGATTAATTTCGAAAGAAGAGGGACGACTGTATCTAGTACGAGTAGCCTAATGCCGTAAAACTACACAAAGAACAAATTGAGGCATTTACGCATGTCACACTGTAACCCGCACACAGCCTCGCCTCACAAGACAACCCCACCCCCGCCCAAAAAAAAATTCTCTCAATGGATTTATGCAAATCTCAAGACTTATATTTTTGGTCGGAAAAAAAACCTCTGAAATCTGCGAATATACGAAAAATTCTCATGCCCGTCATTTATTTGCAGGTCAATTAATATTCAAGACGTTACACTGGCCATCGATACATGCTAAACCATCAACAGTAACATATAAAATGACAGCATATATATTTGCCACCTGAATGGATTTTAATAGAAACAATTTCTGGATCAGAAAAATATCAAATAAGATAAGTATTGAGGGAAAAGCACATACCTCAAGTGCTAAGGCAGTCTTGTCATATGCACAAGGAACTCTTTTCTGAATGGCTCTGGCCATGACAGGCCCATTCTGCATGGAAGGTAGTGGGTTAATGACTGCGCCAGGTGTGCCAGGGGGCAGGGGTGATGGTGTCTGAGGCTGAGCGTAAGCATGTGCAGGTTCAGGGATGCCATAGCTGTTCGAGATGCGTGAACCAGCCGTCCCAGCATGTGGTAATGGCCTGACTATCTTTTCTACATATGGGACAGGGATCATTCCAATACGGCCATCCTTGTTTTTTGCGCTCCACCACTGTTCCTCAGGCTTGTCCAGGATAATCAGGACCTCACCCTTTTTGAAAGGAAGATCCTCAGCGTCACTGCCAGTGAAGTCATAGAGTGTCCGCACATACTCCATATTCTCATCGCCAGGGCCACCAAGGGGCTGAAGAGGGCCACCGGGTAGAGATGTGCTGGGGTACCTGGCAAAATAGACATGAAAATTTAATTACAATGCTTTCATAATGTCCCTTTTTCCACTGCACTCCAAAATAAACCTTTGAGAAATCTAGAACCGTGTTTGATCTTTGTTTTCCTGTAACTATCCTGCAGACAAGATATATATTTGTGTCAACTATGAAAAAGACAGCTTTATACAGCCTTTTAAAAACCCTTTATCCATAATTTAATTTACATACAGGAGGAAGCTCTTTATGAGGCATAGGGCAGTGGTGGCTTAGTGGATAAGGCGATGGGTTACTGATCCAAGGTCAGCAGTTCAATTCCCACTATCACTACTGTTCGGCCCTTGAGCAAGGCCTTAATCTGCAATTGCTCAGTTGGAAAAAAAAAACGATGATTGTAAGTCGCTCTAGATAACAGTGTCTGCCAAATGATGTAAATATGGCAATGAGTGAGCTGTCTACCTCAGAGGAAAAACAACTTTTCACAGAGCAAGTCTACCTTTTGTTAATTTTTGTTCTGTATCCTCCTGCTTACATTTGCATAGCTTTGAGTATTTTTATGCAGTAAAAGTATATTCTTTTACTTGATTTTATTCAAGAAGGATTTTTATTTAATTTATGCTGGGTTTTTATTTTTTTTTTTAGCTATTTTTCCTTGTCTAGAGACTGGACATAAGCAAATAGACACCCACAATTTTGGAATGAATATTTTCTGGTTTAAGATGCTTCTATCCTGCTGTTTGACCATAATAGCCCAGTTCTTGAAGATCGCGCGCAACAGTTTATGAGCAGGTTTGGATGTCTTCTGCAGTGCCTGTGGCTTTTGGAATGGGGATTTTTCTCCACGGCTCCCTTCATGATTCAACTTCTCTGAAATCTGATAATTTAATGTATGCTTGACAGACTGCTGTATCAAAGTGTACAAAATTGTGCAAGCATGCCTCATGATTTTCAAAAAGGTTGAATTCTGAATCAGATAGAGGGTGTCATCAGGCAGCAACAAATGGTTGACAATTTTAATATGCTTCTGTCAACAATAAAAAGTTCAAAAGTGAAGGTAAGACCATCATGGATCCACAACCAGGACCATCAGAAAAATGCGAAGGTTGAAATAATGCAAGCTGACTTAGTCAAGAAAGAAAAGTGAATAAAAAAGTGGGCAAATACATAGATCAGAAATGGGCAAACTACAGTCCATTAGGCTTTTTAATACAGCCCACCGAATTTGTCCAAAAAAAAATCATATCATTCGATTCATCCGGTCACTGCAATGCCCATGTTTCCCCAATAGATGGCGCACTGACCATTGGTGGACCTTTGTTGGAGTGTAATGCATTACTCTCTTCTTCTTCTTCTTCTCCTTTCGGCTTTTCCCTTCAGGGGTCGCCACAGCAAATCATCTGCCTCCATCTCACCCTATCCTTTGCATCATCTTCTCTTACACCAACAACCTTCATGTCCTCCTTCACCACATCCATGAATCGTCTCTTTGGTCTTCCTCTGGGCCTTCTGCCTGGTAGTTCCAGCCTCAGCATCCTATTACCAATATACTCACTATCCCTCCTCTGTACATGTCCAACCCATCTCAATCTAGCCTCTCTGACTTCGTCTCCAAAACATCTTACATGTGCTGTCCCTCTGATGTGCTCATTCCTGATCCTATCCATCCTCGTTACTCCCAAAGAGAACCTCAACATTTTCATCTCTGCTACCTCCAGCTCTGCCTCCTGTCTTTTCCCCAGGGCCACTGTTTCTAAACCATACAACATCGTTGGCCTCAACACCGTCTTGTACACTTTTCCTTTCATTCTTGCCGATACCCTCCTATCACACATCACACCGGACACTTTTCTCCAACCATTCCAACCTGCCTGCACACGCTTCTTCACCTCTTTTCCACACTCTTCATTGCTCTGGATTGTTGAGCCTAAGTACTTAAAATCCTCCACCTTCCCTATCTCTGCTCCCTGTAACCTCACCGTTCCTCTTGTCATTCATGCACATGTATTCTGTTACAAATAGCTTACAGCACCTGGTATTTCTAGGGGGTCACCCATCCAAGTACTAACCTAGGGTGGTATAGCCGTCATGCATTACTCTCTATGTATTTCAATTACATCTTCCCATTGCCATTTGAGCCATTTTGTAAAAATAAGCAGACCAAAGAAGAAGAAAGTGGACACTGAGTGCCAAGTCTTCAATAAAGGGTACACAACATTGTTTTTCCCTAAAGTCCGATCAACGGCTGTACTAGTCCTTCTCAAAAAATTACCATATTGTGATAAAGTTCATTATTTTCTGTAATGTACTGATAAAAATTAAACTTTCATATATTATAGATTAATTGCACACCAACTGAAATATTTCAGGTCTTTTATTGTTTTAATGCTGATGATTTTGGCATACAGCTCATGAAAACCCAAAATTCCTATCTCAAAAAATTTGCATATCATGAAAGGGTACTCTAAACGAGCTATTAACCTAATCTGAATCAACCAATTAACTCTAAACACATGCAAAAGATTCCTGAGGCTTTTAAAAACTCCCAGCCTGGTTCATTACTCAAAACCGCAATCATGGGTAAGACTGCCGACCTGACTGCTGCCCAGAAGGCCATCATTGACTCCTTCAAGCAAGAGGGTAAGACACAGAAAGAAATCTCTGAGCGAATAGGCCGTTCCCAGAGTGCTGTATCAAGGCACCTCAGTGGGACGTCTGTGGGAAGGAAAAAGTGAAAGAAGGGCCGATTCCAGACCTTGGAGGACCTGTTGAAGCAGTGGACTGAATCTGGAGTAGAAACATCGAGAGCCACCGTGCACAGGCGTGTGCAGGAAATGGGCTACAGGTGCCGCATTCCTCAGGTCAAGCCACTTCTGAACCAGAAACAGCAGCAGAAGCGCCTGACCTGGGCTACAGAGAAGCAGCACTGGATTGTTGCTCAGTGGTCCAAAGTATTTTTTTCGGATGAAAGCAAATTTTGCACGTCATTCGGAAATCAAGGTGCCAGAGTTTGGAGGAAGACTGGGGAGAAGGAAATGCCTGAAGTCCAGTGTCAAGTACCCACAGTCAGTGATGGTCTGGGGTGCCATGTCAGCTCCTGGTGTTGGTCCACTGTGTTTTATCAAGGGCAGGGTCAATGCAGCTAGCTATCAGGAGATTTTGGAGCACTTCATGCTTCCATCTGCTGAAAAGCTTTATGGAGATGAAGATTTCACTTTTCAGCACGACCTGGCACCTGCTCACAGTGCCAAAACCACTGGTAAATGGTTTACTGATCATGGTATTACCGTGCTCAATTGGCCTGCCAACTGTCCTGACCTGAACCCCACAGAGAATCTGTGGGATACTGTGAAGAGAAAGTTGAGAGACACCAGACCCAACACTGTGGATGAGCTTAAGGCCGCTATTGAAGCATTCTGGGCCTCCATAACACCTCAGCAGTGCCACAGGCTGATCGCCTCCATGCCACGCCACATTGAAGCAGTCATTTCTGCAAAAGGATTCCTGACCAAGTATTGAGTGCATAACTGAACATAATTATTTTAAGGTTGACTTTTTTTGTATTAAAACACTTTTTTTTATTGGTCGGATGAAATATGCTAATTTTTTTTAGATATGGATCTTTGGTTTTTCTTTACTTTTTTGCCAAAATGATTAATATTAAAACAATAAAAGGCTTGAACTACTTCAGTTGTGTATAATGAATCTAAAATATATGAAAGTCTAATGCTTATCAGTACATTACGGAAAATAATGAACTTCATCACAATATGCTAATTTTTTGAGAAGGACTAGTATGTCTGACCTGCCAAGAAGCTGTTGCAGTTTGCAAAGAGTACAATATCAGCCATCACTTTGTCACAAAGCATGGAAACTGTGCTAGAAAGCAGTCAATGCAAGAACAAGCGGCTACTGCAGAGGTTGGCAGCTAATTTACAGATTCAGCAGAATTTCTTTCACTGACAAACTTTAATTCGAGAGTCAAGTACTAAGGCAAGTTTTTTGCTGGCATTCAAATTGGTGAGTTTTTATGCTGTGTTATAAAAAACTGCATGTGAAAGTTTGAAAGTGCGTCTTTTAATTAAGTGCAAATTTACACGCATCAGCTGAACAGAAAATGAACAGCGTAGAAATGATCGACATTGAGTATTTCGTTGGAAAGAGCTACCCTCCTCAATGTGCATGAACTCTCAGATGCCTGCCACCCCATCAACCTAGTGAGCAGCTACTTTTTCTCTTATTTTCCAGGGCTGCTGATAACGAATCTCTGCGTGTCTGAAGTATATGCATGTGTGCCTTGATAAAGTGTCATGACACTTATCTGTCATAGTTAAATCCTATTCCACTGTGTGTAGTGCCATTATAGCAAAATAATGTGTTGGGGGGTTTTATAACCTTTGTAAAATGGGTAGGTGAAGACTGACTGATTCAGCAAAATGATGGTATTTCCTGATTAGTATCATCACTCCTAATAAGTACTCAATGAAGCTTACAGAACTTGATCTGGGACAACAATAATCAAAATTACTTCACTATGTACTGTACGAGTGACAGTTTTACTTCTATTTGTGGAACGCAATAATAAAAGACTCATTACATCAATGTCAAATAAAACACTCCTAAAAAATAAATAAATAAAATAAAATAAAAAGCAAACAAACAAAATAAAACATCAGCAAACTTTCAAATATATATATTTTTAACCCAATCATTATTAGACTTGGTTTATTTGATGTGTGTGCACCCAAGTTTAAAAATTTAGGTCAGTCCGTTGTTTAAGGCACTTAGTTTTTTTGCGCCATTTCCCTATATTTTATTAATCCTAAAAGGAAACGTATTGCCTCTGCATTTAATCCATCCAATGTAAACACAAACAGTGAGCCCACACTTGGAGCAGTGGGCCACCAGACACAATGAGGGCACCTGGAGAGCAGTTGAGGGTTAGGTGCCTTGTCCAAGGGCACCTCAGCCATGAAGGTGAAGCTCACTCACCACCACACATTTTACCTGCTGGTTCAGAAATCAAACCAGCAACCTTTCGGTCCCAAAGCTGCTTCCCTAACCATTAGGCTACAGCTGCTTCCAAAAACTGCACTAAAAACTGGGTGGATCATAATGCATCATGAGATAATCTGTTGACCAACAAGGAAGGGCTAAATCTGCAATCATCCTAAAACCAATGCACAAATAATCTCACACTGTTCTGGAGATGTCTGTGCAACCGTTAACCAGGACAGACAGTTAACAAGCAAAAGCACCCCTCATCTCCTTCACAATCTGTCCAATAAATTACGCACTGTGTATGTTGTCATCGTACTGTAGGTAGGGTTAATTTTACTTGTGTTTGTGATGGAGAGTCATCAGTGCTTATTTAGTAAATGACAAGTGTTTTGTGGTAATGCTACATTTCATCTTCAACAAATAACCTCCTAATAAATTATGGCCTGTCAATTCTAGCTTGCAGCATGTGTGGATTATTGGGCTGTGATGTGTTAATGACCGCATCGCTACAGTATAAAAGCTGAAGTGAAGTGTTGTGTTTCCTTACGTCTTGAGTCTTTCAGTTAATTTTTCACACCAGTGTACCTAATTTTTTTGGTTTGTAAGAGTGAAATGGGCACAGTGTAAAGCCCTGTTAATGTAAAGTGCTTCACCTGTATCGGCATCATTGTATGATGATCACTATTAAATCATTTGTGTGTGTATATACACACACATACGGGACAATGGTGGCCTGGTGGCAAAAGGTGCTGGATTGCTGGTCTTAGGTTGGAGGTTTGAGTCCCACACTCCACAAGGTTGTGCCACCCCCCACCCCTCGTGCAGCTAACTGGGTTATGAAAGGCTGGCCATGTCTCTCACTGTCTATGGTGAGAGGTATGTAAAAGAACCATTTCTGACTTTCGTCAAGAGTAGGCTTCATAGCCGTCAGCATGTTTCTGCCCTTGTACAGGGTTGTGTCAGGAAGGGCATCCGACTTAAAAACATATGCTAAATCAAATATCCCAATCATTAATATGACTTCCATAAAGATGGAGGCAGATGATGCGTTGTGGCGACCCCTGGGAAAAGGAAACAGCCGAAAGGAAAAGAAGAAGTGTGCATACACACATGCACAGACATCTAAATTAAAAAAAGAAAAAAGAGAGAGAATCACCACCACCGGCAATGATCCTTGGCTGTGCTTTGGGTAGTTTCATAAAGGTTTTGGAGACATATTTCCAATACTGTATGGGAATACACGTTCAACATGAGATGACTCATGAGTCCGATACCTGATCATAAACCCAATATACACTGGTACCTTGACTTACGAAATTAATCCGTTCCAAGGGCAAGCTTGTAACTCAAAATGTTTGTTAGATAAAACTAAAATTCCCATAGGAAATAAGAGAAAAACAATTAATCCGTTCCAACCTCCTCCCAATCTCATATAACCTGACACAAACACGTATATTTGACCTAATATATTAAAGATAAACATGTAAAAACAATAAATATTTCATAATAATAATAAATAATAAAACAAGAATAAACAATAAATCAACTATTCCTTCCGATCATCGACTGCGGCAAAGATGTCATGTGGGCACAAAGATGTAACATGGGCAGGCATGAGGTGGTGTTTTGGGTTTTCAGGAGAATTTTGTGCATGTACATGCTACGAACACCAGCGGGGAAAGGCTCATGGTGAGCTCCCACAAGCCCAGCGCTTCTCAAATAGTGGAGGGCGTGGTGTGATGCCAGAGGTGGCAGATATGACCCTGGGGAGCACGTTTTTTGCCATACTGTACTGGAATTATGTGTAATTGCGCATCTTCTACAGTCGGGTTGAAACAAATTAATTGGTTTTCTATTGTTTCCTATGGGAATTTTTGTTTCATCTAACAAACGTTTCCACTTACGAGCTTGTCCTCGGAACAGATTAATTTCGTAAGTTGAGGTACCACTGCATTAATGTTTCGTAAATACACCTCATTTTCAAATTATATACAACTGTATTGACAGAAGTAGACATTCATCTGAACGTATTAATCAACTTTTAACTATTTCTTAATGGAAACATTGTTTCACTCTTCAAACAAATAGGTAATCGACCATATCTTTGGAACGAATTGTGTTGGACCACCAAGATTAGACTATTAGAATTAGGTTTTCACGAGGAAGCATGGTGACCCATTGTACTAAATCATTTGATTCACTAACTTGACACCAGGAAGTTATAAAAGAGGTGACCGATATTGGGGTGGATGACTGGAGGCTGACTGCTGGGTGTTCAAAGATTAGAATACCCCCTCTTTTATATTAGAATAGACTACCCCCTCAGGTCTCTCATTCGGATGAACCAGTTGGCTTCTTGCACAGAACACTAGTTAGGTGCGGAAACTATTGTAAACAATTTTTTTTTCTGTCACCAAAACTAACATGTATTTTGAAATTTTATCGCTTGATAGCATTTCAAACACCTCAGCTTTCCACCTCACAGTTTTCAAGATCGATGGAATACAGTATGTAGCTACAACAGTGAACTAAAATCTACAAAAATATCATTGAATCAGGAAGAATCACCGTAGTTTTTTTTAAAGACTATTTCGGTGATCAGCCAACATTAAATTACAAAATGAAGGTGAGGTATGTAGAAAGCTACAGAACATAGGTTTGCAAAGAAAGCTATAACAAATTCAGTAGTGCAGTTAAAATTGCAAACTCTTTAATATTTTATTTAATGAGCTCAAAATAAAATACTTAGAAAATAAACAACAAAGTTTTTGATTACGACCAGAAATATTCAGGAAATTCAAGAAATAAAATCATCTGCCTCCTCTCAACTTTAATTTTAATTCATCATTTTACTGACAAGAACATTTACCACATGGACAATCTACTTTAAAAAATGTCAAAATCAATATCATAAATATGTTACTGGTAGTAAAATAATATATTCTTTTAAATAAAAATGAAATAAACCGGAGTAGATGATGTCCATGAATCACCACTGACTAAAACATTAGGTTTTGTGATTGCTTCAAAATATTACATATAATTCATCAGGAAACTAATAAGAGTCAAAATATCTGTCAAGATGTATATAACAGTCATAATCAGGTCCTACACCCAAATCCCAGCTGCAATGGGTGTGGTCTGCGATTCTTACCTGGGGGCAGGTTCTATCAGTGTGGTTGTATCCAGGTAGTGGATCTTATAGAACTCCAAAAGCGCAGGTAGGTGATCAAACTCCTGGTCGCCTATTTTGAACCTCTTGGTGGGTAATGAGTTAATGATATAGTGGGACACCTTGGAATTTTCAGACACGGAGAGTACGTAATCCCCGGGGCAAGTGGACGAATCGCGGACCAGAAATATACCGTGTCTCTGTCCCTGTAACCGGTTCTGAGTCTCCTGTCGAGACAAACTGCCGAAATACCAACCATTCCAGTCCGCCGAATCAAATCGCGCCGTCGACATGACTGCACCCAAATAAATAAGACCAAAACGTATCAATATATTACGAAAATTTACAATAAATTATAATCAAACGGTTCAAGTTTGTTCTTTGACGCTTCTGAACTTGAAGGGCAACCTGACGTTTTACAGACAGGCTGCGAGCAACCAACTTTGTTGCATTGCTAAGGTTAACAGTTAGCTTTTATTCGACACAGACGACGAATTGAATAAATATCTCCGCACTTATCTAATTTGTTTGAAACAAAAATATATTATTCGTGTGAACTTCATACAAATCGAGAATCCTCCATGCAGGTTCCGCTTTTTTCTTTCCTCCTTCCGCGAAGTTATGTTAAAAGCAACCAGCTCGGCTAACCCAGTTTGCGAAACAATATAGCACGTTAGCCAGATAGCCACCTCACCACAGAGAAAAGGTCGCCATAACACACGCAAAGCGCATCTACATCACGGTACGGATTCCTACAGTGCCGACAGTCCATTAAACTCCATGTGAATATTTCACAACACTTTATTTTCGGCGTGTGGTTCAATAACCTGGAGAGCAACCCTTCGCCTCCCAGTCCGACAGACTTCAGAAACAAAAAAAATGGCGGCCCTGCAACACGTCTATGTTCACACAGAAATCAACGCGCGAGCCTTAAAAAAAAACAACCACCCCAAAACTTACGACCTCGAAGATGTCTCCACTCGGTTGTACACCTCCTATCGTACAATAAATATTTGATAAAGTAATTTTTGCTTGCATAAAATAGACTTTCCCTCTTGTGGTGAGATGAAAACGACTTTACAGCTCGTCCACCAGCTAGCTGGTGTAAAAGTGAAGAAAAAAAAATGGCGGTTGAGGGCGGGGCTGGAACTTGTCGGGCGCGCGTTCGCATCTCTGTCGAAGTACTGTACTGTAACGTGCAAATTATACTTACAGTATTTGTTTTGTTTTTATTTCGCTCATTACTCACAGATTGGTGACTTTTTCTTATTTATCAATCAAACAGTATAATATTCTATTCACATTATATTTGGGTTTAACTTCATTATTTATTACAGTAAATATTTGACTCATTGATCCATTTATTGTCCTTGCAATGGTCTGGGGATATGTTCAGTGTGTTTCCTGTCGTCGCCCAGTATTTGCTCAAGATAGGTTCCATCCTCCCCGCAACCCTAATAGGATTAAACCACAAATGTCAAAGTCATTTTCAATGATGACCACATCCCTAAATTTCAAGATCTTTCAGGACTGAATAATCATTCAACATCTCTTCAAAAAAAAAGGGCAACCACAAAACCTACATGGCTATTTTATTTATATGCGCATTTATGTACTTTTTAAAATTCATTTTCCACTTCTGACAAAACCTGACACCGAGAAACGTCAGCTGTATACCTGAAATAAGTTGGCTCCACCTAGTGGATGCATTATGAATTATGTTTCATGGTTATGGTTGATGTAAAAAATTATTTCCACGGTTTTCGCCAAGGTGTTTTTTTTTTTTGCCCGAATTGCGAGGGCATGTTTTTCGCTCAACTTATTATTTTTATTATTGAATTCACTGTTGAGGTTTTCTTTGGGAGTAACAAGGATGGCTAGGATCAGGAATGAGTACATCAGAGGGACAGAACATTTAAGAGGTTTTGAAGACAAAGTCAGAGAGGTTAGATTGAGATGGTTTGGACATGTACAGAGAAGGGATAGTGAGTATATTGGTAGTAGGATGCTGAGGTTGGAAATACCAGGCAGAAGGCCCAGAGGAAGGACAAAGAGAAGCTTTATGGATGTGGTGAAGGAGGACATGAAGGTAGTTGGTGTAGGAGAAGAAGATGCAGAGGATAGGGTGAGATAGAGGCAGATGATTCGCTGTGGCGACCTCTGAAAGGAACAGCCAAAAGGAAAAGAAGAAAGACAAAGACTTGTAATTATTTATAGATTTGTGACACTTCCCTTAATGAGAGGTGGTAATTACAAATAGAATCCTGAGATAAGCTTAGCAGGATACATGTGAGTCATATGTGTTACTTTGGTGGCATAAACTGTTTTAACACTTTCCTTTGTGAGACGTGTTAATCTCATGATCCCAGTTGTAATTAAGACCTCTCACAAAGGAAAGTGTTAAAACACTGTATGCCATCAAAGTAACACATACTCCCTAAACCTAACCCCTAACCCCACTTCATATCCTACATAAACTTTGTATGTATGTGTATATAAGTTTACCTTACATGATCGACAGCTATGCTAGCCAATCTATTGAAGAAGCAATAATATGTTAAAGCATTTTAATCAGTGGCAAGTGGCTTTTGCAACAAATAATAGCTGTGCAGCCGTGAAGGGGGAAAAGCCAGTGTTCATCCTCATGCAGGTCCCAAGCCCAGATAAATGCAGATAGTTGTGTCAGGAAGGGCATTCGACATAAAACATTTGCCAAAGTTGTTATGTGAGTCATCAACAAGAATGTCATACCCGATCGGTCGCGGCCCAGGTTAACAATGACCGCCATCAGTGCTGTTAACCAACAGAGTGCTGGTGGAAACTTGGCTAGTGTTGGTTGAAAAAGTAGAGGCGGGAGGCGTATCCATAGGCGGAGAAAGAAGAGGAAAGGTACTAGGACTGAGAGTAGGGACTTTGACTGTTGGAACTATGACAGGAAAAGCGAGAGAGCTGGCTGACACGATGCAGAGAAGGAAGGTGGACATACTGTGTGTTCAGGAGACCAGGTGGAAAGGTAGCAAGGCGAGAAGCTTAGGAGCAGGGTTTAAGCTGTTTTATCAAGGTGTGGATGGAAAGAGAAATGGAGTAGAAGTCATCTTGCAGGAGGGGTTTGACAAGAACTTTCTAGAAGTGAAAAGAGTGTCAAAGACAGAGTGATGAGTTTCAAGTTAGAAATTGAAAATGTGATGTTCAATGTTGTTAGTGCTTATGTCCCACAGGCAGGATGCAACCTAGAAGAGAAGGAGAGATTCTGGAGTGAGTTAGATGAAGTGATGCAGAGTACCCCCAGAGGTGAAAGAGTGGTCATTGGTGCAGACTTCAATGGACATGTTGGTGCAAGCAACAGAGGGGATGAGGAAGTGATGGGCAGGTTTGGTATCGAGGACAGGAACACAGAAGGACAGATGATGATAGATTTTGCAAAAAGGATGGAAATGGCTATGGTGAATACTTTCTTCTAGAAGAAACAGGAGCATAGGGTGACTTATAAAAGCGGAGGTAGGAGCACACAGGTAGACTACATCTTGTGTAGGCGATGTAATTTGAAGGAAGTGACTGCAAAGTAGAAGTGGGTGAGAGTGTTGCCCTACAGCATAGTGTGGTGGTGAGCAGGATGGTGCTGATGGTGAGGAAGGTGAAGAAGGCAAAGGCAGAGCAGAAAACAAAGTGGTGAAAGCTGAAAAAGGAAGAGTGTCGGGTTGTTACCAAGGAGGAGTTGAAACAGGCTTTGAGTGGTCAGGAAGTGCTTCCAGATGACTGGACAACTACAGCTAATATGATTAGGGAGACAGGTAGGAGAGTACTTGGTATGTCCTCTGGAAGGAAGGTAGATAAGGAGACTTGGTAGTGGAATGAGGAAGTGCAGGAGTGTGCATAAAGGAAGAGGTTAGCTAAGAAGAAACGGACATTGAGAGGACTGAAGAGAGTAAACAGGAGTACAGGGATATACAGCATAAGGCGAAGGTAACAGTGTCAAAGGCCAAACAAAGGGCGTATGATGACTTGTATGCTAGGTTTGACAGTAAGGAGAGAGAAAATGATTTATACAGGTTGGCACAGCAAAGAAATAGAGATGGGAAGGACATGCAGCAAGTTAGAGTGATTAAGACAGAGAAATGTATTGACTGATGACAGAAGTGTGCTGGGAAGATGGAGAGAATACTTTGAAGAGCTGATGAATGATGAAAATGAGAGCGAACAAAGAGTAGAAGAGGTGACCTTTGAGGACCAGAAAGTAGCAAAGATTAGTATGAGTGAAGTAAGGAGGGCACTGAAGAGGATGAAAGTGGACAGGCAGTTGGTCCTGATGACATACCTGTGGAGATATGGAAGTGTCTAGTAGAGGTAGCAGTAGATTTTCTGACAAGAACATTCAACAAGGTCTCAGAGAGTGAAAGAATGCCAGGGGAATGGAGGCGAAGTGTGCTGGTGCCCATTTTTAAGAACAAGGGAGACATGCAGAGTTGTTGCAGCTACAGAGTGGTAAAGTTGATGAGCCATACGATGAAGTTATGGGAAGGAATAGTGGAAGCGAGACTAAGGACAGAGGTTTCCATTTGTGAATAACAGTTTGGTTTCATGCCAAGAAAGAGTACCACAGATGCAGTGTTTGTTTTGAGGATGTAAATAGAGAAGTACAGAGAAGGTCAGAGGGAGCTGCATTGTGCCTTTGTGGATCAGGAGAAAGCATATGACAGGGTGCCGAGAGAGGAACTGTGGTATTGCATGAGGAAGTCGGGAGTGGCAGAAAAGTATGTTCGAGTGGTACAGTACATGTGTGAGAAATGTAAGGAAGGTAAGGTGTGCTGTCTGCATGACAGAAGAGTTCAAGGTGGAGGTGGGACTGCATCAAGGATCAGCTCTGAGCCCCTTCTTGTTTGCTATGGTGATGGACAGGCTGACAGACGAGGTTAGACAAGATTCCCCATGGACTATGATGTTTGCAGATGACATTGTGATCTGTAGTGAGAGCAGAGAACAAGTGCAGGAAAATCTAGAGAGGTGGAGGTATGCCCTGGAAGGGAGAGGAATGAATATTAGCCTCAGTAAGACAGAATACATGTGCATGAATGACAAGGACCCAAGAGGAACGGTGAGGTTACAGGGAGCAGAGATAGGGAAGGTGGAGGATTTTAAGTACTTAGGCTCAACAATCCAGAGCAATGGAGAGTGTGGAAAAGAGGTGAATAAGCGTGTGCAGGCAGGTTGGAATGCTTAGAGAGAAGTGTCTGGTGTGATGTGTGATAGGAGGGTATCAGCAAGAATTAAATGGAAAGGTATATAAGACAGTGATGTATGGTTTAGAAACAGTGGCGCTGAGGAAAAGACAGGAGGCAGAGCTGGAGGTAGCAGAGATTAAAATGTTGAGGTCCTCTTTGGGAGTAACGAGGATGGATAGGATCAGGAATGAGCACATCACAGGGACAGAACATGTAAGACGTTTTGAAGACAAAGTCAGAGAGGCTAGATTGAGATGGTTTGGACATGGACAGAGGAGGGATAGTGAGTATATTGGTAGTAGGATGCTGAGGCTGGAACTACCAGGCAGAAGGCCTAGAGGAAGACCAAAGAGACGATTCATGGACGTGGTGAAGGAGGACATGAAGGCAGTTGGTGTAAGAGAAGAAGATGCAGAGGATAGGGTGAGATGAATGCAGATGATTCGCTGTGTCGACCCCTGAAGGGAACAGCCGAAAGGAAAAGAAGAAGATTATCATATATTTTCTATGGTGCTGCTGGTTTTCGCCAAGATGATTTTCGCCCAGGTGATTTTCGCCCAGATGGTTTTCGCCCAGATGGTTTTCGGCCAGATGGTTTTCGGCCAGATGGTTTTCGGCCAGGTGGTTTTTGGCCAGGTGGTTTTTCGCCTGGTTTTCGCCCAGGTGTTTTTTTCGCCCAACTTATTTATTTATTTTTTTTACTGAATTCACTTGTTAATAGTTATTTTCAGATTTGTGACACTTCCATTAATGAGATAACAAAGGAAAGTGTTAAAACACTGTATGTCACCAAAATAACACATACGTCCTAACCCTAACCCTACTTCATATCCTAAACAAACTTTGTATACATGTGTATAGATGTTAATGTTACCGATACCTTTCTACCATATTAAAAAAAACTATTTAAAAAAAGTTGGGCGAAAAACATGTCCCTACAATTTGGGCGAAAACCATCTGGGCGAAACCCAGCAGCACCACTAAAACTACATGGTTATATTGCTTATACCATTTTAGTTAGACAAACAAAATATATTTCTAGATCTATCATTTATATCACTAAACTTCAGGCATGTGGTCTTCTAAACTATTGTTCAGTTCATCAGTTCATTTTCTGAAACCGCTTAATCCTAATTCGGGTCACGGGGAGACTGGCGCCCATGCCAGCTGACTCCGCGTGAGGGCAGAGTACACCCTGGACAGCTCACCAGGCCATCGCAGGGTGGAAACAGGCTGACAGTTATGCAGCGACTCTTGTCGAAAGTCAGCAATGGTTCTTTTACATTCCTCACACCATACACGGTGAGAGACATGGCTGGCCTTTTATAACCCAGTTAGCTACACTGGGGGGTGGGCCAGTAACAATTTATGGTGAGTGGGGCTTGAACCCCCAACCTTAGGATCACTGATCCAGCACCTTTACCACTAGGCCACCACTGCCCTTAAACTATTGTTAAAAAGCTTAAACAAAGCTACTGTTAATTAAAAAAATTTATGCTGTATACATTCCTACATCATGTTTGTGTGTTCCTGTGCCTATATGATATAAGATTGTTATTCAAGACAAATCACAATTAATGTCTTAATAAATGCCTGTATACATAAATTTATTACAGAATTTGTTTTTACATTATTTACACAATGTATTTTGTATATGCAGTCAAATGATATATCCATTACTTGTTTTTAACTTTAGCTATTAATAGTCAGCCACTCCACGAAGTGGCCGTCCGATTTTATTGCAGCTGGTTGGCTCTCAGGTTTACTTGTAGGCTACATAAAATTAGTTGTTGGGTTGGATTTGGATAAAGCAATCTGGCAAATGACTGAGTGAGTGCTTTACTTATGGAATTAAGTGGTTCTTTAATCATTAACAGATAGTTGTAAGCGATTCTTGTAGTGATTCAAGTCAAAATTACATAATCAGATTATTACAACTTGGATCAGTTGGTCATTTTTCATGACATTGAAAGACTGCAGCTCAAACCAAAACATCACAAGAATTTACAGAGTCAGCTGTTTCTGAAAAAAATGTGATGTCCTGTATCATGCGTCACTGATGTAGGCCAATCAGGATCATTATTTTAAAGCCCAGCAGGACTGATCATGCAGTAAATGAATTCATTACATTCTAGACCACAAAGGAGGACAAATTTCTCTTTATTTTTTTGCATGTTTATTTGACACATAATCTCATCATAAATATAAATTCTGTCACATCATGTTGTCATTATTACAATAAAATATACTTAATTTTATTTTGGGTGAACAGGGTCAGGGCAGGGATTCACCCAGTTCAACATGACTGTAAAGCTAATCACCACGAGCCACAGACAAACTACACAAATAAGCCTTGTCCAAACATAACACTCTTGCCAGTTCACCAGTTGTCCTTCTATAGACCACCTTTGGTAGGTACTTACCACTGCATACCTGAAACACCACATAAGTCCTGCTCTGTTGCAGGTTATTAAAATGTAACTCAAATAATAATACTTGCTTATTTGTCCTGCTTTAAATAAAAGAAGCTTTGACAAAAGACTGTTCATTTTCTGATAATATATCACACTCCTTTGTTGTTATTTACTTCACCTGTCAGTAGGCAAAATTTATTATTTTTTAAAATTCTATGGCTAATTTGTGTTTGTTACAATAACAGTGCCAGAAATAACTCAGGCCCTCATGCCCAAGTTGGACATATGCCAGTAGAAAGCTGATTCCCAATCTTTTAGAAGTCTTTTGTTCTTTTTTAATTAGCTAAAGTAATACTTTAAACTTTTAATTTTAAGATAAAGAAACTTAATGCAACCAAATGAGAAGAATCAGATATCCTTCAGTTTTTTTCACACCATGAGGTACACGAGAAAAAGAAGTCAGCCAACAGCAGTCAGTCAGGTAGCCTACAGTATGAAAATCCCCCCAAAATCCCCAATACTTATACTCTTAATTGTGTTAACTTCCTTATTTAAAAATTCATTTCCCTTTGCGTTTGCACCTTTCACTACTTTAGTCCCTCCTACTGTATTTTTCTGATTTCCGATGTATGCTCATGTTTGCCTCTTGTACTGTCTCCTATCCTCCAATGCTGCTATTTCCCTTCACACTTTTTCCAGGTATTATTATGTTTTTGGCCCAATTTGTGAGGTCAAATAAAATTGGGGCTTCATCTATAAGTGCCAGTTTGCTCATTAAACTTATTTGGCTACAGCTCATACTGTGTAGAGCTCGTTCTGTGGACTCTGCAAACTTTATTGGTCATCTTAACCTCACTCGCCATTCTCTGCACCCTAAAACTATATGTAAGTATCTCCCTTTCTATGGTTATACTGCAGTGTACTTTTTTTACACATTTCATTCACGCTCCATTAATATTGATTGCCACGGATTTGGCCACAGTTTTCTGAGGGTCCACAGGAATGCGGGCTGCTTCAAGAGGATTCCAGACCCACAACGCAAATTGGATAAGTCGGCGGCAGCTGTCATCCAGGAGCAATACCACAGTTGATGACGGCAGCCAGGTGGATCTGGGAACTTTGTTACAGAAGGCAACCAATGAACAGTGTGTTGTATGCAAGAAGTTCTAAGAAAGGCAGGGGACTGAAAATCCATCAGAAGAAGAAGGATTATCTGGTCTGGTGGCAATAGCTGCTGGCGGCGCCAGGCCGGGGGGGTACCACCGGAAGTCGCCGAAACCCATGCTCATAGAAGTAACCCGGCCTGGTCGGTGGCTGACGAGGACCAGAATCCCTAACAGTCCGTGTCTGCCTTTGAGGAGACTGGGCCACCATGGGAGCATTAGGCTGGCCCAGGTAGGTTAGTTCAACTAACTTTATTATTCCCTGTCTTGTTGCTTCTTGCTCATGTCATGGTGACATTACCTAGTTTGGTGCATGTCCTGGGCTTCAAGCCTTCTAAGCTTCATCATCATCATCTTCTTCTTCTACTTAATCCGGGGTTGGTTGGCAAGGCCAGCAGCCTAAGCAGTAAGGTCCAGACATCCCTCTCCCCAGCCACTTTCTTCAACTCTTCCAGGGTGACACCAAAGCATTCCCAGACCAACTCAGAGACTTTCCAGCATGTTCTAGGGTCTCTTCCCGGTTGGACATGCCCGAAACACCACACCAGGAAAGCGTTCGGGAGGCATTCTAACCAGATTCCCAAGCAACCTCAACTGACTACTCTTAATGTGGAGGAGCAGCAGTTCTACTCCAAGCTCTTCCTGGGTGGCTGAGCTTCTCACCCTATCTCTAAGAGAGAGCCCCGCCACCTGGAGAAGGAAGCTCATTTCAGCCACTTGTATCCGCGATCTTGTTCTTCCAGTCACTACCCGAAGTTTGTGACCTTAGGTGAGGGTTGGAACATAGATCAACTGGTAAATTGAGAGATTTTCTTTCTGGCTCAGCTCCCTCTACACTACGATGAACTGGTATGAGCTCCGCTTTACAGCAGAGGCTGCAGCAATTTGCCTGTCGATCTCCTGCTCCATTATTCCCTCACTTGTGAACAAGACACCAAGATATTTAAACTCCTCCACTTGGGGCAGAACCTCATTCCAGACCCAGAGGGTGCATTCTACCATTTTCCGGTTGAGAACCATGGCCTCAGACTTGGAGGTGCTGAGTCTCATACAGACCACTTCACACTCGACTGTGAATCCAATGAGAGTAGGAGGTCCCAGATTGATGAAGCCTAAAGAACATGGTCATCTACAAAAAGCAGTGACAAGATACGATGGCCACCAAACCAGAAGCCCACAAGGCCTTGGCTGCATCTAGAAATTTTGCCCATAAAAATTATGAACAGAATCGGTGACAAAGGACAGCCTTGGTTGACCCCCAAACTTCATCGAAAACAAATTAGATCTGTTGTTACCAATGTGGACCAAGCTCTGGCTGGTGATACAGAAAAATACTCCCATAGCATGCCCCACAAGATAGCCTGAGGGACACAGATGAAAGCCTTCTCTAAACCCATAAAACACCTGCAGACAGATTGAGAAAACTCCCATTATTCCTCCTGAAGCCGAGGTTCAACTATCAATCAAATCTTCCTCTCCAGCACCCCTGCATAGACTTTCCTGGGTAGACTGAGTATTGTGATTCCACGATAATTGGAATGCATCCACCGGTCCCCCTTTTTAAAAATGGTCACAACCACCCCGGTTTGGCAGACCAGAGGCACAGCACCCGATGACCACGTGATGTTGCAGAGATGTGTCAACCAAGACAGTTCTACAACATACAGAGTCCTGAGATATTCAGGGTGGATCTCATCCACCCCCCCCCCCCCGGAGCTCGACCACCGAGGAGCTTTTTGACTACATCAGCAACCTCAGCTCTAGTGCTGGCTGGACCCACACCCAAACCCAGTCTTCTTCCTCCACAAAAGCGGTGTTGGTGGGATTGAGGAGGTCCTTGAAGTATTCTCTCCACCTCCCAACAACATCCCCAGTCAAGGTGAACAGCTCTCCACTTCCACTGTAAACTATTTGTGGAGGAATGCTGCCCCCTCCTGAGGCGTCGGATGGTGATCTAGAACGATTTTGAGGCCAACCAATAATTGCTTTCCAGGCCCTCACCGAACTCCTCCCATGCCTGAGATTTTACATTGGCAACAGCTTGGGCTGCAGCATGTTTGGCCTACTGGCACCTATCTGCTGCCTCAGGAGTCACACAGGCCAATAATACCCAACAGGCCTCCTTTTTCAGCTGGATGGTTCTCTTCACCATAGGTGTCCACCACCAGGTTCGGGGGTTACTGACGAACACAGAAGTCCAACAATGAAACACCATTCAAGTTCAGACTGGAGAGGCCGTACATACCAATCACACCCTTCCAGGTCACACTATCGTTGCCCACATGGGTGTTGATGTCTCCCAGGAGTTGGTCACCCGGGGGGCATTCGCCAACACACCCCTAAAGACTCCAAAATGGATGGTGCATAAGCACAAATAGTCACAATGGTCAGGACCCAACATCATAGGGGACATCCCAACATCATAGCTCCTAGGATCATTAAGACACACAAATCCATCCACCACAACAAGGTGGCGATTCAAGGAGGGGGCTTTCTAAGCGTTCCATTACACTTTGTTTTGCTCATGCTTAAAATTACACTTGATTACATCGTCACAGGACATGTCCATCAACTACTCATTTCCTCATTTTCTGCTGTTTTAGCTCAGTCAGCCTGTCATGCCATTTTTAGGAGGAGAAGTACCATAGAACATCCCCACCACCTTAGCCATCTATACTCTCTGTTGACTTCTTGGATTTCTTGAGATTTTTATCAGCTACCCAATTCCAGCCTACACCTCCTGTTACCCAAGAACAGTCCATTTAGTTTCAACCAGAGACATGTGACCAGTTCACCCAGACTGATGGTCTTATTTCTGATGGATACTCTATTGATTCATCTTCTCCTCCTGGTTCTCCCTATATTCCTTTACTCTCACCTGACTACTCCAACCACTCTTCTCCCACAAATCTCCTCTGCCTCCCAGTGCTGGTGACCCTTTAAATTGGCCTGATTCATCAAATAACCATTCACCTACTTCTTCAGTCCCATTTGAGCCTCAATGTTCCTCTACTGATGTAGTGTTAAGCATTCCTTTAGACAGACTGACTGATTTGTAATGCCCACATTTTTAAATAAATATTTATTTTCTAGTTTTACCATGATTATTTCATAAATTATTTAATATTAGTACATTAATTGCCTTTGATCATACACAATTGTCATAAAATTACATTCAATCGTAATTTTTGCAATTTTAACCAAATATTTTCTTCTATCTTATTACTATGGTTATCTGCTATTGCTAAAACTTCAAGCAAAATACAACTAAAGGACATAAAGATAAGATTTTTCCCTCAACAGCTCGGTTTTAGCTGTTAAAGTCCAACATACAGACAACCACTTGACCGTGTTTCAGGCATGCTTCACAAGAACAGACTTTCAACACAAACTAGAGATGAACAGTTCCCAAAGAGAATGCAAATGCTACTGTGCAACAGTACAGTACACCAAAAAGGCTACCATGACCCACTCAGAGCAGGCATTACAGAATTACAGAAGTCTGCAAGCAATTCTGATATAACTACTGTATTTACAAACTGTAAAAGTACATGACAATTACCATACTGATATGGGTATGTATGACAGTGCTGCTAACATTTCATGTAAGTAAATGTGAATTCTCTTTATCTCCAAAATAGAGCTGATAACTGATCAGCTATTTATTTATTTATTTGTTTATACTGTGAATATGCATGTTAAAACACCCATATTGAGCTCATCAGAATGTATACGTATTAGGATAAAGATCCTAATCTACATAATTTATTAAACATGCATATGAAAATACTTAGCTATGAATAGAAGAAATCCTTTTAAGTTAACAGAGCTTACTTTAATCTATTTTCTTCCTTTCTGAATTGAATCAGTTGGCACCTGTTTCAAGTAAATAAATTCACCAGAGGCAGGGTGAATGTTGCTAAATAATCCCTCAGAATGATCTTTCTCTGATTCTCTGATTCTCTGATCTTTAAATATGAACAGAAAAGAGCAATTTACTACTTTTCTAGAACTAAAAAATAACTTGAAGTCTCTGTGAAGATGCTTTAATTTATTGAAATGTGATTAATTTTTGAGACTCATTCAGTGTTTGAATATAAATAACATGAAAACATGAGAAAAGCAAACTATAATGAGATTTATTTCTATTTTTTTTCATACTTTTAAAGCAAGACATTGATCATGTCACAGGATCAGCCATGACCTAATGGTTAGAGAAGCTGAAGTGCACTTTAGCAAGGCACCTAACCCCAGTTGCTCTCCAGATGCTAAACGTAGTGCCAAAAATTTCCCTTGTGGGATTGATACAGTAAATTAAAATGCTAATATATATATATATATATATATATATATATATATATATATGTGTGTGTGTGTGTGTGACACCGGGAGCTTTCATTCGGAGACTGGAGAAGGGTGAATCGTGAGGGGAAGTCCGAGAACCAAAATCACTAAGGGAAAATGTCCAAGTGGGAACTGGTCAAGCGAGGAGCTGAGAACCAGGGAGCCAGAGAGATTATGGGAGATGGGATCACATGGAGGGAACAATCTTCTAGCGCTGGGAGGAGCGCACCGCTCATCTTTATAGCCCAGTGATGGATAAGTGGAATCAGGTGTGCTCTCCTTCTGGAACCAAACCCCCGCGAATAACAAGGGCCTACTGTATTATAACTGTATTCTTAGAATATTATGACTTTTGCCCTGAGATGTCCTGGCAACCCCCAGTGCAGCCAACTGGGTTATCAAAGGCCGGCCATGTCTCTCACTGTCTATGGTGTGAGGCATGTAAAAGAACCGTTGCTGACTTTTGACAAGAGTAGGCAGCATAGCCATCAGCATATTTCTGCCCTGCGATGGCCTGGCGAGCCATCCATTGTGTACTCTGCCCTCGCCCAGAGTTGACTGGTATGGGCGCCAGCCTCCCCGTGACCCTAACTTAAGCAGTTACAGAAAAAGAATGAATGAATGGTTGTCCTGGCAAGCTGTCCAGGATGTACTTTGCCCTCGCTCAGTCAGCTAAGATGGGCACTACCTGCCCCATGACCCTATTTAAGATTAAGCAGTTCAGAAAATGGATGAATATTATGACATTTTTAATAAAAATGTTAATTTATTTTTGTATAAGAATAACTTTAGTTATGTGATATTACCAATGTTTTTTCATAAATTTTGTTATTACAACTTTATTCTTGTGATATTATGACTTTATTTTCATTGTATTACAACTTTATTCTTACAATATTACAAAATTATTTTCATAATGTTTTGACCTCGCCCTCACAGCAAGAACCCCTGGGTTTGATTCTCAGCTCAGGTGTTTTTGTGTTGGGATTGCATGCTCTCGCCGTGCTTGCAGGATTTCCTCCGGGTACTCCAGTTTCCTCCTACAGTCCAAAAGCATGCACAGTATACTGATTGTCTGTTCCAAATCACCCTGAAGTGCAAGTGTGAATGATTGTGCGTGTTGTTCCTAGCGAGCCCGTCCAGGGTATACCCGCCCTAGCCTAGAGTCGGCTGAGATGTGCCAGCCTCCCTGCGACCCTAATTATGATTTAACGTCTTAGAAAATGAATGAATTAATGAATGCTATGACATCATCATTTTCTGTAACTGCTTAATCCTAATTAGGGTCATGGGGAGGCTGGCACCCATCCCAACCAACTCCGGGCGAGGGAAGAGTCCACCCTGGACAGCTCACCAGGCCATTGCAGGGGGAAAACACGCTGAAGGCTTTGCAGCCTACTCTTGTTGAAAGTCAGCAATGGTTCTTTTACATGAACCTCTCACCATAGACAGTGAGAGACAGAGCCAGCCTTTGAGAACCCAGTTAGCTCCACTGAAGGGATGGGGGTGGGGTTGGGGACTACAGACAGTGACAACCTGTGGTGAGTGGGGCTTGAACCCCCAACCTTAGGATCGGTGATCCAGCACCTATACCACTAGGCCTGTGCACACATTATACACATACATACAGGTATATAATATTACGATTTTATTATCTTTATATTTTGATAATTATTTTTATTTTCTTTATTTTCACCTCATTGTCGCTTTAAATTCGTTGTACAATATTTTGCAATAAAACTAAACAGTTTATTCGTACTTGCACCGTTACAAGACTGGTAATCCCAATCCTCACCAGTGTAAATTTGGCGCAAAAAACCGCACGAGCTCCGGCGCATCACTTTCGAATATGAGTGACGACATTCTTAATGGACAGAACACGTCATCGATCACGTGATTATGCAAAAGCCATACTAGTGTGATAGCGAAGCTTCTGTTTTACTTGTTACGCGTTTCAAAGTCTCGGACTGACCGTCCATTTTTAATTTCAGGGATGGAGGTTCCGGGACCTGATAATGATTGGAGGAGTCAAGGATTCCGACAAAAAGTCGTCACACAAATGTAAGTCCTGAAAACACGGATTGAACATTTCAGACCTGGCGAAGATCCGGTTGGTCAGCGCTGGCTAAGCATCATGCTAGCTAGTTTTCGTTTCTTAGCACTGAACTTGCATCTTAATGTCATCCGTTTGTTGATAATATTGTTAAGAATATAACGCACTTCACAGTTTATCAGATAAGTACTCATGTAGTTGTTTAATTTGACAAATGAATAATTTCCCACCTGAGTTAACCGGGAATAGCGCTGCTGCTTGTTGTTTGTCTTTTCATAAACAGAAAGAGCCACAAATTTGACATTTACCTAACAACTAAACACAAAACAAAACCATTTCAAACGAGATCTACTTCTCATTTAGGTAAACCATACATATAAAGCGGTAAACGACACCCAACCTTTTTATTATTTAGCAATTCCGTCTCTTTCCGGTGAGTCGAATCCTTTGACTCGGCCCATCAATAACAACCGATTCTTTCACTTCTTCAAATCAGTTTCTAGTGAAGCATTTAAGAAGGAGCCGAACCTTAATGAATATCTTGGCGAACTTACTTCACTCAATAACTTTGAGATCGAAAATTTCTATGTCTGTAATAATATAAAGAAACAAGGAAAGGAAAAAATGACGCTTTACAGGAGTCGATTCTTGTGTTGTTTTGCTGCAGATCAGTGCCTTCTATTGTCGATTGATGGAATTGCAGCTGAAATAAACTCAAATACAGTGATACCTCAGCTCACGAACATAATTGGTTCCCAGAAAGTGTGTGTAAGGCGAAAAGTTCGTCTTCCGAACATTTATTTCCCATAAGAAACCATTAAAATGAGAATAATCCGTTCCCAGGTCCCCATAAAACATAATTTTCTACTAAATAAGCCTTAAAACTAGACAAAAATATACCTTATTTTATGTATAATAAATGTGCTATTGTATTGTAATTAAAGAAATAAACAGTACTGTATAATAAAGTCGTTTTATTTACCTTTGTGATGGTAGTTGATGGCTTGATGGAATGGAGTGGGAGGAGGAGGGAGGGATGGACTTACTGTTTGGAAGGAGTGTTTGGAAACGCCTACTGTTTGGAAACACCCTTAGCCACACACGCACCCTTAATAGCTTCCTTGTTCTTAAGGATGGGAGCAATGGTAGACTTAGCATACTGGTACTGGGACGCTGAGTCACACAAACGCATACCTCGTTCGTGTTTTTCAATGATCTCCGTCTGTGGTGGGTCTTTTTCGGTCCCATAATAGCAAAAGTACACTCAATATGGTCCAAAATGTCTAGCACACACAAACCACTTCCGCATTCAAAGAAAGGGGGTGACGAACTGTGACGCCATGAGCGTGCGTCAGCTTCTCGTGGCCGCCACCGTGGCGCTGTTCGACCGCGTGGTTTGATTCGTCCGCCGAAAACTAGTTCGTCAGCAGAGACTATATGCTCGCAAATTTAATGTTCTTGAGGCGAAAAGTTCGTGATCTTAAGCGTTCGTCAGCGGAGGTTTTACTGTACAAGTGTAAATCATTGGGAATGTGTGACTTTTCTTTGGACGTTTAGATTTTTAAGGGAAAACGTGGGTTATACTAATATAATTAAATGAAATAAGTGTCCCGTGGAGCAGCTGTCGCCTAATGTTTGGACAAGTGGACTTGGGACCGAAATGTCATTGGTTCCATTCCTGGACAGCAGGAAATGTGTGTGGTGGTGTGGAGTGAACAGCACCTTCCTTTCCTACATCTTCATGTCTGAAGTGCCCTTGAGCAAGGCACCAAACTCCCAACTGCAATTTTGATGTTTTGAATGCAGAAATTATAATTTCTCCAGCAAGATTATACAGTAAAGCAAAAATAAATTTAAAATGTTAGGGCTTGGTCTCTCATGATTCATGTGAAAGATCTGTAAAGAGTCGTCTCTTTTCTGCTGCTTAATCAAATTCTCAAGATGAAATCTAGCAATTAATATTGATCTCACCAAATTGTAAAAGCATGTAAATTGTGAGGAATTGACTTGAACAACAACAAAAAAATGTTTCTTATGGCCCACCGGCCAAAAAGTATAATTTTGGGCATGTTGAAAATAAGCTTGTTCCTAATGTGGGCGTAAAAATCTCAAAACACTTCTCAAATGTTCTATAAGGTCGATTAACTCCTTGCTTGACATTTAGACAAATGTCTACTGTATTCTCCAAAAAAAGGTGACTACATCTGGAATTGTTAGCAAGACGTTAGTGATGTTTGGAGTGGGGCAGTGGTGGTCTAGTGGTATAGGGCACTGGATCGCTTATCCAAAGGTTGGGGGTTCGAGTCCCACTCTCCACAAGGTTGTCACTGTCCCCCCCAGTGCAGCTAATTGAGTTATCAAAGGCGGGCCATGTCTCTCACTGTCTATGGTGAGAGGCATGTAAAAGAACCATTGCTGACTTTCGTAAAGAGCAGGCTGCAAAGTCGTCAGCGTGTTTCTGTCCCTTGCTAAAGGGTTGTGACAGGAAGGGCATCCGACGTAAAAACCTCTGCCAAATCAAATGTGCGAATCAGATGATTCGCTGTGGCGACTCCCGAGTAAAAGGGAAAAAGTCGAAAGGAAGACAGACAGACGTTAGTGATGTTTGGAGACTTGATCCCCCCTGCCCTAGAATTCTAGAAATTACCCACTTCTTGGGGACAGAAATCAAATGGAGTTGGACAGTCCTTGTCCTTGTAACAGTCCATTCGTCAGATATTTTGAAGTTTGCAGCAGGGTGGTTGTTGAAGAGTTCCCATGTATCCACCGCCCCACCCCGGTTCTGGTTTTGATTTGATTTTTATATACTCTATTGATCCTGTCAGGAAAATGATTTACTCTGTATTTAACCAATCCAAAGTGAGCGCGCAAACACACACGTAAACAGTGAGCACACACTTGGAGAAGTGGGCTGCCACATACACATTGGGGTGCCTAGCGAGCAGTTGGGGGTTAGGTGCCTTGCTCAAGGGCACTTCAGCCATTTTATGTGGAGAAAGAGAAGGTTCTGCTCACTCACCCAACACCACCAATTTCATTATCGCATTATATTCAGGAATCAAATCAGCTACCCTTCGGTCCCAAATCTGCTTCTCTAACCATTAGGCTATGGCTGCCAGGTTTGGGGGTTTCTTTGCAGAGTTTTCATGGTCTCCCTGTGCTTGTGTATGTTTCCTCGGTATACTCTGTTTTTATTCCTCAGTCCAAAGACATGAACATTAGGCTAATTGGCTGTTTCAAATTCCGTCAAGGTAAGTATGAGTGTCAATTTTTGTGTATGTGTTGGTCCTGTGATTGTTGTGCAAAACCGTTCAGAGTGTACCCACCTTCACACAGTGTCAGCTGAGAAAGGTTCCAATTTCCCCTCAACTGTAATAGGATTAAACAGTTTAGCAAATAAATAATTGAGTGAATGAGCAGCACAAGTAGCTTTAGTTAACTCTCAATTACCTTCATGCCCATTTAGTATGATACAAATGTGGTTTGAGGTAAGTTAGCAAAATATGATTAAATGCTAAAATATTAAGTCCAGTGGAACCTCGTTCCAGACGGCTGCTGGTTGAATTCCGATTTGGTTGAATTCAGAATCCGCTTTCCCCCTTACAAATAATGTAAATGGTCTTAATCTGTTCCGTCGTCTTTTGAACAGAAGTTAACGATACTATAACTCGTACCATAGGTCCGCAAATTAAATGAAAAAAAAAATTATTGAATACAGTACACTATGTTATGGTCTGTGTTGTGAGAGACTCTGGCTCGTTCTCTCTCTCTCTCTCGCTCTCTCTTTATGCATGCAGGTGCCGGCAAGGGGCGTGGCTGTCGCACGCAGGTGGAACGCTAAGCACCCACCTGATTCCACTCAGCAATTACCGGGCTATAAAGACAAGCAGCGCGCTCCTCCCGGTGCTAGAAGATTGTCTCTCTTCGTGACCCCATTTCCTCGAGATCTCACTGGCTCCTGGTTCTTCAGCTCCGTGCTCAACCAGTTCCCTTAGTTTATGATTTTCGTTTTCTCCGCATCTCTAACACTGACTACGATTTCCCCATGCTCTAGTGCCTTCCCTGTCAACAATAAAGCTCCTCCGTTTTCATCACACTCTGTCTCCAGCATTTTTGGGTCCGGCTGAATGTTCCTGGCGTCACAGATGGGCTACCTCCAGCTCTGCCTCCTGTCTTTTCTCAGTGCCACTGTTTCTAAACCGTACAGCATCGCTGGACTGAACGTACTCTTATACACTTTTCCTTTCACTCTTGCCGATACCTTCCTATCATACATCACACCAGACACGTGTGACGCGCTGATACTTGTATAGCATTGAACCATCACTTGCTCACGTGAAATATGAGAAATTCGGATAAGCTGCGCTATGTCTCAAAAGCACCATGCATCACTTGCAACAAGCGCCTATTTTCGGTAACACGCCTCACATTTTCTCCAACCAGTCCAGCCTGCCTGCACATGCTTCTTCACCTCTTTTCTACACTCTCCATTGCTCTGGATTGTTGAGCCGAAGTACTTAAAATCCTCCACCTTCTTTATCTCTGCTCCCTGTAACCTCACTGTTCCTCTTGGGTCCTTGTCGTTCACACACATGTATTCTGTCTTACTCAGGCTAACCTTCATTCCTCTACTTTCCAGGGCATATCTCCACCTCTCTAGATTTTCTTGCACTTGTTCTGTGCTTTCACTACAGATCACAATGTTGCCTGCAAACATCATAGTCCATGGAGATTCTTGTCTAACCTCGTCTATCAGCCTGTCCATCACCATAGCAAACAAGAAGGGGCTCAGAGCTGATCCTTGATGCAGTCCCACCACTACCTTGAACTCTTCTGTCACACCGACAGCACACCTCACCACTGTCTTACATCCCTCATACATGTCCTGCACCACTCTAACACACTTCTTTGCCACTCCAGACTTCCTCATGCAATACCACAGTTCCTCTCAGCACCCTATCATATGCTTTTTCCAGAACCACAAAGGCACAATGTAGCTCCCGCTGACCCTCTCTATGCAGGGATCCCTCGCTACTTCGCGCTTCAATTAATACGGCTTCAGTGCATCGTGTTTATTTTTTAATTCGATTAATATTTATTTATTTATTAAAAAAAAAAGAAAAAGGAAGAACAAGGGGAAAGTTATGGAAAATGCCACAAAAACAAGGCCCATTATAAAACAAAAAAAAAAACCTATACAAACACTAAACAAAAAAATCCCAAAATCTTACATCAAAACTGGATCCATTGTTGCATCTGTGTGCGCACACGCATCTGCGTGCGTGCATGCGCATGCGTATGCGTATGTATGTATGTCGTCTCATGCAATACCATCTGTATGTGTGTACAGACGCTCCCCAGCTTACTAATGAGTTAGGTTCAGGACGGCAGGTCTTCGATGAATTTGTTTGTAAGTCGTTACTGGGCATTCTTTAGAGGGGTACTTATGTTTAAACCTTGTATAAGTAATCTATACGAGTTTGTACTGTATACAATCTCTCTCTCTCTCTCTCTCTCTCTCTCTCTCTCTTTCTCTCTCTCTCATAATCATTTGTACATTATCAATATGTCCCGTGTTTAAACTCCTGGTTCCTCTCAAGCGCAGCACAGCGGATCTGATCAGATTTAAAGAGAGTTTCATTCTTATCCAGTTCATTATATTACTGGAGTCAATTTGTTTCTTCTTTGAAACATTTGGCAGGTGTTCAGAGAAGTATAGGTTCTGCTTCTCTTTGGACCTAAAGCATGTGTCAGCCACGCCCCTCTGCTGGAGCCTAATATTACGTGTACCTCAGGATAATGTTTAATCATATTTCATACTTATATTTGATATATCTTACGATAGATTTTGTTCCATTTCTATTTGTACTTGTTCTTCAATTTCATTTCACTTTCACTTTCGACCTCGGTCTCAGGATGTTTGCAAAACAAATGTTGGTAAGTTGGGGAGTGTCTGTATTTATATTTTATTTACATTTATGTTATTTTTTTTAAATGTTTAATTGTTATTATAAGCATTTATACCATTGCATATGCATTAATTGATATTATATACATGTACGTTTACGTCACTCGGAAGGGTGGAGGGATGATCCTACTTGGCAGATTTCGATGGTCGTGTGGGGATCTCCGTCCCAATTAACCGCGGAAAGCGAGGGATCCCTGTACTTCTCTATTCACGTCTTCAAAGCAAACACTGCATTTGTAGTACTCTTGGCATGAAACCAAACTGTTGTTCACAAATGCTGACCTCTGCCATTAGTCTCGCTTTCCTTTTCATAACTTCATCGGATGGCTCATCAACTTTATCCCTCTGTAGTTGCCACAACTCTGCATGTCTCCCTTGTTCTTAAAAATGGGCACCAGCACACTTCTCCTCCATTCCTCTGGCATCCTCTCATTCTCTAAGACCTTGTCGAATGTTCTTGTCAGAAAATCTACTGCTACCTCTCCTAGACACTTCCATACAGGTATGTCATCGGGACCAACTGCCTTTCCACTCTTCATCCTTTTCAATGCCCTCCACACTTCACCCTTACTAATCTTTACTACTTCCTGGTCTTCAACAGTCAGCTCTTCTACTTTTTTTTTCTCTCATTTTCCTCATTCATCAGCTCTTCAAAGTACTCTTTCCATCTTCCTAGCACACTTCTGTCATCAGTCACACATCAATGTCATCAGTCTTTTTCCTTCATCACTCAAACTTGCTGCACGTCCTGCCCATCTCTATTTATTTGCTGTGCCAACATGTATAAATCATATTCTCCCTCCTTACTGTAAAACCTAACATACAAGTCATCATACGCCCTTTGTTTGGCCTTTGACACCGCTACCTTCTCCTAATGCTGTGTCTCTCTGTACTCCTGTTTGCTCTCTTCAGTCCTCTCACTGTCCCACTTCTTCTAAGCTAACCTCTTCCTTTGTACGCACACCTTCTTTGACCAACAGTAGTCCAATTTCCAACAGCACCATGTTGGTTAACTGCACTGATGGCGGTCGTTCTTAACCCAAGCCTTGACCAATCTGGTATGAAATTTATTTTGATCATTCGCATGTTTATCTTGGCACAAGCTTTATGCTGGATGCCCTTCCTGTTGCAACCCTGCGCATTTATCTGGGCTTGCCCCCCCAGTTTAATAAAGTCTTTCCTCTGATGTTTGAAGTGAAGGTGAACTGAAGCTACTTGACCGGATTTTGAAGGTTTAGATCTTTTACATTGCACTGCTGTACTGTTCCAAAACTGAATACATGTGTAGGTGTACTGTCTGTCTGTCTTCCTTTCGGCTTTTTTCCCTTTTACTCGGGAGTCGCCACAGTGAATCATCTGATTCGCACGTTTGATTTGGCAGAGGTTTTTACGTCGGATGCCCTTCCTGTCACAACCCTTTTTAGCAAGGGACAGAAACACGCTGACGACTTTGCAGCCTACTCTTTACGAAAGTCAGCAATGGTTCTTTTACATGCCTCACACCATAGACAGTGAGAGACATAGCCCGCCTTTGATAACCCAGTTAGCTGCACTGGGGGGGACAGTGACAACCTTGTGGAGAGTGGGACTTGAACCCCCAACCTTTGGATCAGCGATCCAGCGCCCTATACCACTAGACCACCACTGCCCCCCTGTGTAGGTGTACTAGTGTTTTTAATAAATTGATCAGTGAGTGTAAATGTGTCTATGGTGTATAGCAGTGATTGGGGGGATGGGGGTGTCATAGATATGTTTATGTTGTAAATATAATTTATTTATTTCTATAAAATATTATTATTATTATTATTATTATTATTATTATTAATAATCAAACACTCCATGAATGTTATTTTTCAACAGCTGAAATAAATATGGTTGGGAAGTAGAGCTTGAACATTTCTAAAAAAAAAAAAAAATTTAAAAACAGGTAATCGTGCATCAGCTGGGAGAACGAAGGCTCACGCTCGGTCTCACCCAAAATCCCCGCTAATGTTTGATACATGTCCAGCACGCCTCTCTTCACATGCTGTCCTCTTGTCCTCAAATAAGATAAGATAAGATAAGATACAGCTTTATTAATCTCACAATGGAGAAATTCACTGTTACAGGCTCTTGAGGTACTATCAGTAGGGGGTGCAAAAATAGATACAGTACAAACATACACACATACATATATTATATAAGTAAATAAATAAATAGATACATAGATAGTATAAATTACTAAACAATAAAAGAAAAGAATGGAGAAAGAATGGAGCAACTTTATAGACTGGCCTATATTAAAGTGTAATGTATCTGAGTGCAGAGTAGATGGGTTGATATGGTTCACAGTCAGTGGGGTAGATGTGGTTGATTAAAGTGCACGGGGTTTTTATTGCACATAACCGGTATTTTCACAGACAGTTACAAAGTGGCGTTGTACAGTCTGACAGCGGTGGGAATGAACGACCTGCGATAGCGCTCCTTCCTGCACTGAGGATGCCTCAGTCGTCCACTGAAGGAGCTACTCAGCTCCTCTACAGTCTGGTGCAGTGGGTGAGAGCTGTTGAACAGGATGGATGTGAGCTTTGCTACCATCCTCCTCTCACTCACCTCCTCCACAGAGTCCAGTGGGCAGCCGAGGACAGAGCTGGCCCTCCTGACCAGCTTGTTCAGTCTCTTCCTGTCCCGCTCTGTGCTGCCCGGGGCCCAGCAGATGGCAGCGTAGAGGATTGCAGAGGCTACCACAGAGTCATAAAAAGTCCTGAGCAGAGGTCTGCATATGCCGAAGGACCTGAGTCTCCTCAGAAGGTGGAGGCGACTCTGGCCCTTCTTGTACAGGGCGTTGGTGTTGTGGGACCAGTCCAGTTTATTGTTAAGGTGAACACCCAGGTACTTGAAACTGTCCACTGTCTCAATGTCCTGTCCCTGGATGTTCACTAGTAAATGTGTGTGTGTTTGAGTGCTTCTCCTGAAGTCGACCACCATCTCCTTCGTCTTCCTAGTGTTCAAGCACAGGTGGTTGCGCTCACACCAGTCCACGAAATCAACGATGACCGACCGGTACTCCAGCTCGTTCCCCTCTGACACACGGCCCACGATGGCGGAGTCGTCCGAGAACTTCTGGAGGTGGCAGCTGTTTGTGTTATATATGAAGTCCGAGGTATAGATGTTAAAAAGGAAGGGTGAGAGGACGGTGCCCTGCGGTGCCCCGTGCTACAGACTACCACCTTTGACTTACAGCCCGCGGCCGCACGCGTTACTGTGGACGGTTAGTAAGGTAGTCAATAATCCAGGCAGCAAGATGCCCGTCCACTCCCACGTCCTCCAGCTTCCCCGCAGGCGCTGGCCTGATGGTGTTGAAGGCGCTGGAGAAGACAAAGAACATGACCCTCACAGCGCTGCCGGCGATCTCCAGGTGGGTGAGTGCCCGCTGCAGAAGGTAGATGACGGCGTCTTCTACTCCGATGTTGGGCCTGTAGGCAAACTGCAGCGGGTCTAGGGTGGGGCTCACCATAGAGCGGAGGTGTTCAAGGAGGAGCCTTTACATGGTCTTAATGAGGTGGGAGGTCAGGGCGACAGGTCTGTAGTGGGCTGGTTCCTTCGCTTGTGCTGTTTTGGGAACCGGAACCACACAGGAGGTCTTCCATAGGACTGGAACCTTTTCCAGGCTGAGGCTCAGGTTGTACAGGTAGCATAGTACCACACAGAGCTGGTCTGCGCAGGTCCTCAGCAGCCTGGGACTGATGCCATCAGGTCCTTCAGATTTCCTCTGATTTAGTCGCCTCAGCTGTCTCCTCACCTGGTCTGATGTGAGGGAGAGGGGGCTGGGGTGGGCTGCAGAGGGAGGGGATGTGTCTGTCGGGCTGTAGCAGTCAAGTGAAGTTGGCCTGGGGAGGGGAGGTGTCAGCTGGTCTGGAGGCGTGTGAAGAGGGAGGGAACGGGAGGGGTGCAGAGGGGAGGGGAGAGAATCAAACCTGTTGAAGTAGCAGTTTAGTTCATCCGCCCAGCGCTGGTCACCATCAGCTGTCCCTCTGACACTCTGCCCAAATCCAGACATGGTCTTTAGTCCTCTCCAGACGTCCCGCACGTTGTTCTGAGCCAGCTTCTCCTCCATCTTCTTCCCATAGTCCTTCTTTGCCCTCCTGATCCTCCACTGGAGCTCACGCTGGACCTTCTTCTGCTCCTCTCTGTCCCCCGAGATGAAAGCCCTCTTTTTCTGGTTCAGGAGGACTTTGAGCTCAGGGGTGACCCATGGGTGGTTGTTGGAGAAGCACCGTACCCTCCGTGTTGGCACAGTGCTGTCCACGCAGAAGTTCATGTAGTCGGTGATGCAGTGTGTGAGGCTGTCGATGTCATCACCAAAGGAGTCACAGAGCATGCTCCAGTCTGTGGTCTGGAAACAGTCCCTAAGCCTCTCGTTGGTCTCCTCGGTCCACACTTTCACAGACCTCTTCTGTGCAGGTTCCTTTCGCACCCTGGGTGTGTATTGGGGGAGCAGGTAGACCAGGTTGTGGTCTGATCGTCCCAGTGGGGGGAGGGGGGAGGAGCTGTAAGCGTCCTTCATGTTTGCATACAGTAAGTCCAGTGTTTTATTGTCTCTTGTGGCGCACTTCACGTATTGCGTGAACGTCGGAAAAGAGGCGGAGAGAGGGGCGTGGTTAAAGTCCCCGCTGATCAGAATCTTGGCGCGGGGGTGACGAGTCTGTGTCTGATTAACGGCGCTGTGTAGACGCTCACATGCGGCCGCCGCATCAGCCGAGGGCGGAATGTACACGCAAAACACAATCACGTGTGAAAACTCCCTCGGTAGATAATATGGCCGCGCGCTTACCGCGAGCAGCTCCACGTCCCGCGTGCACAGCTGCTCCTTCACGTGCACGTTTGCCGGGTGGCACCATCGTTCATTCACATAGACCGCCACGCCCCCTCCTTTCTTCTTACCGCTCTCCGTTACACTCCGATCTGCACGCGAGTGTAAATCCGTTAAGAGAAACCACAGAGTCCGGTGTGAGTTCATTCAGCCACGTCTCTGAGAAACACATGAGGCTGCAGTCCCGGTACTGCCTCTGCTGCCGGGTCAGCGCCGCCAGTTCCTCCGTCTTGTTGGCGATCGCGCGGACATGTCCCATGATGACAGAGGGAACACATGTCCTCCGCGTCTTTCGTCCCCCTCTGCAGCCTCTCCTTTTCCTCCGTATTTCCAAAGGAACAACAGGCTTTTCCGCGTGAAGGAGGGCGGGGACGCGCAGGCCGAGGAGGGTCTCACGTGTGTAAGACCTGCGTTGCTCAGAGCCGTCGGTGAATGAGTTTCCTGACGCCGATCCAAAAGTGAAAATAAAAGTGCACAGAAGAACAAAAGCATCATGAAAGTATGTTTTCCAGATGCAGGATTGAAGAAAGAAAAAGAAAATTTGAAAAAAGATAAAGAAACACGCCTATATACAATAGAAAAGAGAAAAAAAAGAAAAATAAACTGAAGAGCTCCTGTAACTGGCTGCAGGTCACCCGGCGCCATCTTGAAAAAAAAAAAAAAATGACCGACATGTAACCGAGAGAATCCGGTAATTTTTCAAAATAAAATATTTTTCAAAAATAAAGATCCTTCAGACTCAGATAATAAATAAAATGGAATTAATTAATTAGTTCTTCTGCGGCCTGGTTCCAATTGAGCCATGGACCGGTACCGGTCTGCGGCCTGGTGGTTGGGGACCCCTAGTGTATGGAGCCATTCTGTTGGTAAACAGACCTGCAGCTAACATGCAAGGCATTTAATAGCACTGGATTGATTAAATACTTTCTAGATTTTACCTTTCTTCTGTAAATGAAAGGTTAATTTCTTGGGATCTTTTTTTCTGATATTTGTGATGTATTTGATCCACACCATTATTGAGGCACAATTTTATTATTTCCAGAGAGGAGGCCATGCGCAAAGCTGGAACACCGCATACCAAATCCAGCAATGATATGGAGAATCATGTGTTTAACAAAGCCAAGAGTAGAGTAAGTAATGTCTGCGATTCGTGCTTAATAACCAGCATATAATTAAGTACATAGTAAGTGATATGATTATAAATGTCAACAGGAGGAGTATCTGTCCATGGTTGCCAGGCTGATTATTCATTTCAGAGACATCCGTAAGTCCACGGTTCAGTGTTTTGTTAATCCAGTGCTTTTAAAAATCTACTTATAAGTGCATTTAATAAAACATACAATTTTCCCCCCCAGATAAAAAAGCACAAGGAGGATCAGGTACACACACACACACACACACACACACACACACACACACACACACAGACACATACATAGTGTAAAGTCCTCGGTTGTTCATGAATGCAGAGCTTCAGCTCTACCTGCTTTTGTCTACTTCAGACCAGATTAACCCACTACAGAATCTAACAGGGGTCAGTGGTGCTGGAGGCCCTGGCACTATTGGCATGCCCTCTCGTCCTCCTGGTGCCACACTGGGTGGCATGGGATCAATGAACCAGATGCAAATAAGCCAAAACAACATGCAGGGAAATCAGCAGGGAGGTATGTAGTGCATTTTGATGCACTGATGTGAGGGGTATCATGGCGGCTATGCTTGAAGTGGTGCCTCCTTACAAATTTCTTTTTTGTTTGAATCTGTGACCCAGCTGGGGCAACAGTGCAGTTGCAGATGCAGCAACAGCAGTTCCAGCCATTCCAGCTGCAGCATCAACATCAGTTTCAGGCCCAGCAGTTGAAACTCCAACAACAGCAGCAGCAGCAGCAGCAACAACTTCAAAATCAGTCATTACAACACCAGAACCAGCAACAGCAGCAGACCCAGGCACAGCAGCAGCAACAGCAGCAGCAGCAGCAACAGCAGCAGCAGCAGCAGCAGCAGCAACAGCAACAGCAGCAGCAACAACAACAGAACCAGGTGTCCCCCTTCTCTCTCTCTCTCTCTCTCTCTCTCTCTCTCTTTAAAATCTTAAAATCTACATTATGAACATGAGTGATGTTTGACTTTATTCATGTGTTGAGGAGCATATTGCCTGGAAAAATTAAAGGTAAACAAACTTGAAAGTAGTTGAACATGATGTTAAGGTGTACTAAAAAACTACCAGGAAGAGTGGTGCTACATTTAAAACCTTTTTAATTATCCTTGTTTCATTCAGACAATATGGGGTATAGCGATGCTAAAAATAAAAATTGATATCCATCATTTTTGTTTGTTTTCAGATGATGCGCAAAATGAAAATTGCGACATGAAGCATTTTTATATACATAACATTTTTAAATCTTTGGTGGCCATGTTCATTCTATGCAGTGCTAGCAAACCCATACAGGATCATTTCTTGTCTTGTGCTTTTTCCAAGTTTAGGTTCTCCCACTACCTGGTATTTTCACTATAGACAAAAAGTCTGTGTCCGCCTATTAAAACACAACAAATTGGCAAGAAGGCAGTGTATGCATAAACATGGATCTCATTTTCGAAATTGCTAATGTGTCCTCCAATTTAGAAATTATATGTCGGGTCCAACAGCACAAAGTACTGTCTACTGTAAAGCCTAAAATCTGATGTGCATCATCTATACAGCACTGCATGTGAAGCATGCCATGCCTCAAGCTTTTCCATGCTAGCTAAATAAATAAAACACTTTTTAATTTGTTATAGATGCACCTCAGGTCATATTACTTTACGATTTACATTTTTTTTTCAAGACTTTCCCCCAAAATGTATCTATATTCATTTATTTATTAATATTACTATGCAAATTTGTTTCATTGATCCTGAAAGAGATAGTGAAACTAGAAGTTGCGCAGCAGCACTCCAGGAACGATTCCAGTTCTAAAGCCAACTAAAAAAATGTTTTCTTCTTTTTATGTATTGATGGTCTTAAAGTTTGTTGAAACAGCGCTCTTGCTTGTTTCGAATTGTAAATTGGGTGCCGGTTTAAAAAACAAAAAATTGGAGCGTTGCAAGTACAATACTTTTTATAAAGAGTATGTCAGAACAGTGTTCTCTAATTGGTTTGTGTTTTCACGGTTAATAATGACATTATCCAGAGGGATGACAAACACTAATAGTTTGTTACGAACACGTTTATCAGTTGTGCTGAAATAGAAATTCAATATAATGCTCTCAAGAAAAGAAAAATACTATGCAGTTTGTCGCTTGTGTTTTTAAAGATGAAAAGCTTTTTATTCCAACTTTGATTTATGTGTTCATGAAATGCACATGAGCATTGTGATTAAGCAGGTGTTCTCATTGTCACTGTTTAAAAATGGGGGAAATAGTACAATAAAACTTTGAATACGTTTAAAAGGCGGACATATAATCTGTATTCTCGTGTAGTGTATACTAAAACAGTTGCAGGGATCCCTCACTTTCCGCAGTTAATTGGGACAGAGACCCCCCCCCCTCCCACCACCACCAAATTCCACGAAGTAGGATCCCCCCCCGACTAACATATACATATATGTGTATATAATATAAATAAATACATATTCAATGCTATAAATTCTTGCAACAACAATTAAACATTGAAAAATAATGCATAAGATGTAAATAAAATATAAATACACACACATACAGACGTGTACCTCACAAAAAATGTAACTAGTTTTGATGGGAGGTTTAGGGTTGTTTGTTTGTTTTGTATTTGTTTAGGGTTTTTTTTTATGCATAATTGGCCTTGTTTTTGTAGTATTTTCCTCATTTCCCCCCTATTCGTTCTTAATTTCCTTATTTTTAATTCGATGAATATTTAAAAAAAAAAAAAAAAAAAACACGATGCACTGAAAGCCGCATGAATTGAAGCACGAAGTAGCGAGGGATCCCTGTATTCAGTTTAAGTTCAGTGGATGTTGCTGAACTGAACAGTGTTATTTAACAGAATGTTCAGTGTTCTCCATCTTGCCATTAGTGAGTAATCATTAAGTATGCTAGGCTTAAGTATACATTATATAAATATAAAATTGGCTAAGTGGTTTGCAATATTTTCTGTGGTGTTTAAAAAAACCTTCCAAAAGCATGCCGTATTACTGGCTTGTATGGATTTTTTTTGTACCATTTCTCTGAAACAAATCAAACTGTCATCTCCTTATTAAAGCTCTCATTTAAAGATCGTTTTCTCAACAGTCTCAATAATAAAGGTTTGCTGATTGTATTACAGACTTAAACTGAAATCTTGGCCAAATATAGTCAATTGCTGTAACTGCAGTGTTAATTTGATTGCTTCTCCTTTCAGTTGCATCAGTCCCGACTTCAGCAGCAGCAGTTAGCACAGTATCAGCAGCAGCAGCAACAAGCCCATGCCCAGGCTCAGCATTTACAACAGCAGCAACTCCAGCAAGCTCAGGCCCAGCAAGGTCAGATGCCCCCACATTCCCAGCCTCCCCCGCAGATTCTTGTGCCCCAGTCATTGCCTGGTCAGATGCCCCCTGGTCAGCATCAAACTATTTCTAACATTAGCCAGCTGAAAATCCAGCAGACTCTCCAGGTGAGCATTAGTAGCCTTTACACTGTAACATAAACAGTACAATTTCTTCTATACTAATGTGTTTTTATTGAAGTACCCCATAATAAGGCCTGCTAGGACAAGTTATTTGTTACCATAAATAGTCCTGAACAGCCAGGATTGTGCTCTTACCTTCTATACAACCCCAAATCCAAAAAAGTTGGGATGGTGTGTTAAAATTAAAATAAAAATGAATAATTTAATATGTATTATTTCACCTGATATTTTTGTTAATTTTTTTTTTTCTTTCAAATTTCAATTTACATTCTTGAAACGCATTCGTTCATTTTCGTTCACCGTTTCTGAGTTTCGTCTCAGTCGATTCAGGGCGAGGGCACAGTACATGCTGGACAGCTCGCCAGCCACTGCAGGGCAGAAACACACTGATGGCTATGCAACCTTCTCTTTATGAGAGTCAGCAATGGGTCTTTTACATGCCTTACACCATAGACAGCGAGAGACATGGCTGGCTTTGATAACCCAGCTAGTTGCACTGGTGGGACGAGACAACTCATTGAGAGTAGGGCTTGAACCCCTGATCTTGGGATCAGTGATCCTGCACTTTACTACCAGGCCACCACTGCCCTTCTTGAAACACATTGAAAAAGAAAAAATGTTACAGTGTTAGAGTCAAAAGATGATAAAAGGGGACAATCAGGATTTATTGTAAAAATATTGAAAAATTCAAATAATTAAAACAGCTGTCACCTTCAAACTTACTATAGTTGCTGTGCATTTGACTTAACTTTGCACTAAATATCACCTCAATAAATATTTATTTCATGGTTTTACGTCATTACTGGGATAAACAGTGGCGTAGTTGTTAGTGTCACAACAGAAAGGTCCTAGGTTTGAGCCCCGTGCCTGGTGAGGTCGTTTCTGTGTGTGCATTTTGCATGTTCTCCCCATGCTCACACGTGTTTCCGCCAGTTGAAATTTTGATGAGGAACTTGTAGGATTTATGACTTCACTAAGTGGCCGAGCTTTTGAGTGCATGCCAGCGTACATGATGATAGTTCATGTATGAGCCCTGAGTTCAGATCTCAAACTTGGCCATGGTTTTCTATGTGGCATTTGCATGTCTTTCCCATGCCTTTGAGGGTTTTCTCCAGTTGTCCGTTTCCAACCAAAGACTTTCAGACCAGGTTAACCGGCTGTTCCAGATTGCCTATAGGTATGAGTATGCATGGATGTGTGTTGGCCCTACAATGGTCTGTGGAGCAGTTCAGGGTGTGAATGAATGGGTAAATCATTTATTAATTTATTCAATTATCTTTCTTACAGTAACAAATGTAAATTAAATGCAGCCTTTATTAAATAAACATTTAAGTGGTCACTTATGCAGGTATGTAACTGTTTAGCAATGATGTACTAACAGTATTTGGTGTTCCTCTTTTACATAAAAAGATATATGGTGACTAATATTTACCCAACCCAAACAATATTTCTTATTTCTTTACCTTCTGCTTGCTTGCTTGCATTTGCATTTTATGTCTGTGCATCTGAACAGGCTAGAGCTTTGCAGCATCAGCAAGTGCAGCAGCAACACCAGCAGCAAGTGCAGCAGGCCCAGCAGACAGCAGCAGCTCAGGCCCAGCTTGTTACAGTTTCTGGCGCGGTAAGAGCTGTGCAAGTTGTCATGGCCACATGGGAAGTGAATGAATGGATTGAGCCTGGGGTGACTGCATGCCACCCGAGTGAACATTAATATTAATTCTTATATGTTTGGTATGGTGGGTTGTTTGTTTGGTTGGTAACCCACTGAATTCTCACAAAGGCAGCAAGGGAAAAAAATACTGATTAAAATGTTAAAATTATAGTGCATAAATTGATGCACGTCATTCCATGACAACTCATTTACTGCTTCCCAGTTCATGTCATGAATGATCTTAAAACTTAGGTTTTGCATGGTAGTGAAATTAAGTGCTGCACTCCAAATAAGTTTCTAACTATAATATTTTGAAACTCAACCCCAAAGCCCAAATTTAGCCATCTTGCCCCAATTTTTTTTTACTTGCATCAAATTTAAAATAAAAAACTCAAAGGGTCATTTTTTCAGTAAGGTTTTTGTATTTTGTTAACTTTCTGTATCGTCTGAGAACTATAAAATCCCCCCCACCCAAAAAAAAAAAAAAATTGGACCATTTTTAACCCAAAAGGGACAGGTTGCATGGATTTCCTTTTTTTGTACTGTGAAATAATACCCGATCTTAGAAAGAAAAAAATTTCAGACATTTAACTGGCAACATTTGTACGTTTCCATATTTATACGTATAATATTTTTATATTATAAAAACAGGAAAAATGTGCCTTCCCCTTCCTCCACCTTCATGGCTGAAATGCCCTTGAGCAAGGTACCTAACCCCTAACTGCTCTCAGGGCACCCAAATGTGAATACCCACTTTTGGAATTGAAATCAGGAAAATGCTTCACACATCATGAAGTGCAAAAATGCCCACATTTAATCAGTCGTGGATATGAAATTTTGCAAAAATTATACATTAAAAAATTATAAAGTGAACCAGACTTATTATATATGTTTAAGATTTGACACTTGAGGAAATAATTTCACTTTTTCCTTTTTTTTTCTTTATAAATTAACATGTAGTGTTTACACTTTAGCTAAAAAAAAATGTTAAAACAGGCACCAATCGTGATTGTCATTTCGAAACACAAAATTAATTCATTATGCACCCTGGCTTTGGTGTGGCCTAATATCCAGAAATAAATTTAGGCAAAAATGGCTAAATTCGGGCTTTTTTGGGTAAATTTTTAAATTGTATGTTTCGAAAACTGTTTGGAATGTTGACCTAAGGGTTGGCATGGCTGCATTTCTTAGGCAAGGATGTTCATACACAGTTTTAGAAGAAAATTCAGAAAGCTTGTGAGTTGACGTGGAATGACCAATGCATGTTTAATTATGGACTGTAGGGGGGTTGTAATTTATTTCCAGTAAATGCTGTGAAATTACTTGTGTAAAAGGGCATTGTATTAAAGTTACTATTAATTTATTCTTTAACATTAATGTTTTTATATTGAAATTAAAGTATACCTCTGGCAGTGCGGCTGCCTTAGCTGCAGGCACTGAATTTCGCATGCAGCAACCGTGGCAGAGCCTGCCATTCCCAAATTGGACTGTTTAGCCACAGTAGGTGCTTCAACCTGGCTCGTGACTAAACCACAGTGTAGAACTCAGTTGTCTCATGAGACAGACAGATGTCAAAAATTGGTGCATTTAATTTCCTCAAGAAGAGTCCTATGTCGATTGGGGGGAGGGAGACAAAGTTAGACAAATGTAAGTAAAAAAAATACTAAGTCAGACCCTTGTTTTTACCAGCGCTTGGTAGAAACATGTTAGTACTTCACAGAAGATGGTGGTAATGCAGCTCTAAGCAATTAAACGGTAACAGTAAAATGTGAGATTAGATACAGTGGTACCTCACTTTACAATAGTCCCAGCAAACGAAAAATCCAGGTTAAGAAAAACATTTTCCAAAATTTTTTGTCTCTGTATACGAAACAAGTTCTCCTAATCAAACGCGCCATTCAAACATTCAAACGCGCTGCTCTCCCATTGACTATCTTCCAACATCCCTCCCCGCCCGCCTCCCATTGGCTATCTCCCAACATCCAGTCTCGCTGGCTTCCCATTGGCTAGGAGGGATGATGCAGCTCCCTTGAACAGCAGCTTGTTCATGAGTTTTTCGAGTGTGCTCATTGCAACTTTATTTTTTGGCTCAGGCTTTTAACCTTGTATAAACATTTGTAAGAATATTATAACTCTGCTAAGAAGACATGATCAACACGAAGTAAGTACCTGAAAAGGTATGCTTTAATCATTTTTAAAGGGTAGTATTGGGGGCCTTGGAAAAAAATCACTTGTCGTTTTACATGTAAAATGCGGTTTTACTTATGAAGAATCCATGTTACGAAAAAGGCTCTGGAACGGATTAATTTCGTAAGGTGAGGTAACACTGTACAGTTGAACAAACAGGTGAAATGTGCAAAGCCTAATAAGAGTACTGCAACCGTCAACAGTTTTTTTGGGGATTTTTTTCAAAACCTCAAAAAATATGTGTAGGACAAAAGCAAAACAACTGTGTGTGTGTGTGTGTGTGTGTGTGTGTGTCAAAATGAAAAGCCCATCCCTACTTTCTGTAACAGTCTGCTGGCTCTCTTAAGTTTCAAAATATTATATAACTGATTCTTGTTACATGTCTAGCTGCAGTAGCAGGAATTGAACAGGTTCCCGAAACTAAACTTGTTTCCTTTATTGGGGATGTGTTGTAGTTAATAACCTTCATTCTAAGTGAGATTAGGGGTTTGACTTGAACTGTCCCTGTGTGTGTGTTGGTGTGTTCCTAGAAAGAATGATGGTATTCACTCACACACACACACACACACACACACACACTAAGCCCTTGCCCACTTGCGGTTCAGTGGTCGCGGCCCCGCGTACTCGCAGATTAGCGGCAGCCCCAGAAGTTACTGGCACGTGATTCAAATTTAGCCAGTGACTGAGCCATCCCTCCTAATCAGATGATGTGCACACCTCTTTTTTTTTTCTCCTTCGTGCACATGTCATTAACGTAATTGATGAATTGAGTGAATTGTGAATTTGGGGGGGTGTTTGTGTTTTTAATTACCGTATTCGACGTAATAAGTGCCCTGCTCCAGTAAGCGCTCCCCAATAACCGCTCATGTGTACTGGAAGCTAAATTATAGATCAAACTTACCAATTTTATTCAATCAGTCTCTGTAACCGTAAAATAAGGCGTTCATTGCTTGTAAAAATGAGTTGACACGGTATTTGAAAACCCCTTGCCACTGGGGAATGTCTATAATGTTCATCAGTAATAACACTTTTGATTGTTCCACCATGCTTTAAAAAACAGGAAAATATTTTGCTGTGTTCTCTTGCTAAATATCCAACAACTGATGAACCATTTGAAACTGCTACAGCAAAATTATCGGATGCTTTGAATGAATAGAGCGATCAGCAAGATATGGACCGATCAGAAAGTGATGACGAGTATTTTTCACCCGATTCTCCTGCTCAGTAACTTGATAAATGTTAAGACATTCCTGGCCATGTGCTTTTGTTTATGTTTGTGCTGATTGGTTCAACTTGCCATGTGCTAAATATGAAGTTCGTGTTGATTGGCTCATTTTACTTGGGAAAATGTTGAATGGACATGTTTAAAGAAAAAGCACTAGGAGGGAAAAGTAAGGGAAGGAAAAGTCTTTTTTTTAATTTGTGCTGTCTTCTGTTTATTTTCAGCTTTCATGTAAGTAGTTTGGTTGATATCACAAAATGAATAACACAAATACAGTCGGCCCCTTACTTACGAAACCCCCTGGGTACGAAGATTCCAGATTACGAAAAACATTTTCCTAAGTTTTCATCCCCAGGATACGAAAACAACCTCCTCTTATGAAATGCGCCATTCAAATGTGCCAATCAAAATTTCTCATGATGTGCGAGTTGCTCTCAGAAATGAGTATATCAGAGGGACAGCCCACGTAAGATGTTTTGGAGACAAAGTCAGAGAGGCTAAATTGAGATGGTTTGGACATGTACAGAGGAGGGATAGTGAGTATATTGGCAGTAGGATGCTGAGATTGGAACTACCAGGCAGAAGGCCTTGAGGAAGACCAAAGAAGAGATTTATGGATGTGGTGAAGGAAGACATGAAGGTCGTTGGAGTCAGAAAAGAAGCTGCGGAGGACAGGGTGAGGTGGAGGCGGATGATTTGCTGTGGCGACCCCTGAAGGGAGCAGCCGAAAGTAAAAGAAGAAGAAAGAAGAAGTGCGAGTTGCTCTCTCATTGGCTGTCTCCCAACATCCCGCCCTGCTGGCCTCCACCCCGCTGGCCTCCCATTGGCTAGGAGGGATGACGCTGCTTCATTAAAAAGTTTTGATTTAACCATTACTACATTTTACTACATTATTACTGTATTAATGAGTAAGACTATCTATAGAATGTGTTAAGAAGCATATTTTAGCGCATGTAATATCATGTATAAAGTTTTAAAACCACGTCAATAATTTGCGGATTTTCAGGATCCGTGGGAAGGGGCGGAAGGCAACCATTTAAACATTTTATTAACATATTTATTAATTAAACCATTATTAAACATTTTTTATTAACACACACACACACACACACAGACACACACACCACTGTCTCTCTGTCTATCTCTCGCTATCACGCTCTCTCTGTCTCTCGCGCTCTCTCTCAGATACACACACACACACACACACACACACACACACACACACACACACAAAAAAACCTCCCTGGTGTGTTTTGCCGAATGCGGGCTCCGCCCACACGCAGTGCGCAGCCGACTGAGCATTTGTATTTAAATGTTTAAATGGATGGGATGTTGTATTTAAAGTGGAATTACAGTACCAGTTTGAAAGATCAGAGGTCCTGATTCAATATTAATTGAAGCAGAAGGAGGCATGAAAACAAAGTGCTCCTTGGGAGAACACCTCCGATCTTGCAAGGAAGCAAGTTAATATTGAATGAGGACCTCTGATCTTTTAAACAGGTACTGTAATTCGGCTTTAAATAAAACATCCCGTCCATTTAAACATTTAAATAGAATTGTTCCGTCAGCTGCGCGTTGCATGTGGGCGGGGCCCGAGTTTTTTGTGTGTGTATGTGTGTGTGTGTGTGTGTGAGAGAGAGAGATCGAGAGAGACGTGTGTGTGTGTGTGTGTGTGTGTGTGTGTGTGTGTTAATAAAAAATGTTTAATAATGGTTTAATTAATAAATATGTTAATAAAATGGTTTAATATGTTAATAAAATGTTGAAATGGTTTAATAAATAATTTTCTTTTACTTTTAACACATATTTCATACAAAATTGGAGTACTTTTATCATTTTTAAAGGGTTTATGGGGGAGTCTTGGGAGCCTTGGAACGAATCAGGTGTTTTACATGTAAAATGCACTCCTACTTACGAAACTCCCGCGTTACGAAAAAGGCTCTGGAACGGATTAATTTCATAAGTACGGGGCCAACTGTATTCCCATATGGCTTGTGAATGCCTCTGGAGATCCCATGAGGAGTTGGGTAGAGGGATGTCTGGGGTTTTCCTCCTAGACCTGTTGCCTGTGCAACCCTACCTCAGATAAGCAGAGGAAAATGGAGGGCTTTTATTTTTCGGCTTGTGTCCTCTTCAAAGAATTCTCCTGTATCATATGAATCTACAATGTGAGATGCATCTTTGACAATCCCTTTTTTTCAGTCAAAGAATGTAATTTCTATTTAATCAACAATACAAGTAGTGTTTCAGAGTACATCAATCAGCTCTCACTTACGAATTATGTAGGATGCCAAACTACTTTGCTGCAAATCAACTACTTGGAGGAAAGCTTCTCAGTGTACCAATGAGCTGAAAACATTTTAGGCTCAAATCATAAGGTTAAAAAAGGCACTTTTCACCCATCACCAAAGTCACAAAGTTTACACTTCAAAACGTGGCTTCATTTAAAATTGGAGGTAAAATTACTAAAATGGTCATTGCTCAAATATTTATGGACCTAACTGCATATAATCCGTACAGGAATCATTTAGTTCATACACATGTACACACACGCCTCTCATAAATTACCGAACAAAAACAAGGTAAATTTTTTCAGTGCTTAGAGCTTGAGAGGGGTCTTTATTTTTCCTTTTCTTGCTTTCTGTGGCTAACTGATTGCATGCTTGGCTTCTTTTGAGTCACTGCTTACATGTGCTTGTGAGATTACTAAATATCTGATCTAACGGCCTCAACATTTATAACTTTGTATGCCTTTTAAGTAAACACTAAAACATATGGTGTTTCTATTACAGTAAAATAATGAGTGACAGACTGGCGTGATGTACCCGCAAAAGTGTTGCCTGTCTTAGCACCATGCAGTCTGGATACAGTACATCCCATTGTGTTTTATTCCTCTTATATCCTTTTATCCTGTTTTGTTCAGACATCATCAGCTTTCATTTTAGTAAACAGCATGCCATGCTTTTTACTTCATTTATAGTTTTATTTAATGTTGCAGCGGTTCTTCTTTTCACTTTGTACCAATGGGTGGTATGTTAGTCTAGTAGTTAGCATGTCTGGCTCACACCTATATGGTCCTGGGTTTGTGTCCTGATTTCTGTATAATGTCTGCATGTGCTTATATTCGTGGTATACTCCAGTTTCATCTCACAGTTCAAAGACATGCACATTAAGTTAACTGGCATTTTTTTTATTGCTCCGAGGTGTCAGTGTCAGTCATTTTGTGTGTGTGTGTGTTGGCCTTGCGATGGATTGTCGAGCTGCTCTGGGTGTACCTTGATTTCACCTAGCATCGACTGATAGACTCCGGTCTCTCTGTGGCCGTACCACGACTAAGTGAGTCAACAAATCAGTGAATTTGTACTAATGAGAACGTGTTGTGCATTTGTCCCAGATGTGACCCATATGTATGCATTCACATACACATTCAGTTTTTTGATGGTCACAGAGCTGTGCTGATGTGCTTTTAGGCATGCTATGATTTTCTGCATTGTAAATAAAAAAGTAAACCTCATGTGTAGTTGAATGTTGAAACATGATGCCACATGCCAGGAACGACTACACAATGAATTCTTCACGAGAATTATGTGCAGAAGCCTGCAGTGATCACCATATAGTCTCGAGACGGAATGTTGAGAGGATTATTCAATTCCCCGACATCTCATAAACCTGATATATTAATTGATCTAGTGTAGATACTAAATGGGAACTCTGAATTCATAGCAGACACATGAGCTTTGCATGCACAAGCAGATGCATAAGGGCTGTGTTACAGCGTATCTCTAGCTTTAAGGGTTTAAGTATATACTTTAGAGAAATAAAATAATAAAAGCAAAATTAGATTCCTACATCTGGCTTTTGCATATTTAACATTTAGAGAGCCAGGTCAAGCCAGATGAGCCCTGCCCATTTTAAGCTGAAGTAAATGCTGCATAAACTAATGTCGCTGGAAGGTTGGAGACTATATCTAGTGGCTTTGGGCACAGTATACCCTGAACATCTCACCAGTCTATTGCAGGACCATCACACATGACCATTCATACTCATTTAACGCAATGTGTATGTCTTGGACTGTGGGAGAAAAACCCATTGCAAGCACAGGAGAACATGCAAACAAAAGCGCCCTCGCATGAACCCGAGGATGAAACCCAGGACCTTCGTCCTGTGAGAAGGATGTGCTAACCCCTATGCCAACATGCTGCTCATTCAGAGTGAAGTACATACTATATGGACACGCAACTAAACTTGTAACTCTGTAAAAGTATATAACAAAAACTAGATTTTTATGGTTTTTCATTTTAATGCGCAAGAATAATGATGCTGCCTCCTCCAAGTGGCCTTGACAAACCATGCATGTCTATTGTTTGATTCAAGCATCATGTATTTTGAATAATGTTTTCGTAATCCTGAGATCATGGACCAATCAGATTTGTGCTGTTCCTGTGTAGTGTGTGTATATATACTAATACATGTTATTCAAACACAAGTTAACAAGTATATGAAAAGCTGAGCCTCTATTTATGGATTAAGTTATTAGTTGTAAGCTGACTTTTTCTTTTCTTTGATGGTGTATGGGGTAATGAGCCATCAGCTGTTCATTAGCAATAAGCTAATGAGACATAGATAGACACACCCCATCTCTTCTTGTCTGGCATGATTCATCATAAGGTGTTAGCATGCTGCCCATTATTCTGTGGCTTGTTGTTTCTAACATACAGAAGAAAGGCACAGTTGGGCTCGCAGTCCCCTACAGGTGATCATAAATGTCTCAAAGCATTTTCTGCCTGTGCTTCAATGTGTGTAGTCCCTCATTAGTCCTGAGATTTTTTTGAGTGCATGTGTGCATGGGCTTCCTTTCATATCCGCTGATGCACTGCATTTATTGTTTTTGCTTGTGACATGTCTGTTGTCCCCTCTGTCCTCCTCAAAGATGATGCCCCGTGCTGGGATACAAATGCCACCCCGGTTGCCCCGCGCCATTCCGAACTCTGCCATTCCTCCAAACCCTGCTGCCATGGGAGGACAGCAAATGCCACAGGTATTTACACCGGGGGCAGAGTGCTGGCTTTCCAGTAGGTGCCCATGTCTGTGGCTCCCCCTCTGTACTCGTTCGCCAAAGAAAGGTTTTCCATGAGCAAGCCATAACATCTAACAGCTGTCTTCCCCTTGTCCTCTTTTCCCCACACCCCATTTATAGCCAATCCTTATGTTTGTTGGGGAAAAGGGTGGTAGGGTGTTATTGCTATTTTTGCAAGCTGTACAGGTAAGTGGAAGAATGGGCCTCAGTGCAAGCTGGTGGATCGTGTGTGTGTGTGTGTGTGTGTGTGTGTGTGTGTGTGTGTGTGTGGGTGAGCGTGAGCGAGAGAGAGTTCAGAAGATAATATTGGTAATTAGGATTGTTCAGTTAGTCATAACTCTATGCAGAATTTTAAATTTCTTTTAATCTCCCCACCCCCCCACAGGGTCAGCAGATGTCTTCACCATCTCCGGTCCAAGTGCAGACACCCCAGCCTTCCATGCCACCTCCCCCTCAGCCTCAACCCTCTCCACAGCCGCCCCCTTCACAACCCAATTCTGTCAGGTACATTCATTTACTGTGAACTTCTGGTCCATGGGCTCTGACCTGTCTCACCCACATCTTACATTGCAAACAATTAGTCCAGTGATATGATTATCAGACACGCCAACATTGTACTAAAAGATGCCATGGTGTTCAGCTGCAATATAAGATGATGTAGGATATGATTGTGATGGAAATTTTGTATTTTCAGTTCTGGTCCAACTCCATCTCCAGGTTTCCAACCCAGCCCATCCCCACAGCCTTCACAAAGTCCGGCTACAGCACGTACACCACAAAGTTACCCCATGCAAGTGCCATCTCCTGGACCACTCAGCACTCCAGGTATGCAGTATGATTCCACCTCTAGACTGTTAGTGTACCTTACAGAATAATTTGTGTGTGTAATACGTTGAAGTAAAGCATACATTTACTAGCAGTATGCTAAACTATGGGCATTAGCATCTTTGCAGTCGTTTATCCCTGGAAGTGATGACAAAGCGTTGGGCGGGGTTGATATCTCTTGTGGAGACAGTCAACCTTGCATTTTATTGTCTCTGAGGATGAGAATGCTGACAGAGATGTGTGTGTGTGTGTGTGTGTGTGTGTGTGAGACAGTAAATCCAGAGTGACTTATGTAGCTAATGTTTCTGCCAACTCTTTCTTGTCATGTGTCAGTTTGGGAACAAAAAGAAATGCTTTCCACAACATCTGCGCTTGTTTATGGAACCCAACACTGGCTGATATTGTGTCATTGCTACACAGGTGACAGATCCCAGAAAATCCAATGTAGTGCATCAATATCAGGCTGGAACAGCCTGTCAGAAAGGCAACACGTCTCTTAGCATATCTAGACTCGTAACACTCATGTGCATTTAAAAAAAAAAAAACAGACTTGGACTGATGTTGCCAGAAGGATCCACTGACATCATCATATTTTCAGATTTTTTTAAATCTTCTTCTTCTTTTCCTTTCGGCTTTTCCCTTCAGGGGTCGCCACAGCGAATCATCTGCCTCCATCTCACCCTATCCTTTGCATCTTCTTCTCTTATACCAGCTACCTTCATGTCCTGCTTCACTACATCCATGAATGTCAGATTTCAGATTTTTTTAATGACGGTCATAAATCTTTAGCTGAAAGGAAAAATGTACCCAGTGCTTGTTTTTGAGTAGAGTGGATTTTCTATTCACTAATAAGGACTAGCATTTATCAGGTCAACTCACCCATTACAAGTTTCACTCCTATTTGGCGAGCGTGCGGGTGTCCGTTTGCAAATAACGTAATCAAAAAATGGGGAAAGCCTTGTTTACGATCAGTGAAACAGTCTAGAAGGAAAACTCAAACAAGTACTAATCTCATTATTGACACAGGAATGAGATTTTTCCGCTTTTTGGCAGAAATCCAAGTTTTCAGACCTCCAGAGGCTATTTTTTTATATTATTCCAAATTCATTAAAATATATTTTTTTGGAGGGGGTTGAACTCCCGCCCCTCCGAGCGTGATGAAGTTATGTGATACGATGTTCTGACGAACATGTACATTTCATTAGAGGCTTAAGTGCTAAACAGGAAATTCTTGCAGTGAAGTCTCCTCTTCTTCGTGATTTGTGACACGCTCCACCGGAAGTAGGCGCTTACCGCTATTGACACACGGAGCTTGTGAGACAATGCGCGGCTTATGTGGACTTCCGATCCTTCAAGTGAGCAAGTGCGCGTTGAATACTTGTTTAGTATTCAACCATCACTTGCTCACTAGAAAGATCGGAAGTCCAGATAAGCCACGCTTTCTCTCAAAAGCTCCGTGTGTCACTTGCGACAAGCGCCTACTTTCAAGCCCGTCACATTTACTGAAATCATCTCACCACTGTGCTATTGCTATTATCATTTTACTAGCGAGAGCAATGCACACGCAATTCAAAAGTGTGTTTGCTTCATTCCTATCACTTCATGGGCGCCGCCATATTGTAAACAAAGTCGGATATACTGTAGAATCATTTTGTTTCTTTTTGTTTTTTTCAACTTATTCATTCAAATACGCAAGCAACTTACATGTGTATAATAAGTGATTGTATTTTATAAAAAGATTTTAGCAAGCAAAAAAGAGCAAGGTTAGACCATCAGAAGGAACAGGAAGAGAACGCACAGCAGAGAGATAAAATGAAAGAAAGAACAGCCAAGCTTCTGTCGCTCGCAAAGAAAATTAAACTCAAGAAGTAAAATGACAACAACGAGATTTGTACATAGTGTAAATATTGAACATAGAAGTTAGTGTAAATAAACTGATTTTCTCAAAGACACAAATTTTAAAAGTGGTCCCTTCATCTTGAAAGTGTAGAAGTTAAGATGATTGAATTTTTGTAATAAATACATATAATCTATTGTATGCTTTAAAAAATACAGTAGGAACATGTAACAATCTGCATATCTGCTTTTTCTACATATGTGATACAGCAATGCCATTCCTTTTTCAAGTACTTTAACCTTTCAAACTCTCAAAAAGTTATGAAATTACTCATCTTTTGGAGAGATAATTGATGTTAGATATATAGAAATATGTTAGATATTTCTAGGTTCATTTTATTACTTCAATTATTGTAAAAATAATTAAGTATTAACTTCGATTGAATACTGAAATTGTGGATGAGTACAAGAATAAAGAATAGACATGTAAAATATCATTATATATCAGTGTATACTTACAACTCTTAAGGTATTTTGATGTGAACTATTCTAAAAAAGTGAATTTTTCAATAACATTATAAATGTTCCAAAGTTTACTTTTAAATGCGTGTAATACCACCATTTAGTATTCCATTTCTCTAAAATTTTCTGAACAATATCCCCCGCTTTTTTCATCCAATGCAGCCATGAGGAGGGGGGGCACTAACCAGTGTCTCTACCCCTCATGCCAGTCCCAAGCCCGGAGAAATGCAGAGGGTTGTGTCAGGAAGGGCATCCGACGTAAAACCAATGCCAAACTTTTATGATGCAAATCAGAAGTATTACCCCCATACCAGATCGGTCGAGGCCCGGGTTAACAACAACCGCCATCAGTACTGTCAATCAACAGGGTGCTGAAATTGGACTACTGTTGGTCGAAGAAGGAGAGGTGGGAGGCGTGTCCGTAGGCAGAGAGAGAAGAGGAAAGGCATGAGTCTAGGACTGAGAGTGGGGACTTTGAATGTTGGAACTATGCAAAGAAAAGGTAGAGAGCTGGCTGACATGATGCAGAGGAGGAAGGTGGACATACTGTGTGTTCAGGAGACCAGGTGGAAAGATAGCAAAGTTAAAAGCTTAGGAGCAGGGTTTAAGCTATTTTATCATGGTGTAGATGGGAAGAGAAATGGAGTAGGAGTCATCTTGAAGGAGGGGTTTGTCAGGAATGTTCTAGAAGTGAAAAGAGTGTCAGACAGAGTGATGAGTCTCAAGTTAGAAATTGAAGGTGTAATGCTCAATGTTGTTAGTGCTTATGCCCCACAGACAGGATGTGAGCTGGAATAGAAGGAGAGATTCTGGAGTGACTTAGATGAAGTGATGCAGAGTACCCCCAGAGGTGAAAGAGTGGTCATTGGTGCAGACTTCAATGGACATGTTGGTGCAGGCAACAGAGGGGACGAGGAAGTGATGGGCAGGTTTGGTATCCAGGACAGGAACGCAAACGGACAGATGTTGATAGATTTTGCAAAAAGGATGGAAATGGCTGTGGTGAATACTTTCTTCCAGAAGAAACAGGAGCATAGGGTGACTTATAAAGGCGGAGGCAGGAGCACACAGGTAGACTACATCTTGTGTAGGCGATGTAATTTGAAGGAAGTCAGTGACTGCAAAGTAGTAGTGGGTGAGAGTGTTGCCAAACAGCATAGGATGGTGGTATGCAGGATGACGCTGATGGTGAGGAAGGTGAAGAAGGCAAAGGCAGAGCAGAAGACAAAGTGGTGGAAGTTGAAAAAGGAAGAGTGTCGTGTTGTCTTCAAGGAGGAATTGAAACAGGCTTTGGGTGGCCAGGAAGTGCTTCCAAATGACTGGACAACCACAGCAAATGTGATCAGGGAGACCGGTAGGAGAGTACTTGGTGTGTACTCTGGAAGGAAAGTAGATAAGGAGACTTGGTGGTGGAATGAGGAAGTGCAGGACTGTGTACAAAGGAAGAGGTTAGCTAAGAAAAAGTGGGACATAGAGAGGACCGAAGAGAGTAAACAAACAGACGGCGTATGATGACTTGTATGATAGGTTGGACAGTAAAGAAGGAGAAAATGATCTATACAGGTTAGCACAGCAGAGAAATAGAGATGGGAAGGACGTGCATCAAGTTAGATTGATAAAGGACAGAGAGGGAAATGTATTGACTGATGACAGAAGTGTGCTGGGAAGATGAAAAGAGTACTTTGAAGAGCTGATGAATGAGGAAAATGAGAGAGAAAAAAAGAGTGGAAGAGGTGACCATTGAGGAGCAGGATGTAGCAAAGATCAGTAAGGGTGAAGTGAGAAGGGCATTGAAGAGGATGAAGAATGGAAAGGCAGTTGGTCCTGATGATATACCTGTGGAGGTATGGAAGTGTCTAGGCGAGGTAGCAGTAGATTTTCTGACAAGAACATTCAACAAGGTCCTAGAGAGTGAGCAGATGCCGGAGGAGTGGAGGAGAAGTGTGCTGGTGCCCATTTTTAAGAACAAGGGAGACATGCAGAGTTGCGGCAACTACAGAGGGATAAAGTTGATGAGCCATACGATGAAGTTATGGGAAAGAATAGTGGAAGCTAGACTAAGGACAGAGGTCAGCATTTGTGAACAACAGTTTGGTTTCATGCCAAAAAAGAGCACCACAGATGCAATGTTTGCTTTGAGGATGTTAATAGAGAAGTACAGAGAAGGTCAGAGGGAATTACATTGTGCCTTTGTGGATCTGGAAAAAGCATATGACAGGGTGCCAAGAGAAGAACTGTGGTATTGCATGAGGAAGTCTGGAGTGGCAGAGAAGTATGTTAGAGTGGTGCAGGACATGTATGAGAGATGTAAGACAGTGGTGAGGTGTGCTGTCGGTGTGACCGACAAATTCAAGGTGGAGGTAGGACTGCATCAAGGGTCAGCTCTGAGTCCCTTCTTGTTTGCTATGGTGATGGACAGGCTGACAGACAGGGTGAGACAAGAATCTCCATGGACTATGATGTTTGCAGATGACATTGTGATCTGTAGTGAGAGCAGAGAACAAGTGCAGGAAAATCTAGAGAGATAGAGGTATGCCCTGGAAAGGAGAGGAATGAAGGTTAGCCTCAGAAAATCAGAATACATGTGTGTGAATGAGAAGGACCTAGGAGGAACGGTGATGTTACAGGGAGTAGAGATAACGAAGGTGGAGGATTTTAAGTACTTAGGCTCAACAATCCAGGGCACTGGAGAGTGTGGAAAAGAGGTGAAGAAGCGTGTGCAGGCAGGCTGGAATGGTTGGAGAAAAGTGTCCGGTGTGATGTGCGATAGGAGAATGTCAGCAAGAATGAAGGGAAAAGTGTACAAGACGGTGGTGAGGCCAGCGATGTTGTATGGCTTAGAAACAGTGGTGCTGAGGAAAAGGCAGGAGGCAGAGCTGGAGGTAGCGGAGATGAAAATGTTGAGGTTCTCTCTGGGAGTAACGAGGATGGATAGGATCAGAAATTAGTATATCAGAGGGACAGCCCATGTAAGATGTTTTGGAGACAAAGTCAGAGAGGCTAGATTGAGATGGTTTGGACATGTAGAGAGGAGGGATAGTGAGTATATTGGCAGTAGGATGCTGAGGTTGGAACTACCAGGCAGAAGGCCTCGAGGAAGACCAAAGAAGAGATTTATGGATGTGGTGAAGGTCGTTGGAGTCAGAAAAGAAGATGCAGAGGACAGGGTGAGATGGAGGCGGATGATTTGCTGTGGCGACCCCTGAAGGGAGCAGCCGAAAGTAAAAGAAGAAGAAGAAGAAGAAGAATCCCATGCTTTTTTCATCCATGGCCAATCTCATGCCTGTTGACACTCTGTTATCTAACATGGCTGTTCGACACTGTAATAATGTTGATCAGACAAAATAGTTGCAGAGGGGAAAACAAATCTTCCCTTTGAGTAACTGTGATTCAGAATACTTTGCAGTGAATGGAAAGTGTAGTAAGATTTGCTTGTACTTGTGTGCAGGTAACCCCAGTTCTGTTATGAGTCCAGCGAGTGCATCTCAGTCAGAGGATCAGCTGTATATGGACAAACTCAAGCAGCTTTCCAAATATATTGAACCTCTGCGCAGGATGATTAACAAAATTGATAAAAATGAAGGTATTATTTGTCTCTTTTCAAACATTGTTCTCATGTCACTATTTTAGTCTGTAAATGTGACTTCTGGGTTTTGGGGTGCTCTTTTTCAGAAAGGAAGAAGGATCTGAGCAAGATGAAAAGCCTGCTTAATATACTCACAGATCCCAACACTAGGTGAATATGGATACATAACCTGCCTACTCAGTAATATCTCCATCAGTTTGGTAATTTACTTTAGGCTCACCCACTGTCCTCCTGTCTCATTAGATGCCCTCTCAAAACCTTACAGAAGTGTGAAATAGCCTTGGAAAAACTCAAGAATGACATGGCAGTGGTAAGTCATACGGGCGTCTGTATTTACATCCTCAGGGCCGCCAATTTATACGAATTTATCGGTTTCATAGGACAAATAACAAATACGGCAATACAATTCATTCAGACATGAATACGAATTTCAAACATTCAGGAAAATATGCTCCTTTCAATTTTATTTGACAATATTTTACCAATAATTCTGACGAATTGCATCAAATTCGATTCGTGTTTATATGTTTACCTTCCTGACAAAGTCAAGTCTTGTGATACACGATAATCTGGCGAGATGTTACTGTTGTTTTACACTACGTGATTCGTTAATCAGTAGCAAGGTGATCGATTTCCACGAATCATCGGCTTACATACACTCCGTGGTAACCAGAGCCAATCATTGAACGGTTGCGGGAAACCCAATGTGGCGGCGAAAAGAAAGAAAGAATTTTTGTCAGAATATTCAACAACTTATCCATTTATTAAGAAGCATGACAGATACACGGCCTTTTGCACAATGTGCAATGCGAAATTTAGCATTGTGCATTCGGGCATTTTTGATATTAAAACGTATATAAAGGGAGGCAGATGTAGCTAGCTAGCGACCGGTTTGCAACCATAATCAACGTTAATAGGTACCGGGAATGACGCGTAATTCACTCAGGAATTGTGACACAGCTCAGGCTGACGGCTGAAAATAGTCAAACTTCAACCTGTAAATGCAGCTCTTGTAATCAAATAATGCTGAATAAATTTAATTGCGTTAAAAGTTCATTTCATTCCTGTTCCAGTGGTACCAAATTCAGCCATGTTCATAGAAAAAGAACATTTCAATTTTAGACTGAGTTTGTGTTGATTTTTCATCCACCTTGATTAGATCGCCTTTGTTGTGATGAGATCTCAAGTGCACTGCGCCCAGGGTTGCAAGGCATCGTCTACTAAATTGGCTCACGAGTCGCGCAGATATGATACACGTGGTCTAAACCATTATCGTATTCAGCAGTGAATCTCTCTCTCTCTCTTTTTTTTTTTTAATACAATTTATGCCTTAGATTCCATAATTATGTTTTAATCACTGTGCATTCCTTCCTCAGCCTACTCCACCTCCTCCGACGGTGCCTTCCAAAAAGCAGTACCTATGCCAACCACTGCTGGATGCTGTCCTGGCCAACATCCGTTCCCCAGTTTTCAACCACTCGCTCTACCGAACATTTGCACCTGCAATGACTGCTATTCATGGTCCGCCAATCACGTAAGTGCTGTTGAAACGTACTATACAGTCCACATGCAAAACTACAACCATAATTTTACTGCACTGCATTTAAATGCACAAGAACACTTTTTTTTTGTTCCTTCCTTGTGCCAGAAATCAGAAATGACATCTGATTCTTGGAGTAAGAATTATGCTTGCATCTTGCACTGCTTCAACTAAACCTCTCTCTCTCACCTCGACATGCAGAGGTCCCCTCATTCCAACAAGGAAGAGGAAGTATGAGGAAGATGATCGTCAAACTATTCCAAACATTCTGCAAGGTGAGGTAGCACGACTCGATTCTAAATTCCTTGTCAACTTGGACCCATCTTTCTGCAGCAATAACGGAACGGTGCATCTCACCTGCAAACTGGGTGAGGTTTTTTGTGAATTTATTATTTTAAATTTCCTGTCATATTCTCACTGTCTTCTTCTATTATATCTGATCTAAATGTTTTTATGTTGGGGGATTGTATCACACACTGATATTGATTGATATTGATACACACACTGTATCACCGACTACATGAACTTCTGCGTGGACAGCACCGTGCCAACACGGAGAGTACGGTGCTTCTCCAACAACCACCCATGGGTCACCCCTGAGCTCAAAGTCCTCCTGAACCAGAAAAAGAGGGCTTTCATCTCGGGGGACAGAGAGGAGCAGAAGAAGGTCCAGCGTGAGCTCCAGTGGAGGATCAGGAGGGCAAAGAAGGACTATGGGAAGAAGATGGAGGAGAAGCTGGCTCAGAACAACGTGCGGGACGTCTGGAGAGGACTAAAGACCATGTCTGGATTTGGGCAGGGTGTCAGAGGGACAGCTGATGGTGACCAGCGCTGGGCGGATGAATTAAACTGCTACTTCAACAGGTTTGATTCTCCCCTCCCCTCTGCACCCCTCCGTTCCCCTCCCCTCTTCACACGTCTCCAGACCAGCTGACACCTCCCCTCCCCAGGCCAACTTCACTTGACTGCTACAGCCCGACAGACACATCCCCTCCCTCTGCAGCCCACCCCAGCCCCCTCTCCCTCACATCAGACCAGGTGAGGAGACAGCTGAGGCGACTAAATCAGAGGAAATCTGAAGGACCTGATGGCATCAGTCCCAGGCTGCTGAGGACCTGCGCAGACCAGCTCTGTGTGGTACTATGCTACCTGTACAACCTGAGCCTCAGCCTGGAGAAGGTTCCAGTCCTCTGGAAGACCTCCTGTGTGGTTCCGGTTCCCAAAACAGCACAAGCGAAGGAACCAGCCCACTACAGACCTGTCGCCCTGACCTCCCACCTCATTAAGATCATGGAAAGGCTCCTCCTTGAACACCTCCGCTCTATGGTGAGCCCCACCCTAGACCCGCTGCAGTTTGCCTACAGGCCCAACATCGGAGTAGAAGATGCCGTCATCTACCTTCTGCAGCGGGCACTCACCCACCTGGAGATCGCCGGCAGCGCTGTGAGGGTCATGTTCTTTGACTTCTCCAGCGCCTTCAACACCATCAGGCCAGCGCGTCTGCGGGGGAAGCTGGAGGGCGGGGGAGTGGACGGGCGTCTTGCTGCCTGGATTATTGACTACCTTACTAACCGTCCACAGTACGCGGCTCTTGCGGCTGTAAGTCAAAGGTGGTAGTCTGTAGCACGGGGCACCGCAGGGCACCGTCCTCTCACCCTTCCTTTTAACATCTATACCTCGGACTTCATATATAACACAAACAGCTGCCACCTCCAGAAGTTCTCGGACGACTCCGCCATCGTGGGCCGTGTGTCAGAGGGGAACGAGCTGGAGTACCGGTCGGTCATCGCCGACTTCGTGGACTGGTGTGAGCGCAACCACCTGTGCTTGAACACTAGGAAGACGAAGGAGATGGTGGTCGACTTCAGGAGAAACACTCAAACACACACACACACACATTTACTAGTGAACATCCAGGGACAGGACATTGAGACAGTGGACAGTTTCAAGTACCTGGGTGTTCACCTTAACAATAAACTGGACTGGTCCCACAACACCAACGCCCTGTACAAGAAGGGCCAGAGTCGCCTCCACCTTCTGAGGAGACTCGGGTCCTTCGGCATATGCAGACCTCTGCTCAGGACATTTTATGACTCTGTGGTAGCCTCTGCAATCCTCTACGCTGCCATCTGCTGGGCCCCGGGCAGCACAGAGCGGGACAGAAAGAGACTGAACAAGCTGGTCAGGAGGGCCAGCTCTGTCCTCGGCTGCCCACTGGACTCTGTGGAGGAGGTGAGTGAGAGGAGGATGGTAGCAAAGCTCACATCCATCCTGTTCAACAGCTCTCACCCACTGCACCAGACTGTCGAGGAGCTAAGCAGCTGCTTCAGTGGGCGACTGAGGCATCCTCAGTGCAGGAAGGAGCGCTACATAGGTCGTTCATTCCCACCGCTATCAGACTGTACAACGCCACTTTGTAACTGTCTGTGAAAATACCGGTTATGTGCAATAAAAACCCCAGCACTTTAATCAACCACATCTACCCCACTGACTGTCAACCATATCAACCCATCTACTCTGCACTCAGATACATTACACTTTAATATAGGCCAATCTATAAAGTTGCTCCATTCTTTTCTTTTATTGTTTAGTAATTTATACTATTTATGTATCTATTTATTTATTTACTTATATATGTATGTGTGTATGTTCGTACTTGTATCTATTTTTGCACCCCCTACTGATAGTACCTCAAGAGCCTGTAACAGTGAATTTCTCCATTGTGAGATTAATAAAGCTGTATCTTATCTTATCTTATCTTATCTTACAGGAAAAAATATACTGTATGTCCATATGGGGTTAAAGGTAAAAACTGATCTTGCTAAGTATGATCATTAAACCGTATTCTCATTGTTTTAGATGATAAGACCCTTCCGAGTGTTCCCCCTCTCCAGCTGAGCATTCCGTCAGACTATCCTGATCAAAGCCCTCAATGGGACAGTGATGATCAAAAGTATGGTAAGACGGCAATTACCTCAAGTCATTTAATATTAGTAATAGAATGAAAAGAGGGAGTGGGGACCACCTTGATGGATGCAGGGTGTTGTGACTCTGCAGGGTCAAATTGGTGTCCTGACATTTTATCAAATTTCTGCCTGAAAATTTAGCACATTTCAAGTGTGCCTTTCATAGATTTACAAGTGTCTATACCAAGTATACACGGGGAATTTCTGTTGGAAGAGTATACAGGGATACCTAACTTTCCGCGGTTAATTGGAACCGAGAGCCCCACCGAACATTGAAATTTTCGAAGTAGGATCACCCCCCCCCCCCCCCGACTGATGTATATGTGTATATAATATCAATAAATACATATCCAATGCCATGTAAATAAAATATAAATACAGACGCTCTTACCAACTTAGCAACATTCGTTTTGCAAACATCCGGAGATACCAAGCTGTCCAAGGTGGAAAGTGAAATGAAATTGAAGAACAAGTAGAAATAGAAATGGAATAAAATCTACAGAAAGATAGATCATAAATAGAAGTATGAAATATGAATAAACATGATCCTGAGGTACACTTAATACTAAACTCCAGCAGAGGGGGCGTAGCTGCGCACACACACAGGTGCAACAATGTATCCAGTTTTGATGGGAGATTTTGGGTTGTTTTTTGTTTTGTGTTGGTTTAGGGTTTTTTGCATAATTGGCCTTGTTTTTGTGATTTTCCATAACTTTTCCACTTCTTCCTTAATTTCCTTTTTTTTTTTTTTTTTTTTTTTTTTTTTTTTATTCGATGAATATTTATTTATTTATTTAAAAACTGTGATGCATTGAAGCGCGAAGTAGTGAGGGAACCCTGTACTATGGCATTTTTTTATGGCAGCCCTAAATGGAGCACCATAGGCATTCAACATAACTTGGATGGTTGTCCCTTGTCCTGTCTGGCATCTTTGCGTGTCCACCACAGGAAATCCAATAAGTAATAAGTAATACTTTGTCACATACAGTCATCCCTTGAATATTGCGGATAATGTAGACCAGACCTGGCCGCAATATTCGAAAAACCGCGAAGTAGGAACGCCCCACCCTCCATTTCTACCATGTTGTCTCATTTCTATATGTTTTCGCGTCAATACAATATGAAGTGTATATTAAACGTTACACAGTTATATGCATATGAAACTACTGTAATGTATTAATATTTAATATAAAAATACTTTAAGTACTGTACTCGCCTCTGACAATAGTTCTTCTCCGTGGTGCAGGATGTTCACAAACACTATGCAGTAAGATCACAAAATCACAAAAAATCCCGCGGGAATGTGCGAGGCAACAGCATCACGCGTCTAAGCCAATCAGCTTGCGAGATTGAGTTGAATGGGCGGGAGGCAACAGCATCATGCGTCTAAGCCAATCAGCTTGCGAGATTGAGTTGAGTGGGCGGACCCTGCCTCAACTGGGGAGGAGGGGCACTTCGGTCTGTTGTTTGGAAACAATGAACGCAGCCTGCCTTGTGTGCCTGCCTTCCGCTTGCTTCAGCACAAAGTTTGATTTTTTTTTTTTTTTTATGAATATTTTTATTTTATTTTATTTTTTATTAAAATACTGCTGTGTAAGAAGACCGCAATGCTCAAATCGCAAAGTGGCAAGGGATGAGTATATACATCAGCATTCAATATATATAATGAAATGATTATTGGTACGTGCGAGCTAATAAATAATGTAACTTTTAAACGACGAAAAATAAGAAGTAAGGCTGCTGACTTGATGCTGATTACCTGTTCTTCAGGCTCACTCACGCTGACTTGCATGATGATGGGCAACAATAAAATATAGGCTCACACGTTGCCACTGAGGGGGGAAAAAATGGTCTCATTCAGATTGGCAAACAAACTTGTGGAGCAAAACAACAAGAAATATGAACAGGAACATGGCACATGAGCTTGTGAAATGGATGATTAAAATAACAGGGCAGATGATACAAATAAACGTGAAATAATTTAGTCAGAAACAGAGAAGAAAAATGTAGAGATGTCTTGATGCTGAGGAGCCATAGGCTATATTAATAAGAAACTTGAAACTTGGCTGTAGAATCTCTCTCGCGCACAATCTCTAATACCATGTGCAAGCACAAACTGTTTTGTCCTTAATGGAGCAGTGCTACTCCTTTAATACTGCCTTCAGACCGCCATCAATAGGGATATCTATAAGGAGCGCCACTTTAAGGCAATGCCTAAATCTGTACATTGTGTATTGCAAGCCAACTGCTTAACTATATCTGAAGTCTGTAAAATCTGACACAGCCATAATATTGTGTTTATCTTTTTCAGAGGAAAACTCATTTCTGCAGAATGTCCACAGGAACATGACGTCCAAACTTCTGCAACTTCCAGATAAGCACTCAGTCACAGCTCTGCTCAACATCTGGGCTCAAAGTGTGAGGCAGGCATGTCTCTCTGCTGCCTAACCATTCCGTGAAGGGCTTTTCTGCAGCATAAAACTCATCACTTATCTTTTGTGTATGTAATTTGTACCTACAAATGTGATGGTTTATCATAGTTGTTCTCTTGATTTGTTCTGGTTTGTAAGAGGTATGCATAATGTGTTTCTATTTACAATAAATGTGTTTCCTTCACTGTGTAGTGTATGGTGATGTTTTAAAGCAGCTGACACACTAATATCTGAAAAATGTATAACTAAGTGTCTGGACCATAATACTCGAAAGGCAATTGCATTGTTTTTGTCTTGACACAACTGCTGATCGTAATTCAAAACGCATTTGTCTTTAAAGATGTGGACTAACAGTGGGTTTTTTTTCCCTTTATGTTCCTTTGGATGAAAAAACTTGACTCCATGAAGAGCCTGCCTTATATGGAGTGTTTAGTTCCATAACTTGAAATATGCATGTATCTGGTAATTTTGATCATTACACCCACACACAGGTCCTTCTAAAAAAATTAGCATATTGTGATAAAGTTCATTATTTTCTGTAATGTACTGATAAAAATTAAACTTTCATGTATTTTAGATTCATAAAACACAACTGAAATAGTTCAAGCCTTTTATTGTTTTATATATATTGATCATTTTGGCAAAAAAGTAAAGAAAACCCAAAAATCCTTATCTCAGAAAATTAGCATATTTCATCCGATCAATAAAAAAAGCTCTTTTAATACAAAAAAGTCAACCTTCAAATAATTATGTTCCGTTATGCACTCAATACTTGGTCGGGAATCCTTTTGCAGAAATGACTGCTTCAATGTGGCGTGGCATGGAGGCAATCAGCCTGTGGCACTGCTGAGGTGTTATGGAGGCCCAGGATGCTTCGATAGCGGCCTTAAGCTCATCCACAGTGTTGGGTCTGGTGTCTCTCAACTTTCTCTTCACAATATCCCACAGATTCTCTATGGGGTTCAGGTCAGGAGAGTTGGCAGGCCAATTGAGCACAGTAATACCATGGTTAGTAAACCATTTAGCAGTGGTTTTGGCACTGTGAGCAGGTGCCAGGTCGTGCTGAAAAATGAAATCTTCATCTCCATAAAGCTTTTCAGCAGATGGAAGCATGAAGTGCTCCACAATCTCCTGATAGCTAGCTGCACTGACCCTGCCCTTGATAAAACACAGTGGACCAACACTAGCGGCTGACATGGCAGCCCAGACCATCACTGACTGTGGGTACTTGACACTGGACTTCAGGCATTTTGGCATTTCCTTCTCCCCAGTCTTCCTCCAGACTCTGGCACCTTGATTTCCGAATGACATGCAAAATTTGCTTTCATCCGAAAAAAGTACTTTGGACCACTGAGCAACAGTCCAGTGCTGCTTCTCTGTAGCCCAGGTCAGCTTCAGGCGCTTCTAGTGGCTTGACCTGGGGAATGCGGCACCTGTAGCCCATTTCCTGTACACGCCTGTGCACGGTGGCTCTGGATGTTTCTACTCCAGACTCAGTCCACTGCTTCCACGGGTCCGCCAAGGTCTGGAATCGGCCCTTCTTTCACGTTTTCCTTCCTACAGACGTCCCACTGAGGTGGCTTGATACAGCACTCTGGGAACAGCCTATTCGCTCAGAGATTTCTTTCTGTGTCTTACCCTCTTGCTTGAGGGTGTCAATGATGGCCTTCTTGACAGCAGTCAGGTCGGCAGTCTGACCCATGATTGCGGTTTTGAGTAATGAACCAGGCTGGGAGTTTTTAAAAGCCTCAGGAATCTTTTGCATGTGTTTAGAGTTAATTGGTTGATTCAGATGATTAGGTTAATAGCTCGTTTAGAGTACCTTTCCATGATCTGCTAATTTTTTGAGATAGGAATTTTGGGTTTTCATGAGCTGTATGCCAAAATCAGCATTAAAACAATAAAAGACCTGAAATATTTCAGTTGGTGTGCAATGAATCTAAAATATATGAAAGTTTAATTTTTATCAGTACATATAAATATATGTATATATATATATGTGTGTGTGTGTGTGTGTGTGTGTGTGTATATATATATATATATATATATATATATATATATATATATCAGTTATATAGCGTGTTACCCTTGTGTTAAGACATCGTTTCTGTGATCTTTGTGTTTACACTGTTTTGCGGACTTTTATAACTCTAAGCAAATATGGTTAGTCAGAAGCGTAAGCCGACGGGCAGTGGTGGTCTAGTGGTATAAGGTGCCGGATCGCTGATCCAAAGGTTGGGGGTTCGAGTCCCACTCTCCAAAAGGTTGTCACTGTCTTCCCAGTGCAGCTAACTGGGTTATCAAAGGCCAGCCATGTCTCTCACTGTCTATGGTGTGAGGCATGTAAAAGAACCATTTTTGACTTTCGATAAGAGTAGCTGCAAAGCCGTCGGCATGTTTCCGCCCTGCGATGGCCTGGTGAGCTGTCCAGGGTGTACTCTGCCCTCGCCCTGAGTTGGCTGGGATGGGCACCAGCCTCCCCATGACCCTAATTAGGATGAAGCGGTTACAGAAGCGTAAGCCTACTAGCATGGGTGCAAGTCTCATACACAGAGATGAATTAACTATCTGCTCAGATCAGCACAATCTACCATGCATACTCAGTTCAGCAGAGTTGTAAAATGAATGAAAACCTGAATGCACAAATTACAGAACAATTATAGATATTTATTATCTTTTAGCAGAATCCTAAGAGTGTATACTTATTTTTATATTAATATTCATTAGGATTTGTACTTGTTCTTTGTATCTCTTGAATAAAGTTTACTTACTTGCACAAAAGAAAGAACTCTCCGCTTTGCTGGGATTCACATCAGTGCAGGCTGTTTTTCTAAATGAGTTCAACGGCACCCTTGTGCACCTGAAAGACTGGAAGTCTGTATAACCCACAGCAAGTACACTACTTTTGCAAGTACACTACTTTCGGTATTGAGCGCCTCACATATTGTAAGCGTTGATTGGCTGTTTTAAGCTTCGTGTAAAGTAACTCCATAGGATGTTACTGTCATCCCAGTGCAGCTAACTGGGTTATCAAAGGCCGGCCATGTCTCTCACTGTCTATGGTGTGAGGCATGTAAAATAACCATTGCTGACTTTCGTAAAAAGTAGCTGCAAAGCCATCAGCATGTTTCTTTCTGCTGTGTGATGGCCAGTGAGCTGTCCAGGAGGGATTCTGCCCTCGCTGAGAGAGCGGATACATGCAAGGGTCAGAGATACCAGAAGCATGTCAACACACCAGTAACCTTTAACACGTTTGGAGTGGAAGACATGAAGTGTCTCAACATCATTTAACTGTTGATTGCCCAATTTGAATTTTGGGTACATTTGGGAGACAAAATGGTTCATGTGTAATGTACTGCATCCCATGTTAACTATGTGCTCATGTAATACTGTATATCTGTTTATATATACTGTACATACTGAAATATACATAGAACTTAATTTTTGCTTTTTTATGCTCATAAATGCTAAAACATTGTCCTTATGATCGCTCACTTGATTGCCTGGACATGACTTCCAACCCCATGACCTTTAATACATGTACACTGTCCTCTGCAATATCTGTCCAGTCTGTGCTAAATCTTATGTCAAGAATCTCTTCTTTTCCTTTCGGGTATTCCCTGCAGGGGTCGCCACAGCAAATCATCTGCCTCCATCTCACCCTGTCCTCTGCATCATCTTCTCTTACGCCAACGACCTTCATGTCTTCATTCACCACATCCATAAATCTCTTTTCTTTGGTCTTCATCTTGGCCTTCTGCCTGGTAGTTCCAACCTCAGTATCCTACTACCAATATATTCACTATCCCTCCTCTGTACATGTCCAAACCATCTCAATCTAGCCTCTCTGACTTTGTCTCCAAAACATCTTACATGGGCTGTCCCTCTGATATACTCATTTCTGATCCTATCCATCCTCGTTACTCCCAGAGAGAACCTCAACATTTTTATCTCTGCAATCTCTAGCTCTGCCTCCTGCCTTTTCCTCAGCGCCACTGTTTCTAAACCATACAACATCGCTGGCCTCACCACCGTCTTGTACACTTTTCCTTTCATTCTTGCTGATACTCTCCTATCACACATCACACTGGACACTTTTCTCCAACCATTCCAACTTGCCTGCACACGCTTATTCACCTCTTTTCCACACTCTCCATTGCTCTGGATTGTTGAGCCGAAGTACTTAAAATCCTCCACCTTCTTTATCTCTGCTCCCTGTAACCTCACCATTTCTCTTGGGTCGTTCTCATTCACACACATGTATTCTGACTTACTGAGGCTAACCTTCATTCCTCTCCTTTCCAGGGCATACCTCCACCTCTCTAGATTTTCCTCCACTTGTTCTCTGCTCTCACTACAGATCACAATGTCATCTGCAAACATCATAGTCCATGCAGATTCTTGTCTAACCTCGTCTGCCAGCCTGTCTGTCCATCACCATAGCAAACAAGAAGGGACTGAGAGCTGATCCTTGATGCAGTCCCACCTCCACCTTGAACTCCTCGATCATGCAGACAGCACACTTCACCACTCTCTTACATCTTTCATACATGTCCTGCACCACTCTAACATACTTCTCTGCCACTCCAGACTTCCTCATGCAATACCACAGTTCCTCTCTTGGCACCCTGGCATATGCTTTCTCCAGATCCACAAAGACACAATGCAGCTCCCTGTGACCTTCTCTGTACTTCTCTTTTAACATCCTCAAAGCAAACACTGCATCTGTGGTGCTCTTTCTTGGCATGAAACCAAACTGTTTTTCACAAATGCTGACCTCTGCCCTTAAGCTAGCTTTCACTATTCTTTCCCATAACTTCATTGTGTGGCTCATCAACTTTATCCCTCTGTAGTTGCCACAACTCTGCACGTCTCCCTTGTTTTGGGAACCAGCACACTTCTCCATTCCTCCGGCTCACGCTCCGGCTCACGCTCTAAGACTATGTTGAATGTTCTTGTCAGAAAATCTACTGATACCTCTCCTAGATACTTCCATACCTCCACTGGTATGCCATCAGGACTAACTGCCTTTTCACGCTTCATCCTCTTCAATGCCCTCCTCACTTCACCCTTACTAATCTTTGCTACATCCTGGTCCTCAATGGTCACCTCTTCTACTCTTTGTCTCTCTCATTTTCCTCATTCATCAGCTCTTCAAAATACTCTTTCCATCTTCCCAGCACACTTCTTTCATCAGTCAATACATTTCCCACCCTGTCCTTAATCAATCTAACTTGCTGCACATCCTTCCCATCTCTATCTCTCTGCTATGCCAACCTGTATAAATCATTTTCTCCCTCCTTACTGTCCGCAAGAATCTGAAATAAAATAAAGGACCTGAAATCGGACTGTACTCGTTTCCCTGCATAAGTCCCAAAACATGCACAGTCAGTTAATTGGCTGTTCCAAATCAATCTTAGGTGTGAGCGTGAGTGTGAACGGTTGTGTGATTGTTGGCACTAAGATGGCCTGTTGAGCTGTCCAGGGTGTACTCTACCCTCACCCAAAGTTGGCTCAGATGGGCACCAGCCTCCCCGTGACCCTAATTAGGATTAAAGAGTTCAGAAAATGAATGAGTGAAGGAAAATTTGAATTTGAGTTGGGGTTTACTTGGTATGTTTCCTTACGGAGAAATACTTGTTAGGGTTATTGATAGAAATTTTGTTTTCCTCTAGATAGAGAAATGACAGGCTTTTCTGTCCCTTGCTAAAAGGTTTGTGACAAGAAGGGCATCCGACGTAAAAACTTATGCCAAATCAAATGTGCGAATCAGATGATTCGCTGTGGCGACTCCCGAGAAAGGGAAAAAGCCGAAAGAAAAGAAGATATATTGTTACCAGAATTTGTGACTAGCTTTAGCAAGTATATATATATATATATATATATATATATATATATATATATATATATATATATATAGAAGTACATTGCCATGCCAAATTTAATCTTCAATAACATCACATTCCCAAGCGCTTTGTATACTGCAGAAATTTTCAAACAGCTCTATCTGAATTATATAAGTACAGATGCTCCCCAACTTACGAACGAGTTAGGTTCCAGATGGCTGTTGGTTAGATGAATTTGTTCGTAAGTCGTTACAGGGCATTCTTTAGAGGGGAACATATGTTTAAACATTGTATAAGTAAACTATACAAGTTTATACTGTATACAATCTCTCTCAGTCTCTCTCTCTCTCACACACACACACACACACACACACACACACTCAGGCAACACTACAACTGGAAAATTGAACTGATCAGCTTCCGTGTTTAAACTCCTGGTTCCTCCCAAGCACAGCACAGTGGATCTGATCAGATTTACAGAGAGTTTCACTCTTATCCAGTTCATTATAATACTGGAGTCAATTTGTTTCTTCTTTGAAAGTTTTGGCAGGAGTTCAGAAATATATCGGTTCTGCTTCTTTTTCCGGACCTCAGGTGTAAAGTACGTCTCAGCCACGCCCCTCTGCTGGAGCCTAGTATCAAGTGCACCTCAGGATAATTTATGATATATCTTTCTATAGATTTTATTCCATCTCTATTTCTACTTGTTCTTCAATTTTATTTCACTCTCACTTTCACATTTGACGTTGGACAGCCCTGTTTGTATCTCCGGATGTTTGTAAAACGCATGTTCGTAAGTTGGGGAGCGTCTGTAATCATACAAATCTGAAGTTAATTCCTGTGACCAATTAGATTTTAACATATTTCAACTCATTACTTCACTGGCCTCCTTCACGCTTAAATCTGTAATACCACAAATCTGTCTAATGTTGATGAATGAATTTGATACTTTAATGCAAACACACCTTTAAATGCACAATTGTTTTTGCAAATAAATTAAATATCTTGTATAAACCATCTTGAGGTATAATCTTTTTATTTATCTTGTCAATAATTATAGGAAAAATCATCAGTTACACATGCAGAGACTTCTCAACACAAATGGTGTGATGGCTGTAAAAAAACCGACTCCACCTAATTTAAAGGTCGTACAAATTAAAATTGGGGGCAGTGGTGGTCTAGTGGTATAGGGTGCTGGATCGCTGATCCAAAGGTTAGGGGTTCGAGTCCCACTCTCCACAAGGTTGTCACTGTCCCCCCCAGTGCAGCTAACTGGGTTATCAAAGGCTGGCCATGTCTCTCACTGTCTCTGGTGTGAGGCATGTAAAAGAACCATTGCTGACTTTCGTAAAGAGTAGCTGCAAAGCTGTTGGCGTGTTTCCACCCTGCGATGGCCTGGCGAGCTGTCCAGGGTGTACTCTGCCCCCGCCCAAAGTTGGCTGGGATGGGCACCAGCCTCCCCGCGACGCAAATTAGTATTAAGCGGTTACAGAAAATGAACCGAACTGAACAAACTAAAATTACATTCTTCCCAACTGAAGGTGAAAAAAATGAAAGGGATCTGAGTAAGCAGTTCCACAAAGGAACAGAGAAGCTGCAGAGAAAACATTGATCTACGGACTTCGGTGAAGGTCATGAGCATGAAGTTAATGTCTACACGAAACAAATGTGAATCTTCTTCCAAGCCTGATGAATGCTGTCCTCAAGACTGTGAAAAGTAACAAGGCTAATGTGTAGAAATCTATGGCTCCAATTTAGCATGGGATTGCAGAGATGAACATTTGCCCTATTTAAAACGTGTTGACCTGGGATAGGGGCTCATCCTAATGTGTAAAAACCGATCTGTGTAATAGATTTGGTGCTTATTAAGGTTAATGGCATTAGCTAAAATGTGATGATTTTAAAATCTAGCTGATATACTAAGTAAATGGGGCAGTGGTGGTCTAGTGGTATAGGGCGCTGGATTGCTGATCCAAAGGTTGGGGGTTCGAGTCCCACTCTCCACAAGGTTGTCACTTTCCCCCCTAGTGCAGCTAACTGGGTTATCAAAGGCGGGCCATGTCTCTCACTGTCTATGGTGAGAGGCATGTAAAAGAACCATTGCTGACTTTCGTAAAGAGTAGCTGCAAAGCCGTCAGCGTGTTTCTGTCCCTTGCTAAAAAGGGTTGTGACAGGAAGGGCATCCGACGTAAAAACCTCTGCCAAATCAAAACGTGCGAATCAAGATGATTCGCTGTGGTGACTCCCGAGTAAAAGGGAAAAAGCCGAAAGACAGACAGAAGACAGACTGATGTACTAAGTAAAGATTAGTTGTATTCAGACTGTGTTTACATAAGTCATAAATTTGTAATATATATAAAAAAAAACACCTGACACTTAAGTTGTTTAAAATGCTTTACTTACATTGGATGAATCAATAAAATGTAAACATTTGAGACAGTTTATGTGTAAGATACAAATCCACTAATGTTGCAGATTTATATTACTTGAGATGATGACCAAGAGATAAATAATTAAGATCTGTATATTTAACAGTACACACAATACTTATAACTGAGTATACAGTAGCACCCACAATGATCATCAGTATGCACAGGACACATGTGCTAATCTCACTGAAAGAAAACTCCACGATCAAACATACTGAATGGAATTTTGTTGAAGGCTGCAGGGTGACATAATGCTTTGCACATCTGCCTCACATCAGGAAGGTCCCACGTTCAAACCCTTTGTTTTGGGGGAGGGCATTTCTGCCCAGTCTTTGCATGTTCCCCAAGTGCTTATGTGGGTTTTCCTCAGATACTCCCGTTTCCTCCTAGTCCAAAGATATGCACATTTACTGTATGCTGCTCAAAATTACTCATAGGTGTAGGTGTGAGTGTGAAAGCTTTTCTCTGGACTGGTGAACAGTTCGGTGGTTTTATACAGTCATGTGAAAAAAATTCGGACACCTCATGAAATACTCCACTCTTTATTAAGAAATGTTCACATAATGTCCAATCTTCTGTTTATTTTTTTTCAAAAAAGAAAATGATTCATATTTTCCCACTTAAAATGGCTGTAATCACACAGAGGTGTACCAGAGCAGGTGCACATGATCAGAACATTGTTACCCAGAATTTTGAAAAAAACTTGCCCTATTTAAACCGCAGATATTTAGTCTGGTGTGCCCTGTCTGTTGATGTGAGATTGAGCACCATGGTGAGACCCAAAGGGCTGGCTGAGACCCTCAGAAAGAAGATTGTGGATGCTTATGAGTCTGCTAAGGAATTTGAAAAGATATCAAAAGAATTTGACATCAGTCATTTCACCATCCGGAAAACTGTTTACAAGTGGTGGACAATTCAAAACAACAGCCGCCATGCCCAGGTCTGGCCGTCCAAGCAAGTTCACTCCCAGAGCAGAGTGCAAAACACTAAAAGAAGTCATCAAAAATCCTAAAATATCATTCCTGGGAGCTACAGCAGGCTCTCGCTACTGTCGAAGCGAAAGCACATGACTCTACTATCAGGAGACTACACAAGTTTAACCTTCATAAAGGTGTGCAAGGCGAGAACCTTTGCTCTGTACAAAGAACATTTAAGGCCAGACTGAAGTTTGGCTGAAAGAACATAGACAAAGAGCAGGTCTTCTTGAATAATATTCTTTGGACAGATAGGTCTAAAGTTGAATTATTTGGACACCAGAACTGAAGACATGTTTGGTGGTGGGGGGGACGACGACGACAAAATACAACTAGTCCTCACTTAATGACGGACTCAGTTAATGATGACTCGGAGTTACGACGGACTGTTATGAAAAATATACTTTCACTGTTAACGAGTCACAGCAGAAACAAAACAGCCGAGTTGTGAGTGTGTGCGTTGTTCGCGCATATCCGGTGTCGGCAGCATCACTCATCCCGCCTCCCTACTTATACACACACACACACACACACACACACACTCACTACTCAGTCTCAGTCTGATGTCTACCACGCTGCTAACCAGTTGCTCGTACACACACAAAAGCTAAATGAAAGAGAAAAAAATTTAATTTATTGTACAGGCAGACCTAGCAGTTATGGTTTCTCACATTCAACAGTCTATATGTATACAATACAGTAGCCTACTGTACAGATACAAACCAAGCAAAATGTCTACTAAAGTGGGATTCGTTTAACAACGGAATCACTTAAGGACGGAGTCTACAGAACGTAACCACGTTGTCAAGTGAGGACAAATTGTACAGCATTCCAGGGAAATAACCTCATACCAACTGTGAAGCATTGAGGTTGAAGTATCATGGTTTGGGAACGCTTTGCTGCAGCAGGACCTGGCCAGCTCACCATCATAGAACCCACCATGAATTCTACTGTATATCAGAAGGTGCTTGAAGAACATGTGAAACTATTTGTTAAAAAAAAAAAAGCGAAAGCTGTAGCGGAACTGGACACTGCAATATGATAATGTCTGTCTGTCTTCCTTTTGGCTTTTTCCCTTTTACTCAGGAGTCACCACAGCGAATCATCTGATTCGCACATTTGATTTGGCAGAGGTTTTTACGTCGGATGCCCTTCCTGTCACAACCCTTTTTAGCAAGGGACAGAAACACACTGACGGTTTTGCAGCTACTCTTTAAGAAAGTCAGCAATGGTTCTTTTACATGCCTCTCACCATAGACAGTGAGAGACATGGCCCGCCTTTGATAACCCAGTTAGCCGCACTGGGGGGGGACAGTGACAACCTTGTGGAGAGTGGGACTCGAACCCCCAACCCTTGGATCAGCGATCCAGCGCCCTATACCACTAGACCACCACTGCTCCATATCAGTAAATCCACCAAGGACTGGCTGAAATCTAAGTGGAGATTCCTGGAATGGCCCAGTCAAAGCCAAGATCTTAATCCCATTGAGATGCTGTGGAGTGACTTAAAACTGACTGAGCGTGCAAGAAAACCCTTAAATATCTTCCAGCCGAAAGAATTCTGCATTGAAGACTGGGGCAAACTTTCTTCGGGTCGATGTCAGAGCCTGGTAGATAGCTACAAGAAGCTTCTCACTGATGGTATCTTAACCAAGGAAGGCAACACTAGTTATTAGAAGGTAGGGTGTCCTGTTTTTTCCTTCATTGAAATATACACCGTTGTTCATATCTTTTGTTTGAGTAAAAATGTTAATTTATGTTTGAAACAAAAGCAAGATTGGACATTATGTGAACATTAAGAAAGAGTTGACTATTTAATGGGGTGTCCTCATAGCACAGGACAGTAAGCTCCCATCTCCCTGCAACCCTAACAGGATTAAGTTGTTGGGAAAGTCAATGAATATGTTGTTAAAACAATGCTTATCACAACAATGTGACTTTGGCCTCCTACTTGCCATTCAGTCCCCCATCACAATATAGCAACCAACCAAGAAGAGTGAACTAATATGCCCGCTTCAAGACAAATTAAGCAAGTCAACAGCATCCTTTTCTCCTATCAATAATATTGAATCAAATAAAAAAAAAAACAATATCTCACACACCTTCCCATTGAGTTTTAATTGATGGTGTACTTGGTCTATGTGTTAGTGAACCAGTAAGAATGTATTAAGTCATTGATAGTGACTTAAAGGCACTTCTGTAAGTTGCTATGAATAAGAGTGTCTGGTAAATAATGAAATGTATTAATTTAGCAATGGCATGAATAGAGGGGGGGGGGGGATGCTATCAGTCCCACACAGAAAGTACAGCCAACTTTTCTCTTTGACATTACTTTTGTCATTGAACTTTCAATTACAGAATGATACAGTACTCAGGGCACGAGTGAGGTTACAGGGAGCAGAGATAGGGAAGGTGGAGGATTTTAAGTACTTAGGCTCAACAATTCAGAGCAATGGAGAGTGTGGAAAAGAGGTGAAGAAGCGTGTGCAGGCAGGTTGGAATGGATGGAGAAAAGTGTCCGGTGTGATGTGTGATAGGAAGGTATCGGCAAGAATGAAAGGAAAAGTGTACAAGACGGTGTTGAGGCCAGCGATGTTGTATGGATTAGAAACAGTGGCCCTGGGGAAAAGACAGGAGGCAGAGCTGGAGGTAGCAGAGATGAAAATGTTGAGGTTCTCTTTGGGAGTAACGAGGATGGATAGGATCAGGAATGAGCACATCAGAGGGACAGCATATGTAAGACGTTTTGGAGACAAAGTCAGAGAGGCTAGATTAAGATGGTTTGGACATGTACAGAGGAGGGATAGTGAGTGTATTGGTAATAGGATGCCGAGGCTGGAACTACCAGGCAGAAGGCCTAGAGGAAGACCAAAGAGACGATTCATGGATGTGGTGAAGGAGGACATGAAGGGCGTTGGTGTAAGAGAAGAAGATGCAAAGGATAGGGTGAGATGGAGGCAGATGATTCGCTGTGGTGACCCCTGAAGGAAAAAGCCGAAAGGAAAAGAAGAAGAAGAAGACAGTAATCAGGGCACGAAATTAAGAAAATTTTTCACCAGAGCAGAAGAAAAAATCTGCAGGACCCCTAAGAATTTTCCTGGAGCCCACTTTTTCTGGAATGATTAATTATGTGATAATCTGGTTTTTTTTTTCATTCACTTGTTCATCTCTCTATATGTTTGGTGTACAATAGCTATTTTGACTGAATAAGAAACATACATGTAAACCAATTCTCTATCATATACAACTCTTTATTTATAAATGTAAAATATTTATACATTATTTATATATTCTTTATTTACTTAAATCCGCATATTCGCAGATTGGTGACAAACCCGGAAGTAACTTGCACGTGATTCGAATTTAGCCAATGGCTGAGAGCTTTTGTTTCTCCCTCCTGCTGATTAACCAATCAGCAAATGATGTGTACACCTTTTCTCCTCCTTTGCGCACATGTTATCAATGTGATTGCCTGAATTGCAAAGTAAAATTATTTTCGTGTTTTGAATGATTATTTAAGCCCTATGATGCCATTCAAATGCCCTGCATCTTCTCTGGCTTCTGGTAAGGAGCCTAAAGCGCTTTATTTATTCATAAATATTATCACGTGACAGTAGCTTAGCAGTCTGCGAATATGCAAATCGTAAGTCCAAAACCGCGAATAGTCAAGGACCTACTGTACTCGCAGATTAGCGGAAAACCTGGAAGTTGTTAGCATGTGATTCAAATTTAGCCAATATTTGAGAGCTTTTGCCTTCTGCCTGTATTATGTATTATGTATATACTATGGGCCAGTATTGGGTTGGATTTTTTCAGACCTTCCACAAAAATGGTGGACCGGCACTAATTTCGTGCCCTGGTAATTGTTTTTACTGTGGTGCAACTTGAGGGTCCTTCCTGTAAGACATTAGAAGTGACAGTTCAAATTCCAATTATAAAGACTAATAAATAGGATAAGGATAAAAAAAAAAAAAAAAAAAAAAAAAAAAGTTAAGCCAGTTTTGCTGTTCGCTTCTAAAAGGAAAAACAGAGCTTTCTTTTTGACTTGTCATTTTCCAGTAATAAATGAAAAGAAAACTAGAAGGCAACAATTATATTGCGTCAGGTCAGAGACATAAGACCAGCTAGTTAGTGATCTTAGTGGTTTATCAGTGGTGGCAACTATGAAAGCTGATCTGTTTGAGCTGAATGTGGAGATGAGGAGGATGCAGAGCTGGACACACTAAAACACTGCTACATTGTCCTGATGGGTTAGAGCTGTTTTGAGACAGGTAGGATGTCCATAAAAATTGGCAGGATATATTCATGTCATGACTCATTGGTGTGTCCCTACACTGATCCTTATATACTATATACTGCATACAGGATACAAGCCAGCAAACTAGTTATTTTTTCAACTTCAAAGCCAATTGTTATCGCTTGTCAATCAAAAAAAAACAAGAAAAAAAAAAGAAAAAAAAAAAAAAACGAGGCAATATCTCAAGTTTGTTTGTCAAGCTCATGCAGTCGTGGCAGGGCTATTTAAATTGACACATATCGAAGTGCAATCATCATAGCAGCACTTGTGTGCTAATCCTGCTGAATATTTCATTGTGTACTCATAAGAACCTAGCTAGAGTGAGATCACAAATTTCTATGATAAAACACACAAACAAAAAATATATACAACATACTGGTAAGTGTTGAACCTTTATATTTTTCTGATTGTTTTGCCACTGATTTGGCATTGTGCTTTCATAACACTTTCACAAAGTTAGTGAAAATGCATGATGGCACATACAACAAGCCTGTACGTGCAATGGCTGGGTTCCTCTATCAGTGATTTCTGACTTAAGTTTAACTTTGAATTTCGCTTAGCGAAACCTTTTGCACAAAGATATTTGCTCATAATCCAGTCTATTCACATGTCATACTAGGCAGAAACACAGCACTATTACAAGTTGGTGAAAATAGATTTTAAACATTTTAAAAAATGCTGGTGGAGCAGAACATCACCAAAACACCCCACATCTCATGATATGTAGATTTTTCAACAGTGTAGAACAGGGGTGTCAAACTCATTTTCACCAAGGGCCACACCAATAAATTTAAAGGTACTCAAGGGCCAAATAATAACTGAATATTGATTATAAAATAGCAACAATGAAATCTGCCTGGGAAAATGGTTTCTTTAGGCATTTGTCCATTCACTTCATTTTTTTCTGATAACACTAAACAGTGAGCCTGCAGTCTTTCTTGAGTCATCAGTGGCTAGCTGTTCAAATAGACTGCTGCTACCTAGTGGAAGGATGATGAATTAGATTTCATGGTTGGTGCAAAAAATGGATGATAATAATTTTCTTGGAAAGCACTTGCGAGCTACATAAAATGGCTTGGCGGGCCAGATTTGGCCCGCAGGCCTTTAGTTTGACACCTGTGGTGTAGAAGATGCTGAGGCTGAGAGAAGACTTTGAAGTCCACATTTGGTGTTGTAGGGCTGGATCTGTGAGTCATGAGAACAATCCTCAGTCAGAACCTTCAGAGCATTACACAAATACAAATTTCATCCGATGTATCTTTTTTTTTTTTTTTTTTTTTAACTGTTTTTTTTTTTCTTGTCAAAATTATTATCTACATATATTATAATTAGGAATAATTATAATTACACTGCAGATTCCACATGCATGTAGTAGAGTTTTACTTTGGTTTTTAGCCGTTTATGGATGATGGTATATCCAGCATACTCTGCTGTGTAAAAAATATGCACCACTGTGTGTGTGTTCTGTATCACCTCAGTGTGAAGTGTACAGGGTGTCAGAGGGCAGAGTGAGTTCTGAGTGAGGTGCCACTGACAGTCGAGTCTCCAAACACACTAGCATAAGATGCTTTGAGGAACTGCACATAGTTCTGCAGACTGCGATTCGTGCTATCTGACTGTTCCAGGCGGTCCTTCACATCTTGAAGACGGCTTTGATACCTCCTCTCAGCCTGAAAATAATAATGGACCAATAAGAATCAATGCATTGCACTTACAAAGGCTCAAAATATGTATGTATATAATCATGTCAGGTGTTGTTAATGTTAATGTTATGGCTAGTTGGTGTAAATGCTCTAAGGAAAATATTATGAGACATGGGAAATACAACATCCCACTTTAACTGTGGCTAAATACAGGCTAATATATATACACTACCCTCTATAATTATTGTCACCACTGGATAAGATGTTCAGTTCAGTTCATTTCCTAATCCTAATTCGGGTCGTGGGGAGGCTGCCGCCCATCCCAGCCAACTCCGGGCGAGGGCAGAGTACACCCTGGACAGCTCACCAGGCCATCAGAGGGTGGAAACAGGCTGACGGCTTTGCAGCTACTCTTGTCGAAAGTCAGCAATGGTTCTTTTACGTGAACCTCACACCATAGACAGTGAGAGACATGTCCGGCCCAGTTAGCCGCACTGGAGGGGACAGTGGCAACCTTGTGGAGAGTGGGACTCGAACCCCCGACCTTAGGATCAGCAATCCAGCGCCCTATACCACTTGGCCACCACTGCCCTTGGTTAAGATGTGTTAAAATAAATTACATTTTTATTTCGGAAGCTACTGTCACACTGAACATTGTAGAAAAATGTAATCTTCCACTCAAGTGAATTTTAAGGGGGAGAAATCCCTAGAAAATAATTATTTTTCATAAAATCACCTGTTCCACAATTATTGGCACCCCTAACAATTCCTAGGAAATAACTGAAATTCTTAGTATTTCTGTCTACAGTAGTTCACAAAGTTGATCAGAGTATCTAGGAATATTTAATTAGGAATTCATCACTTCCTGTTTCCCTGGGGTATAAATATGACATAACACACAGGCCATTTCTCTTATCCACTCTTTAAAATGGAAAAGACAAAGGAACAAAACATTCAAGTAAAGCATTTGTGTGTCAACCTTCACAAGTCAGGCAATGGCTACAAGAAATACCCCATCACCTACACCTGTACATATGTGCTGCCAGAGGAATCATTAAGAAATTTCAAACAACTGGAACAGTGGTGAACAACCCTGGGCAAGGATATTTTGCTACAATGTACAGTGAGGAGGATGGTAAGAGAAATAAAAAGTTTTCCAAAGCTCACTGTTAAAAGAAGTATCTTTGAGTCACAAAGTCTTCAAAACAACCATCAGGCGCTAACTACCCGCCAACAAGCTGTTTGGGAGGCATCTACAGAAAAAACTTTTTCTCACTCAATCATAAATGCAAATGTCTGAAGTTCACTGAATTGAGATTTCAACTGGGACCGTGTGCTTTAGTCAGATGAGACCAAGATAGAGCTTTTTGGCAACACACACTCTGAGTAGGTCTGGCAGAGCACAAAAGATGAGTTTGCAAAAAAGTACCTCATGCCCCCTGTGAAGTATGGGAGAGGATTGGTGATGCTGTAGTCCTGTTTTGCTTTCTGAGGCCCTAGGAACCTTGTTCGGGTGCATTGCATCATAAACGCTTTGAAATATCAGGAAATTTTAAATCAAGATCTGATAGCCTCTGCCCGAAAGCTGAAGATGGGTCGTCACAGGGTCTTTTAGCAAGATAATGATCCTAAACATGTGGCCAAATCTACACGGAAATGGTTCACCAGACACACAATCAAGCACCTCCCATGGCCATTTCAGGGACACTACAACAATACTTTTCAGTTACACAACCTAGGTACACAGCAGGTACCATCTTATACCATCTCACTGAAGTTCTCAAAGTCAACTTTAATACAGTGACAAAAAGTTTTATCCATACCATACTGCCAATTGCTCATGAGTCTGAACCACAAACACAAGTTACTCCAAGTCAGTAATCTCATAGATAAATTATAGTTACTCATTTTTGTAAACGCTGCGTAATTAAATCTATTTAGCCTTGCTATTTCCTTTCATAATTCAAACATTATCAGTAGAAAGCAATGTATCACAACACGCTGTCATGTTGCCTGTCTGAACATGAAACATGCCCACTATGGTAGTAATCTTAGGGGGAGATCACACTAAAGGTATAGAAGATTTTGCAGAGCTCATAAGCCAAAAAGTTCATTAGATGAAACAATTATTTCCGTAAGAAATAACAGAAAATCAATTAATCCGTTCCACCCCCCCCCCCAAAAAAAAAACTCATATAACCTGCCACAAACACATATATCTGATCTAATATGTGACGCGCTCCACCTACTAAATTCAATGTGCACTTGCTCACTTGAAAGTCCGACTAAGCTGCGTTTTGTTCCACAAGCACCATACGCCACTTGCAACAACAAGCGCCTACTTTTGGTGGAGCACCTCACATATATTAAAGATAAACATGTAAGTAAAAACAATAAATATTTCATCAGAATAATACATCTATATTAACATTAATAATAATTAATAATAAATAATTGCAAAACAAGAATAAACAATAAGTCAATAAACAATAAGTGCATCTGAACTTCTCATACTTCTTACATAGATTGGCCACGCGGACTCCTTTTTCATGTTCAGCTATGATTTCTAGCTTCATTTCAAGAGAAATCGGTTTCCTCTTCTTGGATTCATGAACCACCTTCTTACAACCCATCTTAGAGACACTATGGGTGAGGCACAATAAAAAATAAGAGTACAGTAAAAAAGTCACAAAAATCACAACCACAGAGGAGAAAAACCTTTGTGCGCGTGCACACTATGAATGCCAGTAAGCCAGGAAAGGCTCGTGATAAACTCGCCATAAGGGTCACGTGTTAGATGAGGTATTACTGAATAAAGACAACTGAGTAAGACAGAACACAAATGCTCCCCAAAAGAAAATCATATTCTGCAGATTACAAGCTGCAAGTAGTGCAGTATGCAACCAAAAACGGTAATCGAGCAGCAGGAAGAAAGTTTGGATTGAGTGAGAAGCTTGTGAGGGACTGACAAAAAGCAGAGGATACTCTTAGTGCAATGAAGAAAACTAAGAAAGTTAATCGCAGGCTAAAAGCTAGACGGCCAGAGCTGGAGAAACAAGTTCACAAATGGGTGCTTGAGTAAAGCGCTGATGGAAGAGGACTGTCAACAGTGCAGTTACGTCTCCACGCCCAGGTAGTTGCCAAGGCGAAGAATATAACTGACTTTGCAGGAGGACCTTTTTGGTGTTACCGATTCATGCAGCGCAACCACCTCTGCATCAGAGCACAAACAACGATGTCGCAAAAACTGAGTGTGAATATAGTCACAACTGGTCATGAGAAATCACGCTTCACAATAGTGAATAGTCATTTTTAGTCCACCAATAGTCATTTTTAAACAGAAAACCATGCCAAAAATCCAACCCCCGTAGCTGTTGTGGCTGTGAATGAAAAAGGGTGGATGGATCTTCTGGCTTACAAAGTGCTACACTAACAGACCGGATGGCTTCTTTAGAACACGCAAAGCCCAGCTTGTGATGGACAGTATGTGAGCACACATCACGCCACAATTCAAAGAGAAATTAAAGCTTTTCAACACCATCCGTACCATCATCCCTGAAGGCTTAAAGTACTCCAGCCACTTGACACCTCAGTGAACAGGTGCTTTAAGGCAGTTTTACATCAGCTTGTGGGATCAGTGGATGACGGATGGACAGCACAACTTCACGGCAACGGGGAGGATGTGCCATGTAACATTCCTGAAAGTGATTGGATGGATCAACAAAGCATGTGCTTCAATGACAACTGATGCCATACTGTCGGGAATCAGAAAGGCTGGAATAATAACAGGGACTGATGCCAAGTCTGACAGCAGCTGCACAGAAGAGGAAGCAGCGCACACTCTACTTCCAGGGTTGGCGGAGTTGTTCAGAAGTGACACTGAGGATGAAGAGTTCAATGGATTTGGTGATTTTTACTGAGATTGCGAGTTTGGTAAACTAGTCATGTTATGGTATTTAGGCTACACTGTAGTTATCTTAATAACTTAATACAACATTGCATTCACAGTATAATAAAGTGTTTAGCCTGTTTTTCATTTTATTGTTCTTACTGTTTCTTTCCTTTCTAGATGAAATGTCTGTTCTTTGTCTCTGATTTTATAAAATAAACTTCTCCCTAAAACTGTGAATTATAGTCCTGTGTGACTTGTATATGATTTTTTTTCTTCTCCATTGTGCATTTTATGACTGGTGCAACTTATACTCCGAAGCAACTTATAGTCCGGAAAATACGGTACAATAAAAAAATCTGACATCCCTGCATGAACTTAGTAAATTATGCTCATCAGTAAATGCAAGTTTGAGATTTTTAGGTGACTCATTCCTGACTATATTAATTCCAGATCAGATCAAGCAACTAAGGTTTTCTTGATTTCTTGTGAGAATGCAGGCAAACTTTCTCATCAGCAGTCTTTATTGATCCCTGTCTTATTGATTGATAATAATAAATCTACTCTAGAGAAGAAGCTAGGCTAGTTAGTTTATACTAGCTTGGACTATCATGAGTGTTGTTAAAACTGCAGTTTGTATGTTTTTTGAGTCACACAGTCAGTTTTATGTTTAACACTAGTCGCTTATAAAGCTCACCTCGTCTTTAGCTCGCCGTAGCTGACTGAGTTCTGAGGTACTTCGGCTCAGTTGGGTCTCCAATTCAAGCACTTTGGTCTGAGAGGCTCGCTCTTTCGATGCAGCACGCTCCCTTGTATTGGACACCTGTCAATCAGACCATGTGAGTTGATTCCACTCATGGAAGCTTGTCAGAGTTAAACTGGAGCTCCACCTCTACTAATGTACAACTTGATGCAAAGTTTAAAGAATTAATTTTAATTGCATACAAATTTAACCAACGTTCAGTGAGACTGTCATTTTAAGTTATTACTGAATTAAAATAAAGAAAAATAAACAACATAAATATATAAAAAGGAGGATAAGCATTTCAAGTAGCACAAATGAAGGGCTTTGAATCAGAGTGGTATAACCAACATAAAGCTGTTTTTGAGAAAAATGGCATGAACGTTTGTGAAATTTAAAATAAATAAATGAATAAAATCAATGACAATGCTCAGGACAATTCTGGCACACATAGACCTTAGTCATACCTGTCAAAATATGACCCGATCTAATTTTTCAGTTTCTGTGGGTTACACCACTGTGGCGCATTAAATGTAATAGCACAATGATGTACTGTATGTGTCTATGCTAGCGGACATGCTGCAATGCAAAGCAAACACACTGTTGTTCTGCTTTATGCATATTAATGTGTTACAAATGTACAGACCTGTCGCCTGGCATCTTCTAGTGCCTCTTCTAGCTGCCGGTTCAGAGTGTTGCACTCACGAGACTTCTCATCCAGACGCACCTGGTTATGAAAGATAGTCTCCTCTCGCTTCCCTATCAATTGCAGAAGATCTCTGTTCTGAGAGCTGGCCTCCTCCAACTTCCTGTTCACATCGACAATAAAGTCAAAACATTTAGGCAGTTAGCTACGTTAGCTTCCTCACTACAGCAAAGACATTAACTACTTTTATAGGACATTGTTTTTAAATTGAATGTGTGGTCTTCTTGTTGTTCAATTATTATTTTAGTAAGTGGATTTGGATCATATTCAATCGTGTTAGTAAAACAACAGGAAAGAGTTTCCAAAAAATGTTCGTTCAAACATTTAAGAAAAATCTTATTTCTGATGTAAATGCTTCTCTGAATCATTTGCTAATCATTTCCTTTGCATTCAGCTTGAGAAATGAGGCTCAGCCTCAAATTATACAAAACACAAGAAGCTGTTGCCACATGTTAGTTGCCATAGTGACTGACCTGTCAAGGGAATCTACTTTGTGCTTGAGCTGGTTGTTCTCCTCCATTAACAATGTGTTCCTCTGCTTCAGCTTCTCCATTTGAACACCCTGCTGTTCCACCTGCTCAAATACATCAGCAAACACAACAATTAATGATCAAATTAACTTGAACATGCACTCATTAATGGCTCTTGGGAATAAAACACTGCTGTGATCAGAATATTTCCTTGCACAGGAAAAATATCCTGATTTAACAAATTAAATCTTTTTTTTAAATTTTTTTATTATTGCTGATAAATTTTGTTAGGAATTTGATCGTTGGGTGCTTGTGGTGAACACTATAGTAATCATATTTGAATATGCACTATCTGCACAACAAAACTGTGGTAAATCAACACTCTGGGTGTTCATTAAAGACTGGCGATTTAGCCATGTGATGTGCCTAATTCTTCTGGAAACTATATCTCCATATTCGTTCATTCATTTTCTGAACCATTTAATCCTAATTAGGTTTGCGGGGAGGCTGGCACAACTACCCCTGTATCACTATATAGAACACAAAATAAATAAACACAAAATAAATAAAGGTTCATTAAGTGTCAAAATCAGTTATTTGACCTGCACGTTACATGCTATGCTTTTAGCTTCAATGTCTAATCAGCTGGGCAAGTTGAACATAGTCATGGACAATAAGCAGAGGCACCAACAAGCTGTATTTTTTATTGTGTCTCTCCAGTATGGCACACCAGCATACTGGTTAACACGTATGCCTGACAGCAAGAAGGTCCTGGCTTTGAATGTTCTTGGCAAGGGGATTTCCATGTCAGGTTTATATTTCCTCCAGCTGTGGGACATAGCTTCCTCCCAAAGTCCAAAGAAATGCACATTAGCTTAATTGACTGTTCCAAAGTGACCCTAAGTGTGAGTAGAAGTGTGAAATCATGTGTGGGTTGGCCCTACAATAGACTAGCGAGCTGTTCAGGGTGGGCTTCTCTACATACATAGTTGTACATAGTAGTTGAGATAGGCTCCAGCATCCCTACAACTCCAGTAGGATGAATCTGTTTGGCAAATTAATGAATGAAGTTCTCTTTGCATATTTAATGAGACATCATGACAAGATGAGAAGAACCCATGGTTCGCTTTTTGTGCAGCAAATGATAATAAGAACTAACTGTAGATAAAAATAAAGGCATGATTGACAAACTGCTAAAAACATCGGCGGATACATGCTTGGTCCCAGGAATCATTCTAGTCAGTTTTTGAATTTGCTACTTTATTTGTACTACCGTTTTATGTGCAAGCGTAGAAAATGTCCACTGATTGTCCATTGTTTCTGATCTACTAGGTGTGAGCTTGGGGTGGGGCTGATGCTAGGACTGGTAAGAGGGATGTTGGTGTGCATGTTAGGTGAGTTGCTTTTCTTACATAAAAACAGTCCAGTCAGAACTTCAACTGTAAAAATTTGGGAATGTCTTAATACATGGGTAGGTTTTGGTTCCTTTTGGCTTGAATCCTCTTAAACACACCATAACACGTAGTTCGGCAAGACTCGTTGTGAGCTCAGCATTCCTCCTCTCATGTACACGCTCTTTCTCTTGTGCCTCCTGCAGTTGAAACTCGGTACGGCGCAGGGAATCGGGTAATGGCTCCAACTCGCTCAGGCGGCCCAGTAGCTGCTTCCGGGCTTGATCCAGCTCCTGATCTAACTCCTCCCTTAAAGTCTGCGCTTCCCTCTCTGCATGCTTAGCATGGATACTGTACTCATCTGCCTCAGCACGTGTCTTCTGCAGCTGAACACACACACACACATGCATGTGTCATGAAGTCTGTAGCTTAGGATGAAGCTTGAAGATGCAAGACAAATTGTATTGTGCATGTGTGAGAGAGCGAGAGAGAGAGAGAGAGAGAGAGAGAGAGAGTGAGAGGTGAGAGGGAGAAAGAGAATAAATATGCAGTAATGTCATGAACAGACCTGAATTTTGTAGCTATCCACTAAGCTTTCATACTGTTTCACTGAGGCCTTGACCTGCTCCACCTCAGACCGAGACAGTGACAGTTTCTCCTCAGATGCAGACAGAGTTGCCTGCACAAACACCACAATAATGCAAATATACCAACAATCATAAGCTGATAATAATAATAATAATAATAATAATAATAATAATAATAATAATAATCTAGCTCAGAAGTGGTAGCCCAATAGTTGTCAAAAGGGAGCGTTCAGGGAAAAAATTTCAAGAGGTTGCAGTCTGAAATCTCACCACTAGATGGGACTAGACAACACTAAATCATATACACTGTACCTTTAAATCAGTGCTTCTCAATTATTTTCTGACACCCCCCCCATTGAAGAAAAGAACATTTCAAGCCCCCCTAAATAGTATTATATGTCTATAACATTGTTATTAGTATACCTTTGCATAACCTTGCATCTTTATTAACATTAAAAACAAAAAAAAATTCATTAACATTTTAAAATCTGTAGCAGAAAATATTTTAAGTGCACCAGTTTGCTTAAAATTAAAAAATACATCCTTATTTAAAATGTAAACTTTTTCGACCAATGTACTGCTCCATTTGATACTGAAAAAAAATCAACAAATACGGGGCAGTGGTGGTCTAGTGGTATAGGGCGCTGGATCGCTGATCCAAAGGTTGGGGGTTCAAATCCCACTCTCCACAAGGTTGTCACTGTCCCCCCAGGGCAAGGTAGGCTGGTTTTGTTTTCTAGTACAAAGGAACCTTGCATGACAAATTTAATTCGTTTGGGACCCAGCGTGTAGAGCAAAATGCTCGTAATGTGTTCCAGCCCTCCAAAATGCCCCCAAGTACTTCCTAAAGAAGACATTTTAAATTTTTTTCTTCATATTAAAGTATGTTTAACAAAAGTAAACGCAAACAAAAATTATTAATAAAATAGATAAAAAGGAAAACAAAACATGCACTCCCCATTGCAGCTAACTGGGTTATCAAAGGCCAGCCATGTCTTCCACTGTCTATGGTGTGAGGCATGTAAAAGAACCACTGCTGACTTTCGTAAAGAGTAAGGCTGCAAAGCTGTCAGTGTGTTTCTGCCCTGCGATGGCCTGGCGAGCTGTCCATGGTGTACGCTGCCCTCGCCCAAAGCGGTTACAGAAAATGAAATGAACTGAAAATCAATTAATGATAACTAAGCAAATTCAGTTCAGCAATATTAACACAAGCACAATATATAAAGCACTTTAATGTGCAAAACAAAACTGAATAAAACAATTTGTGCCGATTTTTTCTTTTTTATATATAAAAATGAGAAAGTCAGGATTAAGGGCTACAATGAGCAGGTTTTGCAGTGCAGAACTTTTTGAAGTAAGGTTTCAAGCATAAAACTGCAGTTCACAGCTCTCTATCTTTCTTTTCGGGGTTGTTTACTGCACTTCATATCATTTGCCCTGTGCGAAAAACACCTACACCATAGACAATGAGAGCGCCACTGCCAACTACTGTAGTGGATGTGCAATTACACTTAATTATAGTAGAGTATTCCAAAGAAGCATGTTCCCTAGGGTCATCTGTGCTCCCCTGGCATCACACCCAACGGGGGCCTCACTATTTGAGAAATACTGCATTAAACGCAAGCAGACAATATTTCATAAACTTACAAATGAACTGGGAATTGAATCGATAATTTGAATCGTTAAAATCTCTCAAAATCTGCAAAAGTCAGCAAACCCATCAGTGTAGTTCTACCTTTAAGCTTTGGTTCTCTAGTCTGACTGTGGTGCTCTCTGTGGTCATACTGTGCAGCCGGTCGAGAAGTCCATCTCTCTCTGCTCGAGTTTTCTCCTCAAGTACATGCAGCTGTTCTGTCAGGTCTGAAATCCGACTAGAAGGAAGCAAAAGTGTGGTCTATTAGGGGGTTTGCACACCGTACGTCTCCATTACGAACAAAAGATTCTACTTTTATAAACAGTTTGGTGTTCACCTGTTCATCAGGGTGATCTCCACCTCCAGCTGATCTTTTTCCTTCAGCACTTTTGCATGCCGACTGCTCCAGTTCTCTCTAGCTGAAACAGCATCTGCCAGACGGGCTTCCTGCAATCCATATATAAAAACAAATTATGCTTTAGATTGTCACATAATTCCATTGACTGTGTATTACACCAGCATATACTGTAATGATTTGCTGGATTAATGCATTGGTAGTTTTTCAATTTATATCATCATCATCATCATCAACATCATCATCAGGTCACAGAAACAGCAGCCTAAGCAATGAGGTCCAGACATTCCTCTCCCCAGCCACTTCCTTCAGTTCTACCGGGGGAGGGACACCAAAACGTTCCCAGGCCAGCAGGGAGACATAATCCCTCCAGCGTATTCTGATTCAACCCCGGGGTCTAGTCCCGGTTGGACATGCCCAAAACACTAAAACAGGGCGGGGTTTGGGAGGCATTCTAACCAGATGCCCGAGATACCTCAACTGGCTCGTCTCAATGCAGAGGAGCAGAGGTTCTACTCCAAGCTTCTCCCAGATGGCTGACCTTCTTACCCTATCTCTCCAAGAGATTCCTACCACCCTGCAAAGGAAGGTCATTTCAGTTGCTTGTATTTTGTTCTTTACATCACTAACCAAAGCTCGTGACCATAGGTGAGGGGGTTACAATGTAGATCGCTTGGTAAATTGAGAGCTTTGTCTTGCGGCTCAGCTCCCCCTTCACCACGATAAACTGGTACAAGCTCCGCTTTACAGCAAAGGCTGCAGCAATCTGCCTCTCAATCTCCCACTTCATCTTTCCCTCACTCATAAATAAGACCCCGAGATACTTGAACTCCTCCACTTGGGGCAGGACCTTATTCTACACCTGGAGGGTGCATTCGACCTTTTCCGGCTGAGAACCATGGCCTCGGACTTGAAGGTGCTGATTCTCATCTTAGCTGCTGCAAATCGCTCCAAGAGCTGAAGGTCCTGGATTTATTTTCAAGATCCTATGGCCACCAAACCAGAACCCATCAAGGCCTCGGTGGCGCCTAGAATTTCTGTCCATAAAAATTATGAACAGAATTAGTGACAAAGGACAGCCTTGGCGGACACCAACCCTCATCAAAAACAAATTCAACCTGTTGTTACCAATGTGGATCAAGCTCTGGCGCAGATGATACAGAGACCGAATGGGCCATAGCAACGGGTCCGGTACGCCATACTCCCGGAGCTCACCCCACAAGATAGCTAGAGGGACACGGTCAAAAGCCTTCTCTAAATCCACAAAACACATGTGGACAGATTGGGCCAACTCCCATACCCCCTCCAGGATCCTGCAGAGCAGGGGTCCCCAACACCCAGTCCACGGTTCGTGGATCATTTGATACCGGTCCGCAAACAAAATCTTTCATGGTACAAATTACAGGTTTTATTTGAGCTTCTGAATCTTATTTTGAAAAACAACTGTTTTTTGACATTGCTGAGGAAGCACTGAAAGCTATTTCTTCTGTTTCCAACCACATATCTTTATGAGGTGGGGTTTTCTGCGGTGACAGCCACCAAAACAAGACTACAGAGTAGACTCTAACCAGTCCGTAGAAACATTTTCATACATAAAACTGGTCCCTGGTGCAACAAAGATTAGAGACCACTGCTGTAGTGTATAGAGCTGGTAGAGAGTGCCATAGCCAGAATGAAAACCACATTCTTCCTTCTGAATCCAAGGTTCACCCATCGGTCGGATCCTCCTCTCCATCACTCCTGCATAGACTTTCCTGGGTAGGCTGAGTGTGATTCCATGACAACAAAAACTCAACCACATCTCCCCCTTTTTTTAATCATCCAGATGGGTCTTGCTGGATAATTAAACCCAAAAATCTACTTCTGATCCACAAAATGTCTGCAATGTGTAAAATTGAAAATAAATAAAGAAAGAAATTGCTCCAAAAATAAAGTGGAATATGAATTTAAACTAAATATGACTAGATAGCAATGTTTTCCTTTTCAGCTTCGCTGCTTATTGATTGTATGTATTAAATTCTGATGTGGCTTGCGCTTTAAATCATTGCAATGTTGTTTTTGGCACAAAAGCAAATAAGAACTCTGATTATTCTGTTTTAAATCAGTGGGGGCAATATTGCTGATTTCACTGGTAAATATTCGAAGCAGAAACCTTTTGAGATAAACATTTTGAGGACTCCAAACCGCCTCTCTCACCATTTCGGCCAACTGAGCACTGAGCTGTCCTGCAGTGTCCTCACCACGCTCGGCTCTCTGTTTCAGTGAGCGTGTGGCTTTCTTTAGTGCCTCTTTATCCACCTCAGCCCGCTGTTTCAGTTCCTGAAGCTGAGCCAGCACATGCCCAAACTCTCCCTGCTTTTGACCAGCTGTTCGCTCCAGGTTCTGAATCAGAGAAAAGAAAATGTGAAACAAATAAAACACAAAATAATTTCATTCTAAGTTTGTGTAATCATTAAAAAAAAGGTTATTTACAAAAAGGAGTAAATTACCATTTTGTCCAGGATCTGGGTAATACAATGATGTATTATTGTATTATATTGTATTTAAAATACGGGGAAGTGGCGGTCTCGTGGTATAGGGTGCTGACTTTAAGAGTCACCTAAGAGAACCTAAGGTTCTCAAGTCCCACTCTCCACAAGGTTGTCTCTGTCCGCCCCCAGTGCAGCTAACTGGGTTATCAAAGGCGGGCCATGTCTCTCACTGTCTATGGTGAGAGGTTCATGTAAAAGACCGTTGCTGACTTTCGTAACGAGTAGGCTGCAAAGCCGTCAGCGTGTTTCTGTCCCTTGCAAAAAGGGTTATGTCAGAAAGGGCATCCGACATAAAAACCTCTGCCAAATCAAACGTGCGAATCATTTGCTGTGGCGACCCCTGATAAAGGGAAAAAGCCAAAAGGAAAATCAATTGTTGTATTTAAAATACAGTAATTTCAAGATTAAATCTGTAATACTTTGATAATTAGTTCACAATGTCACAAAAATACTGTTGTAGCGTTACAAGAATTAAGTTGTGATGTCATAAGAATAAAGATGTGATATCACGAGAATAAGTTGTAAATATCATGAGAAAAAGTTGTAGTCAGTCATTTTTTGAAACGATAAATCCTAATTAGGGCTGGTGCCTCAGCCCAACACTGGGGAAATGTAGAGTATACACAGTGGACAGCTGGCCAGGCCACTGCAGGGCAGAAACACACTGATAGCTATGCAGCTTAGTCTTTAAAAAAGTCAGTAACGTTTCTTTCACATACCTCTCACCACAGAGACTGAGAGACATGACCGGCCTATGATAACCCAGTTAGCTGCAATGGGGCGACAGTAGTGACAACCCCTTGATAGTGGGGCTTGAACCCCTGACCTTGACATCAGTAATCCAGCACCCTATCACCGGGACACCACTGCCTCAAATAAGTTGTAAATCACAAGAATAAAGTCATAATGTTATGAGATTACAATTGTAGTTTACGAGAATAACATTGTAGTTGTTTGAGAATAAAGTCGAAATGATACAAGAATAAAGTTGTAATACTTTAGCACCTCAGGGGCCGGTGGTGTAGTGGTTAGGGTGCTGCACTCATGATCGGGAGGTTGTGAGTTCGAATCCCACTGAGACCCTCACTGTGCTAAGATCCCTGGGCAAGGTCTCAACCACAAGTGTGCCTCTGTTCACCCAGCAGTATAAATGGGTACCAGTAAAAATATACTGGGAAGGTAACCTGTGATGGACGAGCGATCCATCCAGGGGGAGTTGAACTCCTAGTTGCTTCATGCTACGGAAACCGGGGATAAGCACCGGCCTGATGAGCCACGAGGCTCGAGTGTAAAAACCCAACAGACTTTACCTTACCTTACCTTTTACTTTAGCACCTCACAGTTTATAGTGGCACCTCGCAAGACGATTGTCTCTATATGAGGAATTTACTTCACAAGGGACACTTATGAGTATTTTCTGCACTGAAAAACGAGGAATTGTTCATAACACAAGGGTGCCCCCCTCTCACGAGTAAGTAAAGTATCACTTGTTGTTCCCATGATTACACAGAATTTATCAGTGGCCGTGGAATGCTGCAAGTCAAATAGCATATTTTTTGTCACGTAAGCACCTCCTGCGAGTTCTTTGTTAACTTTGATTCTTGATTTTAATTACAATTAAAAACCGTGTTGCCATGGCACCTAAAAAGGATGTAAGGACAGTAGCAAAAAGAAACGCAAAGATAAAACAACTGTGGAATGAAAGGAGATTCTTTTTCCAAAAATTAACCATCCGCCTCATCATTCTCCTCATGACACTTATGTAAAGGTAACGTGCAGGTTTTCAGTTCAATTTCTGTAACCGCTTAATCCTAATTAGGGTCGCGGGGAGGCTGGCGCCCATCCCAGCCAACTTCGGGCGAGAGCAGAGTACACCCTGGCCAGCTCGCCAGGCCATCGCAGGGCGGAAACACACCGACGGCTTTGCAGCCTACTCTTGTCGAAAGTCAGCAATGGTTCTTTTCCATGCCTCACACCATAGACAGTGAGAGACATGGCCCGCCTTTGATAACCCAGTTAGCTGCACTGGGGAGTGCATGTTTTGTTTTCCTTTTGATCTATTTTATTAATAATTTTTGTTTGCGTTTACTTTTGTTAAACATACTTTAATATGAAGAAAAAAATTTAAAATGTCTTCTTTAGGAAGTACTTGGGGGCATTTTGGAGGGCTGGAACACATTACGAGCATTTTGCTCTACACGCTGGGTCCCAAACGAATTAAATTTGTCATGCAAGGTTCCTTTGTACTAGAAAACAAAACCAGCCTACCTTAATTTGTACAGAAAGGCGGTTATTTTCTGCTTCCTTGTTACGTAGTTGACCCTGCAGATGAGCTCGGGTTGATTCCAGGGACTTGGACAGCTCGTTTGTGGTTTTCATATGTTCCTGTCATGGTAAGTGTGTAAAACATGACACATGATGAACTGAACTATGGATCTAATTGATAATGTGTAAATTTGGAGTTGCTCAAGTTACCTTCTCATTTTCTAAGAGGCGGGCAAGGTCAGCAACTTCCTGCTCTTTATCCTGAAGCTTCATCTGAAGTTGCTACAATGGAGAGATGTTTTTGTGTTATACTCACCTACAAACAACATCGAAAATATTATTTATTATTATAATTGTACAGAGAAAACAAACCGAGGTTTCTGCCTCAACTTCAGTGAGCCTCTTCAGTAGAGATTCTTTCTGCTCTAGCAATTGAATTGAGTCCATCTGCCAAAACCCCCCCCTTGAAATCAGTATCAACGGGCAACTCAATACATTAGCTCATCTGTGCTCCCCATCTGAAAAAAAAAACAGCACCTCACGTTTATGTTGCTCCCTCAAGAGGCGGCGTAGTGTTCGGTTTGTTCTCTCAAATGTTTCTAGCTTCTGCAAGAGAAGATCTTTCTCTTGAGCCAGCAGTGAGGAATCAGAGCCCATCATCTGCTTCCCCTGACAGAGAAAAAACACCAAACAGTGTGACTGTATTTTGTGTTGGTATAAATAAAATTTAAAAAGACTGTCCTCAGTCTATCACTGTGAGTTAATGCTGGCACACTCACAGTCCTAGACATGCGATTAACAGCATCTCCGAGAGCCAGAACCTGCTTGGCAGCTGCGCTGCTGTCGTGTTCTGCCTCTAGAAGCTTCCTGAGCAGCACATCCTTCTCCTGCTGCAGGTTCTCTCTTTCCATCCTGACAAAAAGACAAGCGGGAAAAACACACACATAATATATATCATTATTCATCAATGACCCATTTCAGCAAGGCTATATGTGCCGACAGATATTTGTTAGGGTCAATGGCTTGTATCAAACTACACACGTGGTATTCATTTGGTATCACAAAGTCATTATTTCCAGATTCATGACCAATCTACAAGGTTAAAAAAGTATTGCATTTTTATTTTACTACTCAAAGTAGTGCTCTGAGGAACACCCAGTATCTTCAGTCGTTCATTTTCTGAACTGCTTAATCCAAATTAGGGTCGGGGGAGGCTGGTGCCTCACCAGAGTTTAGACAGGCCATCGCAGGGCAGAAACACACTAACAGCTATGACTCTTGACAAAAAGTCAGCAATGATTCATTTACATACCTCTCACCATGGACATACTATAAAAGAGAGAAAGAGAGAGAGAGAGAGAGAGAGCAAGAGAGAGAGAGAGAGAGAGACATGGCCGACCTTTGATAACCCAATTAGCTTTGCTGGGAGGCAGCAGCGACAAAATGTTGTTAGTGGGTCTTGAACCCCTGACCATGGGATCAGTTAATCTGGCACCCTACCACTGGACCACCACTGCCCCACACCAGACATCTACTGGGTCTAATAATCATGATCAGATACAACCAAAGCTTTTATTGTTAGAAGCCTTATTGGGTGGTTATGAATAAATATATTTTACAATAAAGTTTTATAATAAGTACATGAATAGAGATAACAGCTGTTTTGATATTAATAACAAATTTCCTTCTGATTTCTTGGTTCAAAGTAAAAATGAATAAGAATTATAAAGAAAAGAAAGACCCCTCCCTGAATTGGCATCTTATCATGGTGGAGGGTTTTGCCCGACCTAATGATCCTAGGAGCTATGTTGTCGGGGGCATAATGCCCCTGGTAGGGTCAGTCAAGGCAAACAGGTCCTGGGTGAAAGTCCAGGCAAAGTGCAGACAAAGATGCGGGTCACCGGGGCCCTCCCTAGAGCCAGGCCTGGGGGAGGGGCTCAAAGGCGAGTGCCTGGTGGTCGAGCTTCTGCCCATGGAGCCCGGCTGGGCCCGGCCCGAAAAGGAGACATGAGTCTGCCCTCCCATGGACCCACCACCTGTGGGAGGAGCTATAGGGGTTGGGTGCAATGTGAGTTGGGTGGCAGCCAAAGGTATGGGTTCTGTCAGACCACTCATCGATTACTGACTCTGACTCTTGTGATATGGAATGTCACCTCTCTGGTGGGGAAGGAGCCAGAGCTGGTGCGTGAGGTGGAGAGATACCGATATAGTTGGGCTCACCTCAACGCATAGCATGGGCTCTGGAACCACCTATCTCAAGAGAGGCTGGAACTTATTCCATTATGGAGTTGCTCATGGGGAGAGGTGGTGAGCCGGTGTAGGCATCCTTGGTGCCCCCCCCATCTCGGTGGCCAAACATTGGGGTTCTCCCTGGTCGATGAAAGGGTAGCTTCCCTCCACCTTCGAGTGGGGGGACGGGTCCTGACTGTTATTTGTGCTTATGCACCAAATGACAGTTCAGAGTTCCCACCCTTATTGGAGGCTTTAAGGGGTGTGTTGGAGAACGCTCCCTCGGGAGAGTCATTCGTTGTCTTAGGAGACTTCAATGCCTATGTGGACAACGATAGTGTGACCTGGAAGGGTGTGATCGGTAGGTACGGCCTCTCCAGTCGACCTGAATGGTGTTTCATTGTTGGACTTCTGTGCTCGTCACAGTTTGTCTATCACGAACACCATGTTTGAACATAAGGGTGCCCGTAAGTGCACTTGGCACCAGGACACCCTAGGTCGCAGTTCGATGATCGACTTTGTAGCTGTGTCACCGGATTTGCGGCCGCATGTTCTGGACACTTGAGTGAAGAGGGGAGCTGAGCTGTCTACCGATCACCACCTGGTGGTGAGCTGGCTTCGATGGTGGGGGAGGCTGCCTTCCAGACCCGGCAGGTCCAAGCATGTAATTAGGGTCTTCTGGGAACATTTGGCGGAGTCTCCTGTCCAAGAGGCCTTTAACGCCCACCTCCGGCAGAGCTACAACCACGTCCCGGAGGAGACGGGTGACATGGAATCCAAATGGGCCATGTTTTGGGCCTCCATTGCTGAGGCGGCAGCCCATAGCTGTGGCCGGAAGGTTGTCAGTGCTTGTTGTGGCGGTAACCCCCAAACCCACTGGTGAACACCTGTGGTGAAGGGGGCCGTCTAGTAGAAAAAGGAGGACTACTGGGTCTTATTAACAAGTGGGACTCCCGAGCTGGAGGAAGTGTCTGAGGGATGTCTGGACCTCTTTGCTTAGGTTGTTGCCCCCGTGATCCGACCCCGGATGAAGTGGAAGAAGATGAGATGAAAGATGACAAGAAAAGAAAGACTGAAATATCCAAGCAAGCAGTTTAAACAAAGTTGGAGACCTTGAATCACGATTGAGGTATAAAGAGGATTCCGGATGCATCCAAGAGATGAAACTTGAAGGAATTGAGTTTCCAAGTTTATCAAGAGCCCTTGATTCTACGTAAATGACTGTTATGCTCTGTTCAGGTCTCCACTGCGCTCTACTATGATTGCTATGTTCTACCACAATTGACACCAAATACTAATGCATCAAAACAATGGCAATTTTTTTTTACAGTCAAAAGTTTTATCACTATCATCACAAATCCACCCAGTTCCCTCAAGATCACCAAGATTCAATCCTATGACACCCCCCCTTAATTAAGACAATTAAAAATTCTCTTAAATCATGACGATCGTAGACATTGTGCCCCACATAAATGTTTAAAGTCTACACAATAACAGGTCTGGGTTTGTGGTTTGTGCAGTGTTTAGAAGTAAAAGCTCTTGTGGAATTACCGTATTTTTCGGACCATAAGGTGCACTTAAAAGCCTTTAATCCTCAAAAAAATTGACAGTGCACCTTATGCGTGGATGAAACTACATGACTATCTCACTGACACCATCAAAACCCAAGTGAAGCAAACTAAATCGGAGCTTACCATCATTCCTGTGGATTAACCAAAGAGCTCCACCTGCTAGATATTGGTGTCACCAGGTCATACGTTAGTGGGATCTGGGTTTTATGTCCAAATACGACATTACTGCTATCGTAGTAAGGTGACTCGCTGAGTAATACGTGAGTGGTTTTTCCACCTAATCTCCGTCTTTACCCTCAGGACGCTCAGCTGGCTTAATCAGAGTCTCATGTTCATCACCGGATAAAGCACTGCTACAGGTGTCCTCCTGACACCTGGGATAAACCTTCTTGAATTTAAAGTAACACTGATGAACATTATTCAGGATGAATGAACATAATACGCTGTGAATGGGCGTTATCATGTTTGTTACTGTGACTGCGCTGTCTCTTTAAGGGAGCATAGCTGAGAGAAGTTTAGGTCACGACCCGGAAGACTTCTAATCTCCGTCTCTATTGATCTGACTCCATGCTCAAGGGAATAATAGATGATAAAATAATATAATATAATAATAAAAAATAATAAAGGGATCTAGGCTTTATGACCAACTGTTAAACTCAAACACTGAAGATGAAGAATTTGATAGATTTGTGGAAGCGGAATGAACTGAAAAAGTCAGTTTATTGTTTTATATTATTACAGCTGAACAACGTTGAGAGTTATTGTGAAGTGCATTATTTTATGTTATGTTACAAATGAACAATGTTGAGAGTGGAATGTATTATTTTCTATTTTATGTGTTACAACCGAACAGTTTTGAGAGTTATTGTGAGAGTTGAATCAAAGTTGACTTACCTGACTTTTGTTTTGCTTAATGCGCCTTATAATCCAGTGTGCCTTATGGCCCGGAAAATTGTCCATGTACGATTTTTGTATCATAAGCATAATATTTAATTGGTCCAAGAGTACCATTTGAGTTTATAGTGTCAAACCTGCCATAGTTGTTTTCCTCCATTATTTTCTCCATGGACTCCCGGAGGAGAGTGTTCTCCCGCTCTGTGATTTCAAGCTCTTTGGCCACCTCAGCTAGCTCCTCCTCCTGCTCGGCGATGACACGTTGCGAGACACTTAGCCTCTCAGACTGACGCTCTAACTGCTGCTCTTTCTTACGCAACTCCACCTGTAAATACCACTTTCATCAATCAGACCAAAAGACCTATACGAAAACTAATTAAATCTAATTTATATAATAGTAGGTACCCAGAGACATTTTTATTTTATATAATAATCTCTCAACAGTTAATCAAAAAAATCAAAAGGAAAAAAAACAAAAAATGGTCCTCATTTGTTAAGATACCATTATTGTTTCAAATGGTACAGTATTTTAAACATCTTCATGATGATACTGTTTTATGGTCCATTTTTCACTAAAATAGCCAAAATGGCAAAACTACCTTTTCACAAATCAGTAAAAAAAATAAATAAATAAATACTGTAAATGTTAAAATGCTCAGTGGCACAGTGGGGTAGTGGTTAGCACATCCGCCTCACAGAAAGAAGGTCCTGGGTTTGATTCCCAGCTCGGGCGTTTCTGTGTGGATTTTGCATTTTCTTCCGGTGTTTGCATTGGTTTTCCTCCAGGTATTCCGGTTTCCTCCCAGTCCAAAAACATGGAAAACAGGTGTTCCAAATTGCCCTGAGGTGTGAGAGTGAATATGAATACTCGTGTAAACGTCACCCCCGCTCTCACCCGGAGTCGGCTGAAATGGGCGCCAACCTCCCGGTGACCCAAATTAGGATTAAGCGGTTCAGAGAATGAATGATGAATGAGGAGAAATGCTTATTGCTCTACATTTTCTTATTTAATTGCATATACAGTTTACACCTTTCTTTTTTAAGTTATTATCTGCATGTTAAAGTAAAAAAAAAAATCACTCTTAATAATTGGGCGGGGTCAGTTGGCAGATCCATTGACTTTTGAAAGTAAATCATCCACAATTTCCTGAATACTGGTGCCATTAACATAAGGTCTGAACTGTTATACAGCTTAAAGCATGCACTTTTTCCAATTAAATGTACAATTCATTTAATTAACATTAATTTATTTCATGACTTCTAATCAAAAAGTAAATATTTGGAAACCAAATGGATAAATAAAGCTTGTTACAGCTTCTAACTGTACTATTTATAAAAAATATTTAAGTTTTAAATTTAACTATATTTTATCAGCATTTTAAAACATGAAAGGACCATTAGGGGCAAAACACTTTGTCAAATATGTTCAAATAGGGATCCGGCTAGATTTTAATAAATGAAAAGTATTATTTTCCTTCTTTCATATCCAGACCAATCAGCGCCGTCAAAACTGAAAAGTCTCCAGTAATGACCCCGTACTGATATATGCCATAATAATATTCATATTCAGGCAACACTCAGGAATGAGTATATCAGAGGGACAGCACATGTAAGAGGTTTTGGAGTCAAAGTAAGAGAGGCTAGATTGAGATGGTTTGGACATGTACAGAGGAGGGATAGTGAATATATTGGTAGTAGGATGCTGAGGTTGGAGCTACCAGGCAGAAGGCCTAGAGGAAGACCAAAGAGGAGCTTTATGGATGTGGTCAAGGAGGACATGAAAGGTAGTTGACATAAGAGCAGAAGATGCAGAGGACAGGGTGAGATGGAGGCAGATAATTTGCTGTGGCAACCCCTGAAGGGAACAGCCAAAAGTTAAAGAAGAAGGCAACACTAAGCTACAAGATTAAAGCAGGGGAAACAAAAAGTTAATTAGTAACATATACATACAGAATTCTTTGTATATTTGATCATGAACTTATTTTGGTGTTTGTGACACTTCTGTGCTCAGCGGCTCCGCGGTGTTGCTTCTCTGAGTTGCTGCGGGCGGGCAAGTAAACTTGGGTTTAAGCATCCTCTTGTACACAATACAAGCAAACCTTGGCTCTCAAACACTTTAGACGTCGAATAAATTGGTATTTGACTAAAAGATTCTGAATTTTTTTGTCCCAGAAGTCGAACAAAATTCAGAAGCCGAACGCGAAACAAGCACGAGAAAAGCTCAAGAAAAGTCGAGATAAGTCGAGAAAAAAACGAGACCGAGAGGGAGGGGAAATGCACGCTTTCCGGAAGTCCAGAAGTTGTTGAACTGTATAAAGCTAAAGCTGATAAAGCTAAAGCTAGCAGAGCTGTGAACACGTTTAACGATGAGGTCATGAGCCACTTCCGTAAGGTTTTGAAAAGAAGGCAGAACTACGCCACGTAAGAAATATTCTTCAAGAAAAGAAAGGAACATCCTGAAGAAAAGTCATCCACGCCAAAGTGAGTAGCAAGAGAAAAACCATGTTTGGCTGATTCACCTGAAGCTGTTATGGAAGGGGATTCCCCTTCCAAGCAGTAACATTCATCCTCCTCCTCTCTCCCTCTCTAGCATTTATGTATGCCAACTGCTCACCACCACAAAGGTAAAAAATCTTATCTTTATTGTTCTTATGCTTTAACTGTACTGTGGTTTTTATTTTAGTGTACTGTATTCAATCATTTTTTACTTAATTTGTGTACGTATGGTATGAGTTACTGTATCGTAAACTTCTGTTCAAAGATGACAGAACGGATTAAGGTAATTTACATTATTTGTAATGGGAAAAATAGATTCGTAATTCGAACAAATCGCTATTCGAACAGCCTCCTGGAACAAGTTGTGGTCGGAAACCGAGGTTTGCTTGTACAAGTTTTCTTTTTATATGAAAGTTACATAACTTCACATTTATACAGAAACTCTAAAACCGGGATGAAACTTTAAACTGGTACTTTAACTATTTCCAGCGGAGTGAAGGGGCAGAATTTTTATATGAAAACGCAGCTAAAAAACAATCGAGCCATCTGTCTATGTTTCAGAGCAATTCCGATCAATACAAAACTGCGTAAGCCATCAAAAACCATCATGATTTTCGAGTCATCGTTAAGCAATTTGGCCAACATGCTGTCAGAAGGTGGGTACAGCTGTGTTAAATTGATGATAATAGATTAAATATTCCAGTTATACCATAAAACATGGACAGAAGGTATATTAAACCCTCAACTTTTGCTTTTCCACAAAAATATATTTAAGACATACTACAATAATCGTGTTCACAAAAACGTAATGAAAAAGCCCTCATATCAATGCAGCTCAGCACTTATACACATCCACGACGACAACCCTTGGGGTACCTAATAATATACTTTGAATATACAATCAAAACCTAAAAAAAGAAAAGTAATAATGTTAAATTAGATTTTATTGGGTTACGTAAAATGTATTTTATACTTTCTGTATAATCATAACAATATTATTCATTATGTCTAAGTGTAGATAAAAGATTAGAGAAAAACAAGTGTAGCACCAATGGTTTTTATGTGGCGTGAATAGATAACAGAAAACCACTTGGTATTGACAAAAGTGCAATCATTACACAATCTCACATGGACCTTACACCAATGCAGAAGCATTAAAATGACAAATTCTGTATAAGTATTAACTTATTGCTTTAAAAAACGGTCACCTTTGTTCAATTTGTTAGTAGTGTGTTTTGACTTTTCTCCAAAAATCACTTCACTGTATCAAGTTCAATTTCCTCAGCTCCAGGCTAGATTTCTCAAGCTAGAACACATCCATATATTGCTGTAATGTCTGTTCCCTAACACTCACCTCATTTTTAAGTGAGCTGACCTCTGTCATCAGGTTATCTATCTTCCTCTCATATTGGTTGAAGCGTCCTTGTAAAGCTTCCTCATCATCGGTAGTGAGGTCTTCTAGATGGAGAGCGGATCGTGAGGGGTCTGGGTCGGACGGGGGAATCTCCAAGCGAAGATTCGGACCCTAACCAACAAATGATAATTTAGAAGTAATAAAAATTAATATGGGTGGCACAGCAGTATCGTGGTCTGCCTTACAGCAATAATTCATAGCAAACTATAACAAGAAATTGACTGCATTTACAGGGCCAACCCTAGTCCTACTCAGTGTTTGAATAGTGCATACAAAGTTTAAAATTTAAAAAGAGAACCGAGAGGGAGGAAAAAACATGTTTGACCGGTGACTGGTTGTGGGTGGCACCGTGGGTGGTACCATGGATTCGTCAGAAGTTTCAGCAAAAATATATATATTTTTTAAAAGCTGCTGTATTGCGAAGTGAAGTGCTATATCAAGTTCAAGGCAATAAGTAATGTTATGAAAAAAAAATCTAAAGATTTGTCTCTTCTCTTTAAAATAATAAAAAGTTCCTAACAGGGTCTGAACGCTGAAAGGTCATCAGATCTGAAAAGAAACTCTCTAAGTTGGCCACCATAAAGCATTGTTTGGCCTCAGAAAGGACTACAGTACAGTCAGCCCCCAACTTACGAAGACCCCTGTGTACGTAATCCCCGGATTATGAAAAACATTTTCTTGCGTTTCCATCCCCGAGATACGAAACAACCCCCTCTTACGAAAAGAAATTCAAAATTCAAACGAGCCAATCGACGAGCGAGTTGCTCTCTCATTGGCTGTCTCTCAACATCCCGCCCCGCTGACCTCCCAGATAGACAGAAGGAAGGTTCGCTCTTTAGTTTTTAGTTTAGTTTTTTAAGTTGTTTTAATTCAGTAAATGTTTAATAAATGTGGGTGCATTTGAGCTCATCTGGAATTCCAATCCCTCAAGGAATCAAAGTAAAGTTGAGTTTGTCAAGCAGGGAATGCTGAATTCCACGTCTTGTGGGCGTGGCCTGCAGCGCGCTTGCGGGAGAGAGCGAGAAAGAGAGAGAGAGAAACAAAGAGAGAGAGAAAGAGAGAGAGAGAGAGGTGTGTGTGTGTGTGTTAATAAAAATGTTGAATAATGGTTTAATTAATAAATATGTTAATAAAATGTTTAAATGGTTTAATAAATAATTTTCTTTTACTTTTAACACATATTTCATACAAAATTGGTGTACTTTTATCATTTTTAAAGGGTTTATGGGGTTTATCCAGTCCGAAAACAGGAGCCTTGGAACAAATTAGGTGTTTAACATGTAAGCTGCGACCCCGACTTACGAAATCCCAACGTTACGAAAAGGGCTCTGGAACGGATTAATTTCGTAAGTTGGGGGCAGACTGTACTGATATTTGACAAGTGAAATAGGCAGCATGCCTTAAATAACTTCAAAAGCGCAGATGATTCTTCGTAATTGCACAAGGTATCCAACAAAGTATGCAATTATGCGACCAGTATGAGTTATATACATTGTAATCATTGTAATATATATATATATAGATAGATAGATAGATAGATATATACATACACATACACACACACGGAGTCGGCCCCAACTTACGAAGACCCCTGGGTATGAAATCCCCGGGTTACGAAGATCATTTTCCTAAGTTTACGTCCCCGGGATACAAAAACAACCCCCTCTTACGAAAAGTTAAAAAATTCAAACGCGCCAATTCAAATTTCACACGATGCGTGAGTTGCTCTCTCATTGGCTGTCTCTCAACATCTCAACATCCGGCCCCGCTGGCCTCCCAGATAGAAACAGAAGGAAGCTTAACTCTTTAGTTTTTTGTAAAGTTTTTAAAGTTGTTTGATTCAGTAAATGTTTAATAAATGTGGGCGCATTTGAGCTCATCTGGAATTCCGATCCCTCAAGGAATCAAGTTAAAGTTGAGTTTGGACCTCCCTGTCAAGCAGGGAATGCACTTGTCACCTCACCTTACGAAAGACCCAACAAATGAAAAATCCAAGTTACGAAATGCATTTACCTAAAATTTCAGTCTCTGGATATGAAAAAAATTCACATTACTAAATGGGCCATCTCAAAAATTCAAACAAGGCGCGAGTTGCTATCCCATTGGCTATTTCCGAACACCCCACCCGCTGTCCTCCCATTATATCTCCATAATACCCATGATGCTTTTCGTGTGCCTTTGACCCATTGTTCGTCATGGAGATGCAGCTCCCTCCCATTGGCTATTATGGAGCTGCGTCTCCATAACTCCCATGATGCGTTTCGTGTTCCTTCGACCCATTGTTTGTCATGGAGATGCAGCTCCCTCCCATTGGCTATTATGGAGCTACGTCTACATAATACACATGATGCTTTTCGTGTGCCTTCGACCCATTATTCAGCACGGAGTTCTAACACGTGTAAAGGACAGAGTTACTGTTGTTTCGTGAGTTTTTCGAGTATGTTCAGTGCAACTATATATTTTTTTTGCTCAGGCTTTTAACCGTGCATAAACATTTGTAAGATTATAACTCTGCTAAGAAGACATGGTCAACACGCACACACACACACGCACACACACACACACACACACACACACACACACACACACACACACACATGCGCGCGCGTGTGTGATTCCCTAGGGAAAGTCATTTGAGTGAAAAGAAGAAGTGGGCTTGTGGCATGCGGTTGAGTGATATTGAAAAGGAATATGGCCGAAACCCGTCTACCATCAGTACGATATTGAAGCAGAAGGAGGCCTTAAAAGGTATACTTTTATAATTATTAAAGAGTTTAGGGGGTGCTATTAGGGGTCTTGGAACGAATCAGACCTTTTACATGTAAAATGCTACTCAACTCAAGAAAAAAATCATGTTACGAAACCACTTCTGGAATGCATTAATTTGTTAAGGTGAGGTACCACTGTATATCCAACAGGTTTTAATACCTGTTCCAATATAATTAGAATCACTGTACTGTGCTAACAAAAAAATCTTGGATAAATGCACAGACACGCAGACCGAAAATACTTATTAAAATGCTTATTAAATAAATGCCAAAAATAATGTTTTACCTAATGGCAGGAACTATGCATGTATTGGCTGATTATGTTTGTAGTAGATTGGATTATTTGAAAACTGTTTCTTAGTTTAATAATGTTCACATTATTAATCTCATCTAACCTCCCACTTGTATGATGTTTCTCGTGTTGAAGTTTTGCCTGGGGGAATCCATGGGATTCTTGTCTTTACCTTAGCACTGGGACGCAAGCAGCCTTTCACCTTGACCTGCAACGATAAGATCAAATGATGTCTGCTAACAGTCTGAATGTGACTTAACACTAAATGTTCATGCTGGTTTTCACTACAGCCATTTCATTATACAAGAAGAAAACTGACCTGTGCTGGCTTTGTAGGGCTAATCTTCACACCCTTCTTTACATGCACATGAACAGGAGTGCTTTCATTCACATGCACATGCAGTGGTGGTGAAGACGAGCTGGTTCTCATCGCTTTTTTCTGCAGTAAACAAAAAGGACATTTTTACGGTACAGCATTAGAAAATATCAGCACATTACGCATCCTGATGCAAAAATGTCCAATCACAGATAACCATCTTACACTTAACCTAGGCATTTCTGTCAAATATTTCTTTGTGTTTTTAAATTTGGCTTATCAGTTATGGCTGTCATGAGATAAATTATTACTTTGATTTTTTCCTGTATATTGACAAAACATAAGGGCATGTTTTTTATTAAATTTTTGTCATTTGATTTTCCAAACAGCTTTATCCATTATTAGGCTGAGTTTGGGAGGCTTGGGCCCATCCAACTATAGGCAAAGGCAGAATTTCGTACGTATGTTTATGTAATTTTTATTCTATATAGTAAATGTACAGTATTATTAAAATTCACATAAATATTTTCCATTATATAATCTGAGAGTAACATGATACTCTTTGTAATCATGAAATAATTTTTTACACTGTTACAGAACACCATAACTAAAGGGCAATTAAATCCAAACTTAATAAAAGCCTGCATGAATAGTTTATTTCCATTCCTATGAAAACATGCTATGCTTAATAAACACTTCTGAGGTAGAAAAAAATGAATACATAAATCTTCCCACAGTGGGGCATCAATTTTCTGTACAGTAAAAGTGGAAGTACTTGCCATTTGAAAGCACTGAAGTACACATCATTTTGTATATACCATATGCAGTGGAACCTTGGTGGTCGAACGCCTCTTGGACAAATCAGTTCAATCAAAAAAATATGAGGAAATGCCTTGGAGTTCAAACAAATGATCAGAGTTCGAACGGAGCAGAGTCGAGTGTGTTGAACGCAAGCTCAGTGTACAGTAGTTTGAACAGAGTCTCGTACTGTGTATTGTGTTTATTCATTACATTATGGCTACTTTAACCCTTAACCTTGAGTCTTAAGAAAAGCAGCAGTAGTTCTACTGAAAAGAAAAAGAGAAAAGTCATGAGAAAGTGAAAGAATCAACTACGATCAAGAGACAGAGAAGGGAAAAACTGCCACGCCCCCTCAAAGCCAGTCCCCCATCTCTCCCTAGCCATCCATCCATATACGCTGACACATCGCAACCAGAAAGGTATGTACTGTAAATAAATACAGTACATAATTAGGTGAATTATTACATATTATTATTATTATTATGTTTTACTTTTTGTACATTAATGTATGAATATGTTTCATAAATACACTCCTTTTCAAAGTACAGGGATCACTTTCCGTGGTTAATTGGGACCACGATCCGTGAAGTAGGCTCACCCCCCCAACCCCTACTGACTAACGTATGCGTACATGTATATGTGCATATAATATCAATAAATACATATTCAATGCTATAAATGCTTATAATAACAATTAAACATTAAAAAAATAACATAAGATGTAAATAAAATATAAACACACACACACATACAGATGGTATTGCATAAGAAGACGACATACATACATACATTCGCGTGTGCGTGCACACACAGATGCAACAATGTAAGTAGTTTTGATGGGAGATTTTTGGTTGTTTTGTTGGTTTCCGGTTTTTTTTTTTTTGCATAATTGGCCTTGTTTTTGTGGCATTTTCCTTAACTTTTTTCCCCCTATTCTTCCTTATTTTTTAGTATTTGATGAATACTTATTTATTTATTTTTAAAATCTACAATGCATTGAAACCGCATGGATTGAAGCACGAAGTAGCGAGGGATCCCTGTATATACAACCGTATTGACGGAAGTAGACATTCATCTGAACACATTAATGACTTTTAACTATTTCTAATGGGAAATATTGTTTCACATTTTCAAACAAATTGGTCCTGGACCATATTTTTGGAATGAATTGTGTTCAACTATGGAGGTTCCACTGTACAGTAGCCCCTCGTTATTCGCGGTTTGGTTCTGGCCCCAGCCGCGAATTAAGATAATCGGCCAGAATTTGAATCACGTGACAGTTGCTCGGCAGTCCGTGAATATGCTCATGCGCGAATGCAAAGCCGTGAATAGTTAAGGGCTTACTGTATATACTGAGGTAGACAGGGATCCCTCGCTACTTCGCGCTTCAATTCATGCGGCTTCAGTGCATTGCATTAAAAAAAAAAATTAATCAAATTTAAAAATATAGAAATTAAGGAAGAATAGATGGAAAAGTTAAGGACAATGCCGCAATACAAGGCCAATTATGCAAAAAAAAAAAAAAAACCCAAACAAAAACAAAAAACAACCCAAAACTCCCCATCAAAACCACAGTAGGCCCTCGATATTCGCAGGGGTTCGGTTCCGGCCCCTCCCACGAATGAAGATAATCTGCGAGTTCTGTACCCGGAAGTAAAACCCCATGTATCACGTTACATACCGTACGCGAATCAGCAGCCAGAAGTAAAATACTATGTATCTATTACATGGGCTAAAATGTGCTTCTTAAACACATTCTATAGACAGTCTTACTCATTAATTCAGTATAATGTAGTAAAATGTAGTAATGATTAAGAAAAACTTAATTTATTTACTGTGATATTTATTGATAATAAAATATAAACATTATCCCCCAGTGCAGCTAACTGGGTTATTAAAGGCGGGCCATATCTCTCACTGTCTATGGTGTGAGACATGTAAAAGAACCATTGCTGACTTTCGTAAAGAGTAGCTGCATAGCCGTCAGTGTGTTTCTGTCCTTTGCTAAAAGGTTGTGTCAGGAAGGGCATCCGACGTAAAAACCTATGCCAAATCAAAATTTGCGAATCAGAAGATTTGCTGTGGTGACTCCCGAGAAAGGGAAAAAGCCAAAAGGAAGAGAGAAAAAAATATATATAAACATTATACAGCATACCTATAAAAACACCTTTAAATTTTCTTTGAAACATACAGCATTGTAGTTTTCAAAAATGCCCACTACAGGAACGTATTGCATTAGGCATGAGATGACTGATTTCAGGTATGAACTGCATTAAATCCGAGCAGCTCAGCCATGCCCCTCAGCTGGAGTGAGTAGAAAACAGTTTTAGAGTGAGAGATCTAGAGAGCATTACAAACCAAAGAAGTGGTGATGTGATGTGAGTTAATCCTCTGGCGCAGAGGTGAGCATACTTTTGTTTATTGGGAGTAAATGAGAATAGTGAATTCAGGTATGAGCCACCGAGCAGCTCAGCCACGCCCCTCAGCCAAAGCGGAGAGTAAACAGTTAGTTAGAGGCACATCGCCAAAATCAAAATCCCCCAAAACACAGACCATAACAAAAAATACATAAAAGAACCATGCTACACCACAGTAAATAAAATCTAACACACAAACATTCTAAACATTACCTTAGGTAATGTACTTTAATAATAATTGAAAAAGACTTTAATAGTGGAGTGTTTTACAACAGTTCAGACGATTATTCCTCTTCAGGCACTTCAGAGGAAACTCATTTCTTCCGGAGAAAGTCTTATTTCTTCAGAAGAGACATCCAACGTCATTACCTTTTTCTGGTGCTTAGCAGGCGTTTGAGTGACATCATAGAACTTAATTGGTAATTAAAACACACTAAAAAAAAGGCTAATTGCAAACTTGCGCGTGAATGAGGAAAAAGAGGCATTATATCATCTCAACCAATCAGCAGGAAGGAGAACAGCCATTGGCTGAATTTGAATCACGTGAGAGTTGCTCGGCATTCCGCGAATACTCAAACCGTGAGTGCAAAACCGCGAATAGTCAAGGGCCTACTGTACTTTCATTTTTATATGAGATGCGCATTTGAGTGTGTGCACATGCATCCGTGTCCGCGTCTGTATGGATGTGTATTTATATCTTATTTACATCTTATGCATTATTTTTGAATGTTTAATTATTTTTATAAGCATTTATAGTGTTGAATATGTATTTATTGATATTATGTACACATATACGTCAGTCGATGATCCTACTTCGCGGAATTCGGCGGTTGTGGGGAAATCTCGGTCCCAATTAACCGCGGAAAGTGAGAGATCCCTGTATACACCATTGTCTGATGTTTGCAAATATAATGTACTATTATTCACAGATGTTCCTATTTTTATTTTATTGAAAATCTTACTAGTTTCTATCCAGTTTGTTAGTTAGCATCTGTATACTTTTATTTTTTTCTGTCACTGCCCCATGAACTGACATGTCTGCATCCCATTTCCATGAGTTCACAAGAATGAAACAAAATCCAAATGGCGGCCTTTTCAAATAAGCTAATGCAAACGACCAAATGGATTTATGCAGATTGCAACTTTAAAAGTGTAAGTAAAAACTACCAGACCATAAAAATATAGATATTGTGTCACATGCAAGTTTGGGAGGCTTTTACTTTTAGGTAAAATAACTTATGAATTAATTTAAATAAAATGAAACAGTCATACAACTATGAAAAAAAAAATCTGAATTTTAATTTCCGCATTGGGAATCAATAAAGGATTATCTTAAATAGTTAAAAATATTCTAACAAATTCCTTAATAACAATATCAACTCTTACACGATTGGATGTGCTAATCTCCATTTTCAAACTATGAGCAGTGTGTAAAGCTCTGACCAAGGAGGCAGCACCTTTCTCTCTGTAGATCAACTCAGTAGATGATATGTGTAGTTCAGTGTGAAGTGTGTAAGTGATGTACGGTACGGAATGATATCACAGGAGTAGGAGCTTTAACCCCTCTCTGTGACATTTTCATGAAGTGTGTAGGTTGTGTGACACAGTAGTACATCAGGACAGAAAGGCAAAGAGACAAAAGGTGCCCAGATAAAATGTGTCAGTCAGTCAGTAGGCGATCATATTTAGATAGGTCATGTGACATTTATCAAAGGGACAGAAAGATAAGGGAGATGGGAGACAGAGTCCTGTACCAAATTTTATGTACAACATAGATAGATAATAAGATGGCAATATGTATTCATATTGTTTAAATTATAAATATGATTCAGTGTATTGCACTGTATATGTTATTGTGATACTATTTTAATATCACAATATCACATACTTTAAAATACAGCGTAATTATACTTATAATTAAATATTGATTCTTCTATTATGGCAAATAATTAAAATTTTATCACATCATGAGTAAATACATTAAACTATATGAAGATATAAATTAAATTACTATTTAACCATATAGTTATAAATTTAGGAATATAATGATTTAATTTTGAACGTTTTGTCCTCCATACTATTTGAGTTTTCTTTGAGCAGTTTCTGCTTACTCCAACTCTGTTGGGTAAAATCTTATTCTTCATATTTAAACATCACTAGGTTTAGCTGGAACAACTATGATAAAATAAAAATTTAGATATTTAGCTTATTAAATATTTAATTATTTAGATTAAATTATGCAGAACATGCTACATATTTGCCTACATACAGGTTAACTCAATTCAGTGTGTGTTTGTTACCATGTACTCTGCAAAGGTAAATTTCTTTTATTACCTACGAATAATTGAAGATGATTTTTAAAGATACATTTTAAGAATTAAAATTAATTTTAAATAAATACATTTTTAAATAAATACATTTACCCTCAGTACCAAAGAAGAGATTTATGGATGTGGTAAAGGAAGACATGAAGGTCGTTGGAGTCAAAAAACAAGATGCAGAGGACAGGGTGAGATGGAAACGGATGATTTGCTGTGGCGACCCCTGAAGGGAGCAGCCGAAAGGAAAATAAGACATTTACCCTCAGTGCAGCCAACTGGGCTATCAAAGGCCGGCCATGTCTCTCAATGTCTATGGTGTAAGGCTGTAAACCATTGGTGACTTTCGGCAAGAGTAGCTGCATAGCCTTAAGCGTGTTTCCGCCCTGCGATGCCCTGGCAAGCTGTCCAGGGTGTACTCTGCTCTCGCCCGGAGTCGACTGGGATGGGTGCCAGCCTCCCTATGACCCTAATTAGGATTACCCTTTTAATGCCCAGCAGGACCATATGGTTCTCTTTCAAAAAATGCGAATAACTACAAGACTTTGTGGTCGCCTAATGCAACACAGCTTGATCACATGTGCCTCAGTTCAGCTGTGAGACGACCTTAAGTGCGCAGGATCGTGTTGTTCAAGAATTTGTGAGCGTGTTATTATTTGTTATTATTATGTTATTGTTTTATTATTACTAATGTATTATAATTTTGTTGAAAGAAATGTGTTCGGGGTGTTTCCTTAGGCTTTTTTGATTACAAAAAACAAGTGATAAAATCTTTTAACTGCAAAAAATAATTCGAGCCTCAAAGGGTTAAGCGGTTACAGAAAATGAATGAATACATTTAAATCATTTACCAATTTATTTATGATTTTTAAAGAATATATTTCAAGAAAGTTAATTTAATTACTACCAAGAATTTTCAAAATCAAACCATACAAATGAAATTTCTTTCTTCCTTTCGGCTTTTTTCCTTTTCTCGGGAGTCGCCACAGCGAATCATCTGATTCACACATTTGATTTGGCATACGTTTTTACATCGGATGCGCTTCCTGTCACAACCATTTAGCAAGGGACAGAAACACGGTGATGGCTTTGCAGCTACTCTTTACAAAAGTCAGCAATGGTTCTTTTACATGCCTCACACCATAGACAGTGAGAGACATGGCCCGCCTTTGATAATCCAGTTAGCTGCACTGGGGGGGGGGGGGGGGGGGGGCAGTGACAACCCTGTGGGGACTCGAACCCCCAACCTTAGGATCAGCGATCCTGCGCCCTATCCACTAGACCACCACTGCCCCTCCAATAGACCACCACTGCCCCTCCACTAGATTAAATAACTTTTAAAATAATGCTTTTTGTTAATATAGCTTTTAATATACTGTACTGAATGGGGAAGTGGTGGTCTAGTGGTATAGGGCACAGGATTGCTGATCCTAAGGTTGGGGGTTCGAGTCCCACTCTCCACAGGGTTATCACTGCCCCCCCCCCCAGTGATATATATATACATATATACATATACATACATAGAGGATTGGGGGTTCGAGTCCCACTCTCCACAAGGTTGTCACTGCCCCCCCCCCCCCAGTGCAGCTAACTGGGTTTTCAAAGGCGGGCCATGTCTCTCACTGTCTATGGTGAGAAGCCTGTACAAGAACCTGCAAAATCAAACGTGTGAATCATTTGCTGTGGCGACCCCTGATAAAAAAAAAAAAGGAGGGGGGAGGCGAAAGGAAATCTCATCTCAAATCTCTCTCTCATAGCTATTTTGAGTCACATTTTATAATCACGAGACTGGTGTTGGGACACTAGAGGGTCCTTCTGGCGCTAAAGCAAAAACAACTGATAGATTTGGGAGGAAAATCTAATATTTTGTAAATGGTTTGATTTTATTATAGCATGCCACATTTTGAAATAGTCGCATAATCAGCTGGCGAGCTTGTCAATAAATACTGCGCGTGTTTACACCCGTCACGTCTTAAAGTATTAACGCCTAACCTGATCACGTGACTACTGCACCGGAAATACATTCTGAATAGACCACGTAAAAATACAAATACTGTATTACATACAAAGCACATATGATATGTCATTGATACCCGATGCTAAATTTACTCATTGATAATAATAATAATGCTAATTTACTATTAAACCATAAAGTTAACAACCTGAACAGGTCTTATAAAAATGCATATGACAGTAAAAGCGACAGTTATTATCTCGTTATAGACACCTTTACACACTCTGTTTACAATATACATTCTGTAGACGTCATTAAAACACCCGTTCGTGGCTAAGCAGCTGTGAACTGTTGAATTGTAACCCTAAATTATTCGGAGGTCACCTCACAATTGCTTCGTAAGGGAGTAAGGAAAAGTGTAAACACCACAACAGAATGACTTACTTACCATCCAAAAAAGCGAACATTCAAAATTTCAGGAATATTCTATTTGAATAATCTGTGAAATAGCCAACAGGCTAATTGTTTCTCTTATCACCAGCCGCTTCTTTCCTTTCCGGTACGCAGGAGCACTCTCTTTCGACTGATTGGGTGATTCAAAAGCATACCGCGCTGTGATTGGTTAAGCGTCATTCGCACTGTGTCACGTTCCAGCTTTCATTGTCGGTAGTAACTGTAACCATAGGAACCCCAAGCGGAACACTCACTACCAAAGCCACAGGTTGGCAGGGACACTAAAGTGGCGTGTTAGGACTTATCTCTAAAGCCATTGGTGTCTTTTTATCAGCTTTTTTTCCCTTTCAGCTGTTCAGCTGTTCCCTTCAGGGGTCGCTACAGCGAATCATATGCCTCCATCTCACCCTATCCTCTGCATCTTCTTCTCTTACACCAACTATCTACATGTCCTCCTTCACCACATCCATAAATCTCCTCATCGGTCTTCCTGTTGGCCTTCTGCCTGTTAATTCCAACCTAAACATCCTACTACATCCTACTATATTCACTATCCCTCCTCTGTACATGTCCGAACCATCTCAATCTAACCTCTTTGACTTTGTCTCGAAAAGATCTTACATGTGCTGTCCCTCTGATGTACTCATTCCTGATCCGATTCATCATTGTTACTCCCAAAGAGAACCTCATCAGTTCAGTTCAGTTCATTTTCTGTAACCGCTTAATCCGAATTAGGGTCGCGGGGAGGCTGGCACCCATCCCAGCCAACTTCGGGCGAGGGCAGAGTACACCCTGGACAGCTCGCCAGGCCATCGCAGGGCGGAAACACGCTGACGGCTTTGCAGCCTACTCTTGTCGAAAATCAGCAATGGTTCTTTTATATGCCTCACACCATAGACAGTGAGAGACATGGCCGGCCTTTGATAACCCAGTTAGCTGCACTGGGGGGGACAGTGACAACCTTGTGGAGAGTGGGAATCGAACCCCCAAACTTTGGATCAGCGATCCGACGCCTTATACCACTAGACCACCACTGCCCCCTCCAAAAGAGAACCTAAACATTTTCATCTCTGCTACCTACAGCTCTGCCTCCTGTCTTTTCCTCAGTGCCACTGTTTCTAAACTATGCAACATTGCTGGCCTCATCACCGTTTTGTACACTTTCCCTTTCATTCCCTCCTATCACACATCACACCGGACATTTTTCTCCAGCCATTCCAACCTGCCTGCACATACTTCTTCACCTTGTTTCCACACTCTCCATTGCTCTCGGCTGATGAGCCTAAGTACTTAAAACCCTCCACCTTCTTTATCTCTGCTCCCTGTAACCTCACCGTTCCTCTTGTGTTCTTCTCCTTCACACAGATGTATTCTGTCTTACCCCAGACAACCTTCATTCCTCTCCTTTTCAGGGCATACCTCCACCTCTCTAGATTTTCCTGCACTTGTTCTCTGCTCGCACTACAGAGCACAATGTCATCTCCAAACATCATAGTCCATGAAGATTCTTGTCTAACCTCGTCTGTCAGCCTGTCCATCACCATAGCAAACAAGAATGGGCTCAGCGCTGACCCTTGATGCAGTCCCACCTCCACCTGAACTCTTCTGTCACGCCCTCACCATTGTCTTAAACTCTCATACGTGTCCTGCACCACTTTAACATACTTCTCTGCCACTCCAGACTTCCTTATGCAATACCACAGTTCCTCTCTTGGCACCCTGTCATATGCTTTCTCCAGATCCACAAAGGCACAATGTAGCTCCCTCTGACCTTCTCTGTACTTCTCTATTAACATGTTCAAAGCAAACACTGCATTTGTGGTGCTCTTTCTTGGCATGAAACCAAACTGTTGTTCACAAATTCTGACCTCTGCCCTTAATCTAGCTTTCACTATTCTTTCCCATAACTTCATCATATGGCTCATCATCTTTCTCCCTATGTAGTTGCTACAACTAGTGTCTGCTAGTTGTCTATTGCTACCTCTCCTAGACACTTCCATACCGCCACAGGTATGTCATCAGGTCCAACTGCCTTTCCACTCATCATCCTCTTCAATGCCCTCCTCACTTCACCCTTACTAATCTTTGCTACTTCCTGGTCCTCAACGCTCACCTCTTCTACCTTTGTTCTCTCTCATTTTCCTCATTCATCAGCTCATCAGAGTACGTACTCTTTCTATTTTCACAGCACACTTCTGTCATGAGTCAATACATTTCCCTCTCTGTCCTTAATCACTCTAACTTGCTGCACATCTTTCCCATCTCTATTTCTCTGCTGTGTCACCCTGTATAAATCATTTTCTCCCTCATTACTGTCCAACCTAGCATACATGTCATCATACTCCCTTTGCTTGGCCTTTGACACAGCTACTTTTGCCTTACGCTGAGTATTCCCGCACTCTCTTCGGTCCTCTCAATGTCCCACTTCTTCTTAGCTAACTTCTTTCCTTCCAGAGGACACACCGAGTATTTTCCTACCTGTCTCCCTGATCACATTAGCTGTAGTTTACCAGTCATCTGGAAACGTTTCCTGAACTCCTAAAGCCGGTTTCAACTTCTCCTTGAAAACAACACGACACTGTTCATTTTTCAGCTTCCACCACTTTGTCTTCTGCTCTGTCTTTGCCTTCTTCACCTTCCTCACCATCAGCGTCATCCTGCACACCATCATCCTATGCTGTCTGGTAACACTCACCCACTACTACATTACACATTATTACTGCAGTCATTGACCTTCAAATTACATCGTCTACACAAGATGTAGTCTACCTGTGTGCTCCTACCTCCTCTTTTATAAGTCAACCCATCCTCCTGTCTCTTCTGGAGGAAAGTATTCACCACAGCCATTTCCATCCTTTTTGAAAAATCTATCAACATCTGTCCTTCTGTGTTCCTGTCCTGGATACCATCACTTCTTTGTCCCTTCTGTTGCCTGTACCAACATGTCCATTGAAGTCTGCACCAATGACCACTCTTTCACCTCTGGGGGTACTCTGCATCGCTTCATCTAGCTCATTCTAGAATCTCTTCTTCTAGCTCGCATCCTGCCTATGGGGCATAAGCACTAAAGACATTGAACATCACTCTTCAATTTCTAACCTGATGCTCATCACTCTGTCTGGCTCTCTAGAACTCTGTCGTAGTTCCAACATTCAAAATCCCTACTCTCAGTCTTAGACTCATGCCTTTCCTCTTCTCTCTCTGCCTACGGACACGCCTCCCGTCTCTCCTTCTTTGACCAACAGTAGTCCAGTTTCCACCACACCCTGTTGGTTAACAGCAATAATGGCGGTCGTCGTTAACCCAAGACTTGACTGGTTTGGAAGTCACATTGATGATCCGCATAGTAGATTTGGCACAGGTTTTACATCAGATGTCCTTCCTGACACAAACCTCTGCATTTATCCGATTATCTGGCTTGGTACTGGTGTGAGAAAGAAAACTGGCTTGTGCCCTCCCTCACGACCTCATTTTATATATATATACTAGTCCTTCTCAAAAAATTAGTATATTGTGATAAAGTTAATTATTTTCTGTAATGTACTGATAAAAATTAAACTTTCATATATTTTAGATTCATTGCACACCAACTGAAATATTTCAGGTCTTTTATTGTTTTAATGCTGATGATTTTGGCATACAGCTCATGAAAACCCAAAATTCCTATCTCAAAAAATTAGCATATCATGAAAAGGTAGTCTAAACGAGCTATTAACCTAATCATCTGAATCAACCAATTAACTCTAAACACCTGCAAAAGATTCCTGAGGCTTTTAAAATCTCCCAGCCTGGTTCATTACTCAAAACCGCAATCATTGGTAAGACTGCCGACCTGACTGCTGTCCAGAAGGCCATCATTGACACCCTCAAGCAAGAGGGTAAGATACAGAAAGAAATCTCTGAGCAAATAGGCTGTTCCCAGAGTGCTGTATCAAGGCACCTCAGTGGGACGTCTGTGGGAAGGAAAAATGTGGCAGAAAACGCTGCACAACCAGAAGAGGTGACCGGACCCTGAGGAAGGTTAAGCCACTTTTGAACCAGACACAGTGGCAGAAGCGCCTGACCTGGGCTACAGAGAAACAGCACTGGACTGTTGCTCAGTGGTCCAAAGTACTTTTTTCGGATGACAGCAATCAAGGTGCCAGAGTCTGGAGGAAGACTGAGGAGAAGGAAATGCCAAAATTTCTGAAGTCCAGTGTCAAGTAGCCATAGTCAGTGATGGTCTGGGGTGCCATGTCAGCTGCTGGTGTTGGTCCACTGTGTTTTATCAAGGGCAGGGTCAATGCAGCTAGCTATCAGGAGATTTTGGAGCACTTCATCCTTCCATCAGCTGAAAAGCTTTATGGAGATGAAGATTTTCATTTTTCAGCACGACCTGGCACCTGCTCACAGTGCCAAAACCACTGCTAAATGGTTTACTGACCATGGTATTACTGTGCTCAATTGGCCTGCCAACTCTCCTGACCTGAACCCCATAGAGAATCACACACACACACACACACACACACACACACACACACACACACACACACACACACACACACACACACACACACACACACACACACACACACACACAGAGCGCCCTCCATAATTATTGTCACCCATGGTTAACATGTGTTCTTTAGCTTTCAAGAAATTCAGTTTGTTTTAAAATAATGTTTGACTTCAATTTAAAAAAGAGGAAAATCCAGCCCTTAATTTAAATGCATTTATTCAGTGGGGGGGAGGGTCCTACATTAAGAAATATTTTTTACATCAAGTCATGAGTGGCACAATTATTAGCACCCTTTATATTTTGTACAACTCCTTATATCTACAAAACAGCACCTTATCTTCTATAATATTTCACAAGATGGGAAAATACAGAAAGAGGGAGCTTGGACCAGTCTTCTTTGCACAATCTCTCTAAATCCAGCGATCTGGGTTCTCTCCTCTGCGCTCTCCTTTTCAGTTCAGTCCACGGATTTTCAATGGGGTTGAGATCTGGGGCCTGAGATGGCCATGAAAGGAGCTTGATTCTGTGTCTGGTGAACAATTTCTGTGCAGATTTGGCCACATGTTTAGGGTCATTTTCTTGCTGAAAGACCCAGTGATAACCCATCTTCAGACTTCTGGCAGAGGTCATCAGATTTAAAATGTCCTGGCATTTCAAAGCATCCATGATGCTATGCACCCTAACAAGGTTTCCCGGGCCTCTGTAAGAGAAACAGGCCCACAGCATCACCAGTCCTCCCTCATACTTCACAGTGGGCATGAGGTGCTTTTCTGTACACTCATATTTTGTGTTCCGCCAGACCCACTTCATGTTTGTTGCCAAAAAAGCTCTATTTTGGTCTCATCTGACTAAAGCAAAAAGTCCCACTTAAAGTCCCAGTACTGCTTAGCGAACTCTAGACAGTTGTGTTTCTGATTGTGAGTAAGAAAAAGTTTTAATGTTTTTCCATGGCTCCATAGTTTTTTCCTTGCATGCCTCCCAAACAGCTTGTTGGCATGTGGACCTGATGGTTGTTTTGGAGACTTTGTGACCCCAAGATGCTCCCATTTGTTGATATTTGGGGGCGTCTATTATTAAAAGATTTCCTTTTTCTTCACTTTAATGTGTTTTCCAATAAATAAGTAAAGAATATTTATCATCATAAACAATGCAATGAAAAAAAATCCATGGCATGACTGAAGCAGCGGGGACGGTCTGCTCTAAAATTAGACAGATTCACAGGAGACTTACAAATGGTTTTTCACCAACAGTGCACCAAATTAATTTTTTTTTTTAACAGATGAAAGCTTTAGGGATTTCTTTTTGTGAAAATCTCACCAGTATCTTTAATATATCTATATATATATATATATATATATATATATATATATCATAGCTCATCTTCATTTTGATGCTTTTATGCATTTATTTGGCATTCTCTCTTTATTTGTATCTTATGTGAGTCTTTCGTTCCACTCTGACATATGGTCACACAGCAAGAGAGACAGAGAGAAAGAGAGAGAGAGACAGAGACAGAGAGAGAGAGAGAGAGAGAGAGAGAGGCACATACACACGGTCCTAAAAACACACCAAACAGGGTGAGATGAGCTCCTGGGCTCATCTTCTTTTGTCCTCTCCTAACCTGGTTACACCTTCAAGTAACAATTTCAGTAATTTTCTGCTCCTGCACCTACATGAGCACCAAGTGCTGCTCACTAAGGCAGCAAGGTTAAACGAGGCAACAAACTAAAAAGTCGCACTGGAGTCACACATGCAAAGGAGCGGCACGTTTATCACCCAGGTATGTATTTATTCCACTTCAGTAAGGGATTATAAAATGAAAAAAGAAAGGACTTACAATACTATCTATCTATCTATCTATCTATCTATCTATCTATCTATCTATCTATCTATCTATCTGTGTGTGTGTGTGTGTGTGTGTGTGTGTTCAACTTTAAATACAAAACACTACATCACAATCATACTTTTAGGTTTTCAGAGGTTTTTATTCTATAATGGTGACCCCTGAGAAAAAAGGGAACAGCTGAAAGGAAAAGAAGAAGAAATGTCAGTATGAAAAGTCCATATAAACATATCAAACATATATCTCGTTAGGAGCACACTTTTAGGTGTTAGGTGTTGATCCAGGTAAAATTGATGTAACTGAGCAAATGATGGACATTGCAGGTATGTATCATTTAATGCCACCTGCACTACATTACATAGTACAGTATACACTAAACAAATATGTCACACATCCACTGGGATTCCCATAAAAGTCATCTAATGTATGACTGAATTGGCTCGGAATTACCTCAATGCTATTGCTATCTTTAACGCTGGTCCAGCAGTTATTCATATTTTCATGTGGGTGTCCAATACCACTGTTCTGGATTATGATACAGAATGCTATATTCTGATCCATTGTCATTATTTTTATAGTTTATATTTTTCGTAAAGTTTTTTTTTTTTTTTTTAATAACTAATTCACACAGATCTTAAACATAATTAGCAGTAGAGTAATGAGATCAGTGTAAACTGGGCTCCATAAAGATTTTTAGTGCATACTACAGGAAACAAAAAAGAAGGAAAGAAAAGCAACTGAGTGGGATTTTTGTTGTTGGTTTTTTTTTTTTTTTTTACAGTTTATATGTAAAACTTTAAGCATTACACTGGGGCAGCTCAGTTAGTCAGATGAACAGTTCTGTTTTGTTATGTATCCATTTTAATGCTTAATAATGACCATGCCTGTTGTTATGTATACAGTATTACCCAGCCAAACTCTAACGGTCTCAAATTTTGATTCAAGTACTATCCACTTGTAGTATATACAGTCTGTCTTCCTTTCGGCTTTTTCCCTTTTACTTGGGAGTCGCCACAGCGAATCATATGATTCGCACGTTTGATTTGGCAGAGGTTTTTTTACGTCGGATGCCCTTCCTGTCACAACCCTTTTTAGCAAGGGACAGAAACACGCTGACGACTTTGCAGCTACTCTTTACGAAAGTCAGCAATGGTTGTTTTACATGCCTCTCACCATAGACAGTGAGAGACATGGCCCGCCTTTGATAACCCAGTTAGCTGCACTGGGATGGGGGGGGGGGGGGGGGTGCAGCAGTGATAACCCTGTGGAGAGTGGGACTCAAAGCCCCAACCTTTGGATCAGCGATTCAGCACCCTATACCACTAGACCACCACTGCCCCCTACTTGCAGTATATACAGTAGCCTGTAAAATTATTTTTACACACTTGAACGTTTTCACATTTTGTCACATTACAACCACAAACTCCTTCAGCATAGCTTTTTTTATTATCATTATTTGATGGGATCTTTAAGTTCTGGACTCTAACTGAGCCCCAAGAAAACTTTGAGAAAAAAGTAGATTTTTGGCTTTTTTTGCTATTCCATCTGCACCATTCAACATCGACGAGTAGTTAGCAGATAGTCACCCTGATAGTATATTTAGGGAACCTTGATAAGCCTGGAAATTCAAGAATCGTTCTTGAATATAGTCATCATGATGCTCTCTCCACCATACATCACAGTTGGGATGATATTTTGTTGTGTCATACAGTACATGTTATACAAGGTGCTGTCCATTCTTTCTGAACAATCGAACTATGTTTCCTCAATTCACAAAGCATTTTTGCATTGTTGAGTGTCAGGGTGCTCTTTGGTAAACTTCAGCTGCACAATAGTGTTTTCTGGAGAGCGGCTTTCTCTGTGGTGTTCTGTCATAGACACTCAAAATGTTTAATATTTTGCTTATGGTAGGCTCCTGAACAGAGAAAATATGTCTCAACAATAGATATGACATGTTTTTCTTTGCTCATAAATATTTTTTGGAAAACAGTTTTACATTGCCTTTCAATGGATAGTTGGACTCTCTTCAATTTGCCTAACCACTTAAATCAATCATACTAGGGTCGCGGGGGGAGGCTGAAGCACGTCTCCTCTGTATCTGGGCGAATAAGGGGTGTCCTCTGAATAGCTAAACATTCCATCGCAAGACCACTGCACATAAACACTCACATTCATACTCACATTGGGGGGGTAATATTGGAACAGCCAATTAGCCTAGTGTGCATGTATCTGGACTGTGAGAGGAAACCGGACTACCCACGCAAACACAGGGAAAACAAACTCCATTACAGAGACCTGAGCCAAGTTTGGGACTCAAACCTGGGATTTTCTTGCTGTATTGTTTATGTGCCAACCTCTCTACCGACAGGCCTCCCTGTACTAATAAATAAACCGTACAACTGTTGCATCTTCAGTAACCGAACAACTAAATGTCAGCACTTTGTATCGATCAGAGTTTGATTTTAAACAAAAGGAAGTTTAACATTTTATGCAGTATTTCAGAAACTGTGAGTACTAAAACACCTCAAAAAGTGGATACAGTTAACAAACAACAACAACAACAACAAAAATGGGCGGTGGTGGCCTGGTGGTAAAGGTGCTGTCATAGACACTCAAACTGTTTAATGTTTTGCTTATGGTAGGCTCCTGAACATAGATATTAGTCGGTTCCTCTAATTTCTGCAAACCTTTATCTTTTACTTGAGTTCTTCTTTACCTAACTGAGGTTTCTTTATTGAGCCTGTAGAGTTTTCTTGGCACTTGAAGCAAGACTAGTCACAATATTAATCTATCATTTGTCTAACTGTGAACGTAAAATCTACTAATCTATTTGAGATTGCTTTGAAACCAGTTTCAGCTTTCTGCAAATCAACAATTCTTTATCTTATGTGTACTGTATGTAATCTCTCTTTTGCACGGCAGGCTTTACATTAGCAGATGATGAATAACAAACTCAAACTGTTTAAAGTAAAATGAAGTGTCCGTAATTAGACTACAGGTTTGCTGATTCCTGACTCTAAAATATTTTTATAACAATAACATACAAACAGCTAAGATTCTTTAACGAAAGAAACTTTCAGGTATTTGTTGAGAAGGACATTCATTTTTATCTGATTAAAATGGCTTTCAGGGTGCCATGGTGGCATTAACATATCAACCTCACAGCAATAATGTCCTAGGCTCGAGTCCCACACTTGGGTGTTTCTATGTGCAGTTTGGATGTTCTCCCAGTGCTTACATGGGTTTCCTTCCACTTTCCAAAGACATGCACAGTAACCTAAGTGTGGGTGGGAATGGTTGTGTGTGTTTTCCCTGCAGTATCCAGGTGAACTGTTCAAGGTGTACCCCACCTTCACCTTGTGCTGGTTGAGATAGGCCCCAGCCTCTCTGCAATCCTAGTAGAGTTAGAATTTTCAAAAAATGAGTGAGGGATGAGTGAAATGGATTTTACCATTACACTGAATCCATATTGTAGACAAGATTGCAGTGCATGCAGATGCAGAGGTCTGGCGTCCTTCACATAAAGATCTCTATTTTTTTAAATTAAATTTCATTGACACATCATATACAGATAAGGGAATTAGAATTTTTTTTAGTATATTTTTTCTTGGTTCAAAAAAAAAAAAAAAAAAAAAAAATATATATATATATATATATATATATATATATATATATATATATATATTTTTTTTTTTTTTTTACTTCATCAAGTCGGGCCCTCCAGCTCTCATTGGAGCGATTCGCAGCTGAGTGCGAAGCAGCCGGGATGAAGATCAGTACCTCCAAGTCCGAGGCCATGGTTCTCAGTCGGACAATGGTGGAATGCACCCTCCGGGTCAGGAATGAGGTCCTGCCCCAAGTGGAGCAGTTTAAGTATCTTGGGGTCTTGTTTACGAGTGAGGGAAGGATGGAGCGAGAGATCGACAGACGGATCGCTGCAGCCTCTGCTGTTAAGCGGTGCCTGTACCGGTCCGTCGTGGTGTAGAAGGAGCTGAGCCGCAAGGCAAAGCTCTCAATTTACCAGTCAATCTACGTTCCAACCCTCACCTATGGTCACGAGCTTTGGGTAATGACCGAAAGAACAAGATCACGGATACAAGCGGCTGAAATGAGCTTCCTTCGCCGGGTGGCGGGGTTCTCCCTTAGAGATAAGGTGAGAAGCTCCGCCATCCGGGGAGAGCTCGGAGTAGATCCGCTGCTCCTCCGCATTG
>CM045735.1:19784748-19837248 GCA_024760905.1 Plotosus lineatus | reverse complement strand
TGTGCACGCTTATGCAAATGAAGTATTTAAATGAGATAGTGGTTAGCACTTTCAACTTCGAGCAAGAAAGTCCTCAGTTCAAGCCCCATGTCCAGCAAGAATGTCTCGTTGTGGAGTTTACATGTTAGTCCTGTGCTGCTGTGGGTTTTATCTGGGTATTTCCAGTTTTTGTTCCACAGTCCAAGACATATACATTAGATTAATTGGATATTCTCAGTAGCCCTTAGGTGTGAATACAATTGTGAATGATTATGAGGGTTAAGCTGCAATAGCCTGGTGAGCTGTTCTGGGGGTAACCCAACTTTGCGTAAGGTACTCCCTGATGTTGTATAACCTCCTTTCAACCCTAATAAAGATTAAAGTGGTCTGTAAAATTAAATTAAAACAAGAGCACTATTTCCCCATCAGTTTGCTAGCTTGCTTAGCGATGGCACTGCAGTTACGTAAAGTGAAATATAAGGCAAGCCTTCCAAACTGTCCTGTTAAACATGAACATGAGAATATTTTTCATTCACAGGTGGTTTTACTATCTGTCTTCTTTTCGGCTTTTTCCCTTTTACTCGAGAGTCGCCACAGCCAATCATCTGATTCGCACGTTTGATTTGGCAGAGTTTTTTTTTTTACGTCGGATGCGGTTCCTGTCACAACCCTTTTTTTTTTTTTTTTTAGCAAGGGACAGAAACACGCTGACGACTTTGCAGCTACTCTTTACGAAAGTCAGCAATGGTTCTTTTACATGCCTCTCACCATAGACAGTGAGAGACATGGCCCGCCTTTGATAACCCAGTTAGCCGCACTGGGGGGACAGTGATAACCTTGTGGAGAGTGGGACTCGAACCCCCAACCTTTGGATCAGCGATCCAGCACCCTATACCACTAGACCATCACTGCCCCTCTCACAGGTGGTTTTACTGACATTTTAAAATTGGGAATCTGCTAAAATTCAGTAGTTTGTATTAGCTGTACTCTCACTCTCACGAGTACAAGAATGGCAATAATAAGAGTATAGTAATATTAAACTAAATGCAGCCATGAGGTGGGGGGGGTACTAACCAGTGTCTCTCCCCCTCATGCCGGTCCCAAGCCCGGAGAAATGCAGAGGGTTGTGTCAGGAAGGGCATTCGACGTAAAACCAATGCCAATTACTTAAAATGCAAATCAAAAGTATTACCTCCATACCGGATCGGTCGAGGTCTGGTTATAACAACGACCGCCATCAGTGCTGTCAATCAACAGGGTGCTGATGGAAATTGACTACTGTTGGTCAAGACGCCAAGAAGGAGAGGTGGGAGGCGTGTCCTGTAGGCAGAGAGAGAAGAGGAAAGGCCTGAGTCTAGCACTGAGAGTGGGGACTTTGAATGTTGGAACTATGCACAGAAAAGGTAGAGAGCTCGTTGACATCAAGCAAAGGAGGAAGGTGGACATACTGTGTGTTCAGGAGACCAGGTGGAAAAGGTAGCAGCTAAAAGCTTAGGAGCAGGGTTTAAGCTATTTTATCACGGTGTGGATGGGAAGAGAAATGGAGTCGGAGTCATCTTGAAGGAGGAGTTTGTCAGGAATGTTCTAAAAGTGAAAAGAGTGTCAGACAGAGTGATGAATCTCAAGTTAGAAATTGAAGGTGTAATGCTCAATGTTGTTAGTGGTTATGCCCCACAGGCAGGATGTGGAGCTAGAGAGAAGGAGAGATTCTGGAGTGACTTAGATGAAGTGATGCAGAGTACCCCCAGAGGTGAAAGAGTGGTCATAGGTGCAGACTTCAATGGACATGTTGGGGCAGGCAACAGAGGGGACGAGGAAGTGATGGGCAGGTTTGGTATCCAGGACAGGAACGCAGAAGGACAGATGTTGATAGATTTTGCAAAAAGGATGGAAATGGCTGTGGTGAATACTTTCTTTGAGAAGAAACAGGAGCATAGGGGGACTTATGAAAGCGGAGGTAGGCGCACACAGGTAGACTACATCTTGTGTAGGCGATGTAATTTGAAGGAAGTCAGTGACTGCAAAGTCATCGTGGTGAGAGTGTTGCTAAACAGCATAGGATGGTGGTGTGCAGGATGACTCTGATGGTGAGAAAGGTGAAAAGGCAAAGGCAGAGCAGAAGACAAGGTGGTGGAAGCTGAAAAGGAAGAGTGTCGTGTTGTCTTCAAAGAGGAGTTGAAACAGGCTTTGGGTGGCCAGAAGGGCTTCCAAATGACTGGACAACCACAGCAAATGTGATCAGGACACAGGTAGGAGAGTACTTGGTGTGTCCTCTGGAAGGAAAGTAGATAAGGAGACTTGGTGGTGGAATGAGGAAGTGCAGGAGTGTGTACAAAGGAAGAGGTTAGCCAAGAAGAAGTGGGACATTGAGAGGACCGAAGAGAGTAAACAGGAGTACAGGAGACACAGCATAAGGCTAAAGTAGCAGTGGCTAAGGCCAAACAGAGGGCATATGATGACTTGTATGATAGGTTGGATAGTAAAGAGGGAGAAAATGATCTATACAGGTTGGCACAGCAGAGAAATAGAGAGATGGAAGGACGTGCAGCAAGTTAGATTGATAAAGGACAGAGAGGGAACTCTATTGACTAATGACAGAAGTGTGCTGGGAAGATGGAAAGAGTACTTTTGAAGAGCTGATGAATGAGGAAAATGAGAGAGAAAAAAGAGTAGAAGAGGTAACCATTGAGGAGCAGGATGTAGCAAAGATCAGTAAGGGTGAAGTGAGAAGGGCATTGAAGAGGATGAAGAATGGAAAGGCAGTTGGTCCTGATGATATACCTGTGGAGGTATGGAAGTGTCTAGAGAGGTAGCAGTAGATTTTCTGACAAGAACATTCAACACGGTACTAGAGAGTGAGCAGATGCCAGAGGAGTGGAGGAGAAGTGTGCTGGGTGCCCATTTTTAAGAACAAGGGAGACGTGCAGAGTTGCAGCAACTACAGAGGGATAAAGTTGATGAGCCATACGATGAAGTTATGGGAAAGAATAGTGGAAGCTAGACTAAGGGCAGAGGTCAGCATTTGTGAACAACAGTTTGGTTTCATGCCAAGAAAGAGCACCACAGATGCAATGTTTGCCTTGAGGATGTTAATAGAGAAGTACAGAGAAGGTCAGAGGGAGCTACATTGTGCCTTTGTAGATCTGGAAAAGCATATGACAGGGTGCCAAGAGAAGAACTGTGGTATTGCATGAGGAAGTCTGGAGTGGCAGAGAAGTATGTTAGAGTGGTGCAGGACATGTATGAGAGATGTAAGACAGTGGTGAGGTGTGCTGTCGGTGTGACCGATTTAATTCAAGGTTGAGGTGGGACTGCATCAAGGGTCAGCTCTGAGCCCCTTCTTGTTTGCTATGGTAATGGACAGGCTGACAGACGAGGTGAGACAAGAATCTCCATGGACTATGATGTTTGCAGATGACATCGTGATCTGTAGTGAGAGCAGAGAACAAGTGCAGGAAAATCTAGAGAGGTGGAGGTATGCCCTGGAAAGGAGAGGAATGAAGGTTAGCCTCAGAAAATCAGAATACATGTGTGTGAATGAGAAGGACCCAGGAGGAACGGTGGATGTTACAGGGAGCAGAGATAACGAAGGTGGAGGATTTTAAGTACTTAGGCTCAACAATCCAGAGCAATGGAGAGTGTGGAAAAGAGGTGAAGAAGCGTGCAGGCAGGCTGGAATGGTTGGAGAAAAGTATCCGTGTGATGTGCGATAGGAGAGTGTCAGCAAGAATGAAGGGAAAAGTGTACAAGATGGTGGTGAGGCCAGCGATGTTGTATGGCTTAGAAACAGTGGCGCTGAGGAAAAGGCAGGAGGCAGAGCTGGAGGTAGCGGAGATGAAAATGTTGAGGTTCTCCCTGGGAGTAACGAGGATGGATAGGATCAGAAATGAGTATATCAGAGGGACAGCCCACGTAAGATGTTTTGGAGACAAAGTCAGAGAGGCGAGATTGAGATGGTTTGAACATGTACAGAGGAGGGATAGTGAGTATATTGGCAGTAGGATGCTGAGGTTGGAACTACCAGGCAGAAGGCCTCGAGGAAGACCGAAGAAGAGATTTATGGATGTGGTGAAGGAAGACATGAAGGTCGTTGGAGTCAGAAAAGAAGATGCGGAGGACAGGGTGAGGTGGAGGCGGATGATTTGCTGTGGCGACCCCTGAAGGGAGCAGCCGAAAGTAAAAGAAGAAGAAGAAGTAATATTAAACTAATAAATTATATATGAACTGGTGAACTTCTGAATATAATAAAACATAATCACATCATCCACGCTTCTTTTCACATAGATGTCAGTGTCGCCATCCTCTGTGAGGATTTATTACTTGTTTTTTTTTCTTCACAAAGAGGATTTTAATAACAATAACATATTTTTATGTTTATATACATATACTAGCTTTTAGTAAGTTTAAGTTTAATTTCTCTTTAATGGTTTAGTGGGATCACATTATGTTGGGAAATATTGCATAAGAATTTGCTTCAAAGATGGTGTGGAAGAGTATGGAAAAGAGGTGAAGAGTGTGGAAAAGAGGTGAAGAAACGTGTGCAGGCAGGCTGGAATGGTTGGAAAAAAGTGTCCGGTGTGATGTGCGATAGGAGAGTGTCAGCAAGAATGAAGGGAAAAGTATACAAGACGGTGGTGAGGCCAGCGATGTTGTATGGATTAGAAACAGTGGCGCTGAGGAAAAGGCAGGAGGCAGAGCTGGAGGTAGCGGAGATGAAAATGTTGAGGTTCTCTCTGGGAGTAACGAGGATGGATAGGATCAGAAATGAGTATATCAGAGGGACAGCACACGTAAGATGTTTTGGAGACAAAGTCAGAGAGGCTAGATTGAGATGATTTGGACATGTATAGAGGAGGGATAGTGAGTATATTGGCAGTAAGATGCTGAGGTTGGAACTACCAGGCAGAAGGCCTCGAGGAAGACCAAAGAAGAGATTTATGGATGTGGTGAAGAAAGACATGAAGGTCGTTGGAGTCAGAAAAGAAGATGCGGAGGACAGGGTGAGGTGGAGGCGGATGATTTGCTGTGGCGACCCCTGAAGAGAGCAGCCGAAAGTAAAAGAAGAAGAAGAAGAAGAAGAAGAAGAAGAAGAAGAAGAATTTGCTTCAAAGATGGGAAGGGAAAGCAAACTGGAATAAATAATTTCTAAAGTAACTAACCGTTTCTTAATCGGCTGATTGCTATTGACAATTAAAACAGGGCTTCAATATCATCCTGTGCTGGACATGTTTTTAACTGAACATAAATTGGCTTTTGTTTGGTTACGATTTATTGGCAAATCAATCAATGTAGCTCTTTCTTACAGAACTGGGATTTAATGATAGGTGAGATTATTTGAGACTGATGAAAATGATAGATGGATGAAATCGTGAAAGACAGGCAAGACAGTGTCACACTATGGAAACAATGAGAGACAGCTAGTTTCTGAGATGCCTGAGACAGGGCCAGCTGACAAAGAAGCTGCTTAGAGCAAGATGACTGTGTCAGTGTGACATTGCAGAGAAGGTGAAAGACTGGTGAGACAGTAAAAGGCAACTGAGATAGAAATATTTAGGAAGAACAGATTTTTTTTTTTTTTTTTTTTTACATTTGACCCATAAGAGGCTCAAAAGTAATCAGACAATTGACTGATTTCTTGCCATATGTGGCCTGTTATTTCCTCATTTCATTAGAAATGAAGGAGGTAAAAGATCTGGAGATGATTTCAACCGTTGAATTTTTATTTACTACCTGTTCACGGGAACTCTCAAAATGCTGTTCAGATAGCTGTTGATGAAACGAAGAAAGCTATATCATTTTTAGCAAAAAGAGACCTATTAGTGAGATGGTGGAAACTATAAGCATGGCAATATAAACTATAAAGTACATTGTTAAAATAAAGGAATACACTGGTGAGCACAGCAACACCACAAGACCTAGAAGACCGTGGAAGACAACTAATGTAGGCAACTGCAGAATTCTTTCCATGGTGAAGGCAACTCTTTTCAGAACATCCAGCCGAAACAAGAGGCCTTATCAAAATCATTATCAAAATCATTATCAAAATCTAGAATCAAGAGATGCCTTCATTAATGTAAACACAAAGGCTTTATCTCAAGACACAAACCACTGGTAACCCTCGGTAAAGTAAAGTCCACATTAGACCTTGCTAGCTCAGTTCCGGAACAAGAAAAAAGTCAGCCTAGTTCAAAAACAGGGCTCTTGAGACAGATAACACCCTGAATAAACCTACACCAGAATGATTGAAAGCGTAGAGTATGAAGGACAGGAAGCTCAGGGTCCAAAGCGTATACGTAACATCATTTTTCAAACATGGTGACTGCAGTGTTATAGCATAGATATGCATGGTTGACAGTAGAAATGTGGTACTCAATGATAATTTTTTTAATGTAATAATTAAAAATTAATAATAATTATAAATAGCGCTTCAGATACAATCAAATGTTGCAAAACTGATTCTACTGTGAGTCACAGTACAGATGAATAATGGCCAAAGACAGACCATGATTAAGGCAAGGAAGCACTTAATGGAGACCTCTTAAACAGCCTCATAAATCAGTCTAATTGAGCATTTTTACTTAATGAATACAAAATTGGAGGCGGAAATTGATTATTTTTTTATCCCTTTCTTTTTCTATTTTAGATATCGTTTTGATTTGATAAAGTTTCTCATTCTTTCTTATCTTATCTTCTTCTTCTTTTCCTTTCGGCTGTTCCCTTCAGGGGTCGCCACAGCAAATGAGCCTCCATCTCACCCTATCCTCTGCATCTTCTATTCTTACTCCAACTACCTTCATGTCCTCCTTCACCACATCCATAAATCTTCTCTTTCATCTTCCTCTAGACCTTCTGCCTGGTAGTTCCAACCTCAGCATCCTACTACCAATATACTCACTATCCCTCCTCTGTACATGTCCAAACCATCTCAATCTAGCCTGTCTGACTTTGTCTCCAAAACTTCTTACATGTGTTGTCCCTCTGATGTAATCATTCCTGATCCTATCCATCCTCATTACTCCCAAAGAGAACCTCAACATTCAAAGAGAATCTCAACATTCTTTCTTATCTTATTTTATCTTATGGTGAAAAACAGATCAGTTGGTCAGAGACTGACAGTTTGTTAAAAGATGGCTAAGATGGCCAATCACTATTTAATTTGAAAAGACAAGCTATGAGTAATGTTGGCATGTCCGCCTTGCAGCCAGAAAGTCCTGGGTCACGAGGTCATGTGTTTCTATGTGGAGTTTGCATGTCCTCACTGTACTTGAGTGGGTTCCCTCTGGGTATACCAGTTGTCACAGTCCAAATACTGTACATACAAATTGAGGCAATTGGCTGTTTCAAATTTCCCCTGGATGTAAATGTAAATGTTTGTGTGTGTGTGTGTTGGCCCTGTGACGGTCTGGTGTGATGTTCAGGATGTAATTCACATTTTCAAACTGTCAGATGAGACATGCTCCAACTTGGCTTCATATAACTTTGCTGAAGCCTTTCTCATCCAACTCTGGGTGAAGGCAAGATATCCCTGAAAATCTTACCAGGGTATCGCAGGACCTATCACACATACAAAGCGTCTACTTTCACATTTACACTCATGGGGCAATTTAGTACAGCGAATTAGCCTAATGTGCTTGTCTTTAAACTGGAGGAGGAAGCCAACACAAACTCAGGTAGAACGTGCAAATTCCACACAGAAACACCCCCAGTGAGCCTGGAACTCGAACCCAGAGCCATGTCGCTGTGAAACAAATATGCTAACCACTACGCCCCCATGCTGTCAACGTAGCCCAGAATAGCTAGAAATCTTATTGTATATGCAACAGAATATGTAAATCAGAATATATGTTTATTTTTCAGATCTTTTCTGAAACGGACTTTATTATTTCCGCTGATAAATCTTAAGCTCTTATTAAATAATCAGGTAATAGAGAAGCTTCACAATCTATCAAATTTCATCAGTTTGAATCTCTTTGTGACATTTTTTTAATATTTGGTAACAAATGTTGCTCACCCTGCATGCTGTTTCCATAACAGTATGAATACTGTTTGTGTGTGTGTGTGTGTGTGTGAGAGAGAGAGAGAGAGGGAGAGTATGTGTGTGTGAGTGTGAGAGAGAGAGAGAGAGAGAGAGAGAGAGAGAGAGGTGAGAGAGAGAGACAGAGAGAGAGAGAGAGAGAGCATACAGTGTGTGTGTGTGTGTGTGTGTGTGTGTGTGTGTGTGTGTGAATGCAAGTCCAGAAGGGCAGAAGGTGTGTGAGTGTGAGCATGCGCATATTTTGGTGTGTGAGCGGCTGTAGAGAGAGAAAAAGCGGGAGTAATTCCATGCTTTGGCTCCCTGAAGCCTGGAGATGCTCTAGAAGCAGTAGCCTGAACACACACGCAGGCACGCACGCACGCACGCACACACAGCTCGTAGACATGTCGTCATTGCCACGGTGCCGCAACGCCTGCAGTTGATGATGGTGTGAGAGGGTTGATAGAGAAGAGGGGAAGCCACAATCTTGGAGGTAGTGTACAACACACACACACACACACACACACACACACACACACACACACACACACACACACACACACACACACACAGAGTGATAAAATGTGGAGGCGGTGAGCATGTGGTTGAATGTGTATGGGGTGCTAGCTAGCTGTTGCGCCGCTCTATATATATATATCTATATATCTATCTATATATATATATATATATATATATATATATATATATATATATATATATATGCATACACACAGGTGTATATGTGTGTGTGTGTGTGTGTGTGTGTGTGTATAATATATATATATATATACACACACACACACACACACACACACACACACACACACACACACACACACACACGTGTGTGTGGTGTGTCTGTTTGTGTGTGTGTGTGTGTGTGTGTGTGTGTGTGAGAGAGAGAGAGAGAGAGGGAGAGAGAGAGAGAGAGAGAGAGAGAGAGAGAGAGAGAGAAAGATGCTGAGCTGTTAAGGATGATGCGCCTGCCCCTCCTTAGCCTCTGGCTCACGCACTCGTTCATATTGGTGTGTGTGTGTGTGTGTGTGTGTGTGTGTGTGTGTGTGTGTGTGTGTGTGTGAGGGATTTAACAGTAGGGGTGCTGTGATTGGAGTTGAGGGTTAGATTTTCTCCAATGACTCATTACTCATGGTCTAAAAATATTATAAAAGGGATAGTTATAATTAAGTAAGTAAAACAGATTTGTTTAAAATAAAATACTCAACAGTTTGTTAACAAGTATCTTATTAGAACTCACAATCTTTTTTTCATTTTTTGAAAAAGAAGAAAACATTACATAGTTATGTCCTGCTTCCATCACTAGGAGAAAGAGCCAACCCATCCACCTCCTCCACCCAAACTGACACCTTATGGTCCTGTTAGAGCTGTCAGTTGAATTTGAGCAGGCTTTATGTGTGCACAATATTTGTGACTGGTTTTGAATTATTGTCTGGCTGTTAAAGTAAAATAAATAATAAAAATATGTATAAAATATGTCCACATTAAAAATGCATTAAACTGCATGGGAGGCATGATGATGCAGATGGTAATGTTGTCATCTCACAGCTCCAGGGTTTCTGGTTAAACCCTAAGCTTGGGATTACTGTTTGTGGGGTTCTGCATGTTTACCATGTGTCCAAGTGGGTTCCATGCAAATTCTCTGGCTTTGTCAACCTCCTAAAAAAAAAAAACACTGACCAGGATATAGTGTTACTGTAGATAAATGAGCAAAAAGAGATACAGTAAGACAGCGGAGAAGAGATGGGATTGGGATGTTTTATATAAATGAGTAGATATGCAAAAAGTATGAACATGTCATGAGAGAGAGAGAGAGAGAGAGAAAGAGAGAGAGAGAGAGAGAGAGAGAGAGAGAGAGAGCGCGGTGTGTGTGTGTGTGTGTGTGTGTGTGTGTGTGTGTGTGTGTGTGTGTAAGAGAGAGCTCATGCAGGTAATATTTATAACTAGTTAAAGTCACACCTGTTGTACAGGTGCTAACAAAAAGACTGGGATGTTACACAATATGCATTTGTGTGTGTATGTGTGTGTTTGTGTGTGTGTGTGTACTGTAGTCATGATTCACAGTTACTGCAGTCTGTTCTCATGATGGCTCTCCACCAACACGACCGACGAGTCTGAATTCAGTCCATTTACAAATATTTTCTGTAATTAAATGCATTTTCAGGAATATAAGACATTTTTTTCTTTCCAGCATCTGTTATGACGTGTACACCAAAACACCATGTAGCCTTTGTTATATTATAGGCATTAGTTGCATTCGTGTAAAAAAATGGGTTACAAGGAGATTTTAGTAACAGGTACCAAACAGGATCCTTTATATGTCGTCAGGTGCTTATAATAATATCATGTTTCTGTCAGTGGTACAAACAAGTGGTTTACGTATTTGGATGCAGTTGTTCGTCTTATGGGGTTACACTGTTCAGTTCATCAGTTCATTTTCTGTAACCGCTTAATCCTAATTAGGATTTCGGGGAGGTTGGTGCCCATCAGTACACCCTGGACAGCTCTCCAGGCCATCGCAGAAGAAACACGCTGACGGCTTTGCAGCCTACTCTTGTTGAAAGTCAGCAATGGTTCTTTTATATGAACCTCCCACCACAGACAGTGAGAGACATGGCCGACCTTTGATAACCCAGTTAGCTGCACTGGGGGGGGGGGACAGTGACAACCTTGTGGAGAGTGGGACTCGAAGCCCTGACCTTTGGATCAGCGATCCAGCGCCCTATACCACTAGACCACCACTGCCCTCTATGCTAAATGTGAATGTGTAAATCATCCTACTAAAGTGTTTCCTCATTCAATTTTGTCAATAGCTTTCCTTATGCTGCAAAATATCCTTTAATATATAAACATGGGGGGAAAATGACAGTCACTGAGTACATTTGCATCAGATTCCGGTATGGGTCATGGCCTATGGTGGAGTTGCATATTGATTAGAAGTAATATGGATTTGTGTTTCAATCTGATTTGTATATAAAATTATTCATCTGAGGAACAGTGACAACCTGTGGAGAGTGGGGCTCGGATCCCCAACCTTAGAATCAGTGAACAGCACCTTTACCACTAGGCCCATAGCCAGTGCTGTAGGGGTAAAAAAAAAAAAAAAGTGAGTACATGATGGCAGCAAAGCGACTGAGGTGCGCCGAGCGTGGGGAGGGTGCGGTTTTGGCTTTGAAACTATTTATCACTTCATCTCCGCTTTTTGTTTACACAGTCGTGTAAATTTGCGTTGATCAACTATAAAGTAGACTAAATTAAGTCAGTACACGCAACTCAGCCACTAAAACAAGTGGGTACACGGCGTCTACCGGCGTGTACCCACCACTACAGCACTGCCTATAACCATTTTGAAGTTGCTGGTTAGTTATAGCATTCTAATTCAATAGTAGACAATTTTAAGTGCTTTTGTCTTAAGAACAAGCTCAATTGAGCTACATGCTGGCTGTATCTCGGTGACACATTAAAATCTGCCTACTTAATTGGTAATGACAATAATTCTGTTTCCGGTTTGAGATCCAAAAACCTACCAGCCTGTATAGAATTCTTCATTACGTCATCTCGTATACTACAAAATTTTGTGTGATTATTTTCAGTAATAATGGAGTAGGACTTGTAGTTCTGTTTCTGGTTCAAAAATCCCAAATCAGGCTCCATAGGACATTAACTATTATCCACAAGAACAGATCTGCCAAGTTTCATGTGATTCTGATTGCTGATAACTGTGGAGAAGGAGTTTAGGTGCCAACTGCTCACAATACCACCACCAACAAGCCTACAGAGATACAGCCAATGTACAAGTTTAGAGCGAAAAAGATCCGAAAAAGAGGGCTCAGGTTAAAAAGTTTCCCTTCAAGTTAATGCCTATTATTATGATATTTGGTGATTCAGGGTCATTCGTGTCTAGCCTTTAATGATACTGGACACTAATACAATATAATATCTATAAATGGGATCATAGATCATAAATCATAGTATGAATAAAATGGAATCTCAGTTTTCGAACGACTCTTGTTTCAAACAAATGAAACAAACTCATGAACAAAATTTCAAAGCCATAATTGCACTCGGTTGCAGCAGAAATGTTTGGGTGTCAAACAATCTATTTGGCAACAGCTGGCAGTGTGTGCCTCAGTCTCATCACATAACGCTTGCTCAAGGAATGCCCGCTCAGATGCACATGCTGCTGGCTGCGTGTATGTTAGTCTCATCACACAGTGCTTTCCCACAGAACATCCACTCAAAACTTTTCTTTGAAATTTCTTGTATTGTTTATTATTTCTTTTGTATTTTTCGTCAATACACCACTAAGGGACGCAGGAAATTTATTGAAGGTGTAAAGGCAAAAAGGAAAATACAGGGAGTCCTCACTGTCCACGGTTAATTGGGACCGAGATCCCCCGCGAACATTGAGTTTCGCACAGTAGGATCACCCCCGCAATACATGCATACATACATGCATATGCATATGTGTATATAATATCAATAAATACATATTCAATGCTATAAATGCTTATAATAACAATTAAACATTTCAAAAATAAGATGTAAATAAAATATAAATACACACACAGGCAGATGCGTGTGCACGCACTCAGATGTGCACCTCACAAAAATGTAACTACTGTAGTTTTGATGGGAGGTTTCGGGTTGTTTTTTGTTTCGGTTTTTTTTTTTTTTTTTCATAATTGGCCTTGTTTTTGTGGCATTTTCCTTAACCTTTCCCCCTATTCTTCCTTAATTTCCTTATTTTTTTAATTCGATGAATATTTAAAAAAAAAAACACGATGCACTGAAGCCGCATGAATCGAAGCATGAAGTAGCGAGTGATCCCTGTATTGATAACAAATGACAAGGGTGAAGAAACAAACCATACAGAGGTATGAAAATGGTGTTGATTTGTGGTGAATTAAACTTTTATTTCCCACTTAAAACTGTATTTTTATTTATTCAATTGAATCAAGTAATGAATAAAATTCATCATCATCATCATCTTCCGCTTAGTCCGGGGTCGGGTCGCGGGGGCAGCAACCTTAGCAAAGAGGTCCAGACATCCCTCTCCCGAGCTACTTCCTCCAACTCTCCCGGGGGGACACCAAGGCGGTCCCAGACAAGCCGAGAGACATAGTCCCTCCAGCGTGTTCTAGGTCGACCCCGGGTCTCTTCCCGGTTGGACATGCCCGAAACACCACACCAGGGAGGCGTCCGGGGCATTCTGACCAGATGCCCGAGCCACCTCAACTGGCCCCTCTCAATGCGGAGGAGCAGCGGATCTACTCGAAGCTCTCCCGGATGGCGGAGCCTCTCACCCTATCTCTAAGGGAGAACCCCGCCACCCGGCGAAGAAAGCTCATTTCAGCCGCTTGTATCCGTGATCTTGTTCTTTCGGTCATTACCCAAAGCTCATGACCATAGGTGAGGGTTGGAACGTAGATCGACTGGTAAATTGAGAGCTTCGCCTTGTGGCTCAGCTCCTTCTTCACCACGACGGACCGGTACAGGCACCGCTTAACAGCAGAGGCTGCAGCGATCCGTCTGTCGATCTCTCGCTCCATCCTTCCCTCACTCGTAAACAAGACCCCAAGATACTTAAACTCCTCCACTTGGGGCAGGACCTCATCCCCGACCCAGAGGGTGCATTCCACCATTGTCCGACTGAGAACCATGGCCTCGGACTTGGAGGTACTGATCTTCATCCCGGCCGCTTCGCACTCAGCTGCGAATCGCTCCAATGCGAGCTGGAGGGCCCGACTTGATGAAGCCAAAAGGACAACATCATCCGCAAAAAGCAGAGACGATATCCGATGGCCACCAAACCAGAACCCCTCATCGCCTCGACTGCGCCTAGAAATTCTGTCCATAAAAAGTATGAACAGAATCGGTGACAAAGGACAGCCTTGGCGGACTCCAACTCCCACCGGAAACGAATCCGAGCTGCTGTTACCAATACGGACCAAACTCTGGCTCGGTGATACAGCGACCGAATAGCTCGTAACAACGGATCCGAACGCCGTATTCTCGGAGCACGCCCCACAAGATCTTTCGAGGGACACGGTCGAAAGCCTTCTCCAAATCCACAAAGCACATGTGGACAGATTGGGCAAACTCCCATGCCCCCTCCAGAATCCTGTGGAGCGTATAGAGTTGGTCAAGAGTGCTGCGGCCAGAACGAAAACCACATTGTTCCTCCTGAATCCGAGGTTCGACTATCGGTCGGATCCTCCTCTCTAGTACCCCTGCATAGACTTTCCCAGGTAGGCTGAGGAGTGTAATTCCCCGATAATTGGAACACACCCTCCGGTCCCCCTTCTTAAAAATTGGGACCACCACCCCAGTTTGCCAATCCAGAGGTACAGCCCCCGATGACCACGCGATGTTGCAGAGAGTGAATGAATAAAATTGATTTTTATTATTTTACTTCAAACTTTATTGTTTATTTATTTGGTATACTATATAATTATGGAGTGAGGAGGAGGTCAGGAATGGATTAATCCATTGTACATGGTTTCTTATGGGAAAATATGCTTTGATTTACAAAAAAATTGGTTTTAGTACAACAGTTAAGATTGAAACGGAGGTTCCACTGTATAGTTTTTTCGGATTTTATAGTTTGTCACTTTTGCTTACATCTTTGATTACGCGTCCTGTTTTCATTTTGTGTTTGTTCAATGAAATGGTGTCCAGAATGTAAATGCCCTGTCCTCAGGAATTTGTTCATGTGGAAGTAAAGCTAGCTGGCATTTTTGTGACAGCCACTTTTCAGAAGTACGGGCTGTACAATGTCACCACCTATGATGGACTGATGGATAAAGTGATTTTGACTTTACAATGCCAAAGCTTTTCCATCAGAACGAGAATGTAATATTATCTACCTCTTGGATGCATCAGGTAATTTCTGATGACTTGTCTGTAGATTTCTGGTTAATTAATAATATATAAAATGTTGTAATTTTTTCACGAGTGAAAATTTTATGCAGAAAAGAATTGAATGCATTCAGGAATTATTCCAGCTCGCTACAAGTGTTAAATTTAACCCTTAAGAGTGACAAACAGTAAAAAAATATGGTTGATTCAATTGTTAGTTGGTAAATGTATTAATGGTTTTGTGTTGGAGTAGCTATATTCTTTTGCTCGTTGATGCTCCATCCGAGTTGGAGTTACACAATTTCGAACTGGAAAATATTTTCCGCTATTAAAATATGCATTGTTGTTCATATCTTTTGTTTAATTAGTAAAAATATGTTAATTTATATTGTTTAATTACAATTAAATCACTTTACTTTCCAGAAATAATTAAAAACAAGATCAGGCATTGCTATGTGAACATTTCTTAATAAAGAGTTGACTATTTAATGGGGTGTCCTAATTTTTCACATGACTGTAAATGTACTGAATTAGTAGGTTATCCCATTAATGGAGTTTTTTCTCCCTCATGGCATGGATATAAAATTGTGGATCAGTTCGTGAAAGAGTGGTTCAAGGAGCATGAGGAATGAAGAATAATTTTCACACATGAACTGGCACCACTGAGTTCTGGCCAGAGGAAAATGTTCTCTCTCTCTGCAGGGCCTCCAGGGTTTGTCTTAAGGGTTCTTTCTTTGTTCCATCTGAGGGAGGCTCTCCTTCAATTTTTGCATTAATTTTAGACACTGAAGCTGACACTGATGGACACTTTTCCATATTTCTTTGAGTCTGCATGTTTTCTAAAAATCGCTATTTATAAATTCTGTTTTGCACCATTCACTGTGCTTTCCTGAAGGCGTGAGCATTCTTGAAGGCCTCTTGGCAGCCTTTGTGACACAGTCGAATAATAGTCATGAATAATTGATCAGTAATGGACATGGGTGGAAAGTGGAGTGGTTTTTATTTGAGTGCAACATTCCCTAAGCAGAGCTATAGCACACCCACACTTTTATTTCTGGCAACAGCACCGTGTCTTAGTGTTTCAGACTTGGTAAGTAATGGTGAAAACACTCGGACATGACTCATGCATGTGGTATGCTTCAATAACATCTCACCCAGCCCTACAACTTTTTCTGGTAACATTGATTTTGTCATTGATTGCTACTGTTTGGTTTTATGAACAACTCCCATCTGAGCCTCAGGCTCTGGAGTGGCTCTGTGGCTGCTTGTGCTTTTTACAGGGCTATGCTCATTTAGCTCTTATTGATGCACTTCTGCTTGACATCCTCTGTAACTATTCAATGCTTTGCTCTCTTGCAGAAACACGAGGGCCTGCCTTTCCACCTGTCCAACAAAAACCGATTTCGTCTTCTAGAGGAGACAAATCGAACATTGAAGCTTGAGGTGGCCACACTGAGGCAACAGAAGAAACTCTACAAATCACTAGTGAGTTTGAAGATTATCCCCGTTTATTCTTATTTTTTGTTTTCTTTTTAATCAAATATCTATCTATCTATCTATCTATCTATCTATCTATCTATCTATCTATCTATCTATATATATATATATATATATATATATATATATATATATATATATATATATATATATATATATATATATATATATATATATATATATATATATATATAGGCCCTTAACTAGTCGCGGTTTTGCACTCACGGTTTGAGTATTCGCGGACTGCTGAGCAACTCTCACGTGATTCAAATTCAGCCAATGGCTGTCCTCCTTCTTGCTGATTGGTTGAGATGATCTAACGCCCCCTTTTCCTCATTCATGCAAAGTTGTCAATGACCTTTTTTTAGTGTGTTTTAATTACCAGTTAAGTTCTATAATGTCACTCAAACGCCTGCTAAGCACCAGAAAAAGGTAATGACGTTGGATGTCTCTTCTGAAGAAATAAGACTTTCTCCGGAAGAAACGACAGTTTCCTCTAAAGTGTCTGAAGAGGAATAATCATCTGAACTGTTGTAAAACACTCCACTATTAAAGTCTTTTTCAACTATTATTCCAGTACATTACATAAGATAATGTTTAGAATGTTTGTGTGTTAGATTTTATTCACTGTGGTGTAGCATGATTCTCATTTTGTTTTGTTTATCCAATTTATTACATTTCTTGTTCTTTTATGTCCTTTTTGTTATGGTCCGTGTTTTGGGGGATTCTGATTTGGCGATGTGCCTCTAACTAACCGTTTACTCTCAGCTTTGGCTGAGGGGTGTGGCTGAGCTGCTCAGTGACTCACACCTGAATTCACTATTCTCATTTACTCCCAATAAACAAAAGCAGGCTCACAATGCAGCCATGAGGCGGGGGGGGGGGCACTAACCAGTGTCTCTCCCCCTTATGCCGGTCCCAAGCCCGGATAAATGCAGAGGGTTGCGACAGGAAGGGCATCCGGCGTAAAACTTCTGCCAAAAAAAAAAAAATGCAAATGATCAATACAGAATTCATACCGGATCGGTCGAGGCCCGGGTTAACAACGACCGCCATCAGTGCTGTCAACCAACAGGGTGCTGATGGAAATTGGACTACTGTTGGTCGAAGACGTCGAAGAAGGAGAGGCGGGAGGCGTGTCCGTAGGCAGAGAGAGAAGAGGAAAGGCGTGAGCCTCGGACTGAGAGTAGGGACTTTGAATGGTGGAAGTATGGAAGGAAATGTTATGGAGCTGGCTGACATGATGGAGAGGAGGAAGGTGGACATACTGTGTGTTCAGGAGACAAGGTGGAAAGGTAGAAAGGCTAAAAGCTTAGGAGCAGGGTTTAAACTGTTTTATAATGGTGTGGATGGGAAGAGAAATGGAGTAGGAGTCATCTTGAAGGAGGGGTTTGTCAGGAATGTTCTAGAAGTGAAAAGAGTGTCAGACAGAGTGATGAGTCTCAAGTTAGAAATTGAAGGCATGATGGTCAATGTTGTTAGTGCTTATGCCCCACAGGCAGGATGTAAGCTAGAAGAGAAGGAGAGATTCTGGAGTGAGTTAGATGAAGTGATGCAGAGTACCCCAGAGGTGAAAGAGTGGTCATTGGGGCAGACTTCAAGGGACATGTTGGTGCAGGCAACAGAGGGGACGAGGAAGTGATGGGGAGGTTTGGTATCCAGGACAGGAACACAGAAGGACAGAGGGTGATCGAGTTTGCAAAAGGATGGAAATGGCTGTGGTGAATACTTTCTTCAAGAAGAAACAGAAGCATAGGGTGACTTATGAAAGCGGAGGTAAGAGCACACAGGTAGACTACATCTTGTGTAGGCGATGTAATTTGAAGGAAGTCAGTGACTGCAAAGTAGTAGTGGGTGAGAGTGTTGCCAAACAGCATAGGATGGTGGTGTGCAGGATGACACTGATGGTGAGAAAGGTGAAAAAGGCAAAAGCAGAGCAGAAGACAAAGTGGTGGAAGCTGAAAAAGGAAGAGTGTCGTGTTGTCTTCAAGGAGGAGTTGAAACAGGCTTTGGGTAGTCAGGAAGTGCTTCCAGAGGACTGGACAACCACAGCCAATGTGATCAGGGAGACCGGTAGGAGAGTACTTGGTGTGTCCTCTGGAAGGAAAGTAGATAAGGAGACTTGGTGGTGGAATGAGGAAGTGCAGGAGTGTGTACAAAAGAAGAGGTTAGCCAAGAAGAAGTGGGACATTGAGAGGACCGAAGAGAGTAAACAGGAGTACAGGGAGACACAGCGTAAGGCGAAGGTAGCGGTGTCAAAGGCCAAACAGAGGGCGTATGATGACTTGTATGATAGGTTGAACAGTAAGGAGGGAGAAAATGATCTATACAGGTTAGCACAGCAGAGAAATAGAGATGGGAAAGACGTGCAGAAAGTAAGAGTGATAAAGGACAGAGAGGGAAATGTATTGACTGATGACAGAAGTGTGCTGGGAAGATGGAAAGAGTACTTTGAAGAGCTGATGAATGAGGAAAATGAGAGAGAAAAAAGAGTAGAAGGGGTGACCGTTGAGGAGCAGGAAGTAGCAAAGATTAGTAAGGGAGAAGTGAGGAGGGCATTGAAGAGGATGAAGAATGGAAAGGCAGTTGGCCCTGATGACATACCAGTTGAGGTATGGAAGTGTCTAGGAGAGGCAGCAGTAGATTCTCTGACAAGAATATTCAACAAGGTTTTAGAAAGTGAGCAGATGCCAGAGGAATGGAGGAGAAGTGTGCTTGTGCCCATTTTTAAGAACAAGGGCGATGTACAGAGTTGTGGCAACTACAGAGGGATAAAGTTGATGAGCCATACAATGAAGCTATGGGAAAGAATAGTGGAAGCAAGACTAAGGGCAGAGGTCAGCATTTGTGAACAACAGTTTGGTTTCATGCCCAGAAAGAGCACCACAGATGCAGTGTTTGCTTTGAGGATGTTAATAGAGAAGTACAGAGAAGGTCAGAAGGAGCTGCATTGTGCCTTTGTGGATCTGGAGAAAGCATATGACAGAGATTATGACAGGGTGCCGAGAGAAGAACTGTGGTATTGTATGAGGAAGTCTGGAGTGGCAGAGAAGTATGTTAGAGTGGTGCAGGACATGTATGATAGATGTAAGACAGTGGTGAGGTGTGCTGTCGGTGTGACAGAAGAGTTCAAGGTGGAGGTGGGACTGCATCAAGGGTCAGCTCTCAGCCCCTTCTTGTTTGCTATGGTGATGGACAGGCTAACAGATGAGGTTAGACAAGAATCTCCATGGACTATGATGTTTGCAGATGACATAGTGATCTGTAGTGAGAGCAGAGACCGAGTAGAGGAAAATCTAGAGAGGTGGAGGTATGCCCTGGAAAGGAGGGGATTGAAGGTTAGCCTCAGTAAGACAGAATACATGTGTGTGAACGACAAGGACCCAAGAGGAACTTTGAGGTTACAGGGGGCAGAGATAAAGAAGGTGGAGGATTTTAAGTACTTAGGCTCAACAATCCAGAGCAATGGAGAGTGTGGAAAAGAGGTGAAGAAGCGCGTGCAGGCAGGTTGGAATGGATGGAGAAAAGTGTCCGTGTGATGTGTGATAGGAGAGTATCGGCAAGAATGAAGGGAAAAGTGTACAAGACGGTGATGAGGCCAGCAATGTTGTATGGTTTAGAGACAGTGGCCCTGGGGAAAAGACAGGAGTCAGAGTTGGAGGTAGCAGAGATGAAAATGTTGAGGTTCTCTTTGGGAGTAACGAGGATGGATAGGATCAGAAATGAGTACATCAGAGGGACAGCACATGTTAGATGTTTTGGAGACAAAGTCAGAGAGGCTAGATTGAGATGGTTTGGACATGTACAGAGGAGGGATAGTGAGTATATTGGTCGTAGGATGCTGAGGTTGGAACTACCAGGCAAAAGGCCCAGAGGAAGACCAAAGAGAAGATTTATGGATGCGGTGAAGGCGGACATGAAGGTCGTTGGAGTAAGAGTAGAAGATGCAGAGGATAGGGAGAGATGGAGGCAGATCATTTGCTGTGGCGACCCCTGAAGGGGGGGGGGGGGGGAGAGGAAAGGGAACAGCCGAAAGGAAAAGAAGAAGAAGAAGAAACAAAAGCAGGCTCACCTCTGCGCCAGAGGATTAACTCACATCACATCACCACTTATTTGGTTTGTAATGCTCTCTAACTCTCACTCTAAAACTCTATTTTCTACTCACTCCGGCTGAGGGGTGTTCCTGAGCTGCTCGGACTTAATGCAGTTCATAGCTGAATTCAGTCATCTCATGCTTAATGCAATACCCTCCTCTAGTGGGCATTTTTAAAAACTACAGTGCTATGTTTCAAAGAGAATGCATTTAAAGGTGTTTTTATAGGTATGCGGTATCATGTTTATATTTTACTATCAATAAATATCACAGTAAAAAGATTAAGTTTTTTTTAATCATTACTACATTTTACTACATTAATATTGAATTAATGAGTAAGACTGTCTATAGAATGTGTTTAAGAAGCATATTTTAGCACATGTAATAGATACATAATATTTTACTTCTGGCTGCTTATTCGTGTATGTAACGTGATACATAGGGTTTTACTTCCGGGTACAGAACTGGCGGATTATCTTCATTTGCGGGAGGGGCTGAAACCGAACCCCCGCAAATATTGAGGGCCTACTGTATACACAGTAGTACCTTGACTTACAAAATTAATCTGCTCCAAGGGCAAGCTCGTAAGTCAAAATATTTGTTAGATAAAACAAAAATTCCCATATGAAATAATAGAAAACTAATTAACCCATTCCAATCCTTTACTAAACTCCTATACCCTTACACAAACACGTAAATTTGACTTAATATATTAAAGATAAACATGTAAAAACAATAAATATTTCATAATAATACATATACATTAACATTAATAATAATTAATAAGTCAACTAACCCTTCTGATAATTGACGGTATCAAAGATGTCACGTGGGCAGCAAAGATGTCACGTGAGTGCCAAGATGTCATGTGGGCAGGCATGAGGTGGTGCGTAACAGAGGAGGAAGAGAATTTTGTGCATGTGCACACTACAAACGCCAGCGAGGAAAAGCTTGTGATGAGCTGCCACAAGGCCAATGGTGGGGCGCGCCCTCCTTGGGATGCTGGGGGGTGGGGTTGGTATGACCTTGGGAACATGCTTTTTTTCCATACTGTACTAGAATTGAGTGTACAGTAATTGCGCATTAGATAACATAGTGAGAGCTCCACTGCAATTACACAATGTGGCAGTCGCACTCTCACATCTATGGTGCCATTCAGTAAACACTTTATAGTTGCGCTGGGGGGTGTGAAATGTTTTTTTTTTTCCTGAAAGGGGCATCACAGAAAATAATTGAAAAGGCACAAGGCGTTCTCGGAGCGCGGAGGAATACACACTAAACAATACAAGGCTAATCAACCCATTTCCCCAGCAGAGCTCATAAATTAAAATTTTGCTCTTTGGATGAGGTAGATTTTTGGTGTGATTGAAGTTCGTATCATGGAAAATTCATTATAAAAGACACTCGTAAGTCAAGGTACCACTGTACATATACAGTGACGCCTCAGTACTTGAATGCTTTAGAGGTTGAACAAATTGGAATTCGACCAAAAAATCCAGGATTTTTTTGCCCTGGAAGTCGACCAAAATCCAGAAGTAATACTCGAAAAACGCGCAATAAAAAAATGAGAAAAAATGAGCCCGAGAGGGATGAAAAATGCACGGCTTCCAGAAATTGGTCTCTTTTGTCTCAACTCGACCACTGTGCGCATGTGGATGTGCTTGCTCCTGTTCTACAAAGTACAATATACCATACCTTTTTGTTTATAGGATTAGATTAGCTAATAAACATGGCTCCAAAGAAAGCTACTGAGAAAAGGTCAGTTGTGCGGAAACCAGTTGAGTTTAAGAAAGAACTGATAGCTAAACATGAAACAGGCGTGCGTGTTACTGAGCTTGCTAAAGAATATGGCATGGCTAAATCAATGATAGCACAATTATGAAGCGCAAAGAGAGTGTTAAAGCAAGTGATGTGGCGAAAGGCTCGATGATTATTAACAAACAAAGACCGCAAGTACTGGAAGAGGTGGAAAAAATTACTGCTCATATACATAAATGAGCAACAGTTAGCAGGAGATAGTGTTAGCGAGGAAGTGATCTGCTGCAAAGCACGCAAAATTTATGATGATTTGGTGAAAAAAGACCCTAGCTTGAATCCTGACGGGTTCCACTTTAAAGCAAGTCGTGGCTGGTTCGAAAATTTCAAGCGGAGAAGTAGGACTCACAACATGGTTTGTCACAGGGAAGCAGCGAGTTCTAACAAAGATGGCGCTGAGAAGTTCAAGTGGGAATTTGCTGATTTTATCAAGGCTGAGAATTATCTTCCCCAGCAAGTCTTTAATTGCGCTGAGACTTATTCTGGAAGAAAATACCACGGAGGACATACATCACTCGTGAAGAGAAGTCACTGCCAGGACACAAACCAATGAAAGATAGGTTCACGCTCTTGCTGTGTGGCAATGCAAGCGGAGATTTAAAAATCAAGCCGCTGCTGATTTATCGCTCAGAGAATCCGAGGGCATTCAAAGTGAACAATGTGATAAAAAGTAAGTTGCCTGTTATGTGACGATCAAATTCGAAGGCATGGTTGACCAAACAATTTTTCACCGAGTGGGTGCATGAGGTGTCTGCTCCAAGTGTGAAAAAATATTTGCATGAAAAATCCCTGCCATAACGCTGCCTTCTTTTAATGGATAATGCTCCTGCTCACCCTCCAGGTTTGGAGGATGACTTAATTGAGAAATTTGATTTTATTAAAATAAAATTCCTCCCTCCTAACAGAACATCATTGATCCAACACATGGACCAGTGTGCAATTGCTAATTTCAAGCAATTGTACACAAAGTTCCTCTTTGAAAGATGCTTCGAGGTCACTAACCACACAGAGTTAATATTTTGAAACTTTTGGAGGAATCATTTTAACATTTATCACTGCATTACTATTGTTGATAGGGCCTGGAATCAAGTCTCACACAGGTCAATGAACTCTTCGTTGCGGAAACTATGGCCAGAATGTGTTACAAAGTTCGAAGGGTTTAGGGCTCTGGCAAGCACCAGCACTGAAGCTCCTGTCGAGGAAGAACAGCAGGACGATAATCAAATTATCGAAGACATCGTCAGCATAGGCCAAATTCTAGGTCTGGAAATGGACACTGATGATGTCGACAACCTGCTGGTGGAACATCACGCCGAACTCTCTACGGAAGAACTCCTGCACCTTCAGGCAGAGCAGAAGACGTTGGAAGAGGAGATGTCTTCCGAAGAGGATGAAGGAAGGAAGGACGTCCCGACTTCACTTATTAAGGACATGTACTCAAAATGGAATGAACTCTATAGCTTTGTTGAACTGTATCACCCTGATAAGGCGAAGGCTAGCAGAGCTGTGCACACCTTTAATGAGGAGGTCATGAGCCACTTCTGTATGGTTCTGAAAAGAAGGCAGAAACAAGCGACGTTAGAAATGTTCAAGAGTAGAAAGGAGCAGCCTGAAGAAGAGCCATCCCCTTCCAAGCAGTAACATGTTAATGTGTTTTTTTTCTTTCTTTAGTTCTTTATTTCTTGTGTTTGCTTTTTTTTTTTTTTTTTTTTTTTTTTTTTAAACATCTCTTTGACATGTTTCATCACTGCATAATGTTTGTACTGCACGCATTCTTTTACACCAGTGCTTCTCAATTATTTTCTGTGGCACCACCCCCGGAACAAAACAACATTTCATGCCATCCCACCGCCTCGCGAGCGAATATAAATATTATTATTTGTCTATAAAATTGGAAATAGTACAGCTCTGCATAACATTGTATCTTTATTAACATTAAAAACAAACAAACAAAAAGAAATATAGTTCAACTTACAATAAAGAAAAACTTCATTAACATTGTTTTTTAATCTGTAACAGAAAAGATTTAAAGTGCACCAATGTGCCGGAAATTAAAAAAATAGATCCTTACATCACTCATTTGACTTATTTATGTCTTAATATCTCCATCTCTCTCCTCGTTGCTCTTTGTTCCTGTTAGAATTTGTTCTGTGTTATTTCTTTGGGGTTGTTCACTGCACTTCATATCGTTTGCTTGTGGGGAAAACCCGCTACACCGTAGCGTGACAATGAGCGAGCCACTGCCAACTAGTGGAGTAGAGGTGCAATTACACTTTATTCTCATACACAATTCCAGAAAAGCATTTTCCCCAGGGCCATTCGTGCTCCCCCGGCATCATCACCCCCCCCCTTCCCGGCATCATACCGTGCCCCCCAAGGGGAATTGTGCCCCGCTATTTGAGAAGCACTGCTTTACACAAACAATAAACTTAAATAAACAAAAAACAAACCAAAAAAGACACAAAATAAATTAATCTATTAAGCATTTTGTGTGTTTGTCCTTTAGTTTCACATTTAATATACAATTTGATATATAAATGACGTTATGAAATAACTTTAAGTTAAAAAAAAAGGTAGTTTTCTCGTGTTAAAACTGTTTACATTATTTGTAATCGGGAAAGCGGATTTGGAATTCGACCAAATCGGAATTCGACCAGCCGTCTGGAATGTATTCCTTAGAATCCAGTGGATATAGTAAAAAAGTTACACAAGTTTTTTTAATTCTCATCAGATTGGTCATCGTGGAATATGTGCTATATATAATACTCCTTTCAAGTAGGCTTTTGAAATTTTCCATATATTGACCACTAGACGTTTCCTGATAATTTTTATCTGATATTTTTAAGAAACAAGTTTTTGTTGTCCCTTTCAATTTTGAGGGACCATGCTCTCCATTGAATCATGCCTGCAGCTATACCTTAGTGTGTGCTAAAGAGGCATGCAAGGCAAAAATGGCGGTTGAGGTAGAGGCAAAATGCTTTTCCAGGTCCCAAGTGACAAGTGGTATTATGTTGGAGCTTCAGTTGTCCTGGCAACTGTCCTGCTATCAGGGCAGAGCAGACGGGTGATGGGAAACTGACTGATCACAGCAGTGGCTGTGGTTGCTAGCTTTAATTGCTTCAGGAAAAGTGATACAACATTGTAAAGTGGAACTGTCTCTGTCTTTCTTTGTTCATTACATGAGTTTAGATGTTGTCTAATCTCTCACCTACAATGTGACTTGCAAAAGTATTCACCCCTTGGCAATTTTCCTATTTTCTTACCTCACAATCTGTATTACAGATGGATTTTTCTTGGTTTTTATGTAAAGGCCTAAACAAAATAGTCCAAATGGTTTAAGTGAAATTAAAAACAAAATTAAACAAACAAACAGACAAGTGGTGCATTCATATGTATTCATCACCACTTTTGCTATAGTGCCTTTTAATAAAGTCTGGTGCTACCAATTGCCTTCAGAAGTTACATAATATAGGTCCATGTGTGTGTGTGTGTGTGTGTGTGTGTGTGTGTGTGTGTGTGCAATCTAAGTACTGTATAAATCTTCTTCTTTTCCTTTTGGCTGTTCCCTTCAGGGGTCGCCACAGCAAATGATCTGCCTCCATCTCACCCTATCCCCTAGATCTTCTTCTCTTACACCAACTGCCTTCATGTCCTCCTTCACCACATCCATAAATCTCGTCTTTGGTATTCCTCTAGGCCAGGGGTGTCAAATTCATGCCACAAAAGGGCTATGTGGCTACAGGTTTTTGTTTCAACCAAGCAGCAGCAGACCTGACTCGTTCATTTAAACAAACGGATTGAGTCTTCAGGTATTTGATTGGTCAATCTGTGTGCTCTTTACAGAGACTGACCAATCAGTTGCCTGAAGACTGAACTTGTTTCAATGAACGAGTCAGGTGTGCTGCTGCTTGATTGAAAAAAAAAAAAAACCTGCAGCCACATGGCCCTTTGTGGCATGAGTTTGACACCCCTGCTCTAGGCCTTCTGCCTGGTAGTTCCAACCTCAGCATCCTACTACCAGTATACTCACTATCCCTCCTCTGTACATGTCCAAACCATCTCAATCTAGCCTCTCTGATTTTGTCTCCAAAACATCTTGTGTTGTCCCTCTGATGTACTTATTCCTGATCCTATCCATCCTCGTTACTCCCAAAGAGAACCTCAACATTTTCATCTCTGCTACCTCCAGCTCTGCCTCCTGTCTTTTCCCCAGGGCCACTGTTTCTAAATCATACAAAATCGCTGGCCTCATCACCGTCTTGTACACTTTTCCTTTCATTCTTGAGGATACCCTCCTATCACACATCACACCAGACACTTTTCTCCAACCATTCCAACCTGCCTGCACACACTTCTTTACCTCTTTTCCACACTCTCTATTGCTCTGGATTGTTGAGCCTAGGTACTTAAAATCCTCCATTTTCTTTATCCCTGCTCCCTGTAACCTCACCGTTCCTCTTGGGTCCTTGTCATTCACACACATGTATTCTGTCTTACTGAGGCTAACCCTCATTCCTCTCCTTTCCAGGGCATATGTCCACCTCTCTAGATTTTCCTGCACTTGTTCTCTGCTCTCACTACAGATCACAATGTCATCTGCAAACATCATAGTCCATGGGGAATCTTGTCTAACCTCATCTGTTAGCCTGTCCATCACCATAGCAAACAAGAAGGGGCTCAGAGCTGATCTTTGATGCAGTCCCATCTCCACCTTGAACTCTTCTGTCACACCGACAGCACACTTCATTACTGTCTTACATCTCTCATACATGTCCTGCACCACTCTACCATACTTCTCTGCCATTCCAGACTTCCTCATGCAATACCACAGTTCCTCTCTCAGCACCCTGTCATAAGCTTTCTCCAGATCCACAAAGGCACAATGCAGCTCTCTCTGACCTTTTCTGTACTTCTCTATTAACATCATCAAAGCAAACACTGCATCTGTGATGCTCTTTCTTCTTGGCATGAAACCAAAATGTTATTCACAAATGCTGACCTCTGCCCTTAGTCTAGCTTCCACTATTCTATCCCATAACATCATTGTATGACATCTCTTTTTTCTCTCTCATTTTCCTCATTCGTAAGCTCTTCAAAGTACTCTTTCCATCTTCCCAGCACACTTCTGTCATCAGTCAATACATTTCCCACCCTGTCCTTAATCACTCTAATTTGCTGCACGTCTTTACCATCTCTATTTCTCTGCTCTGCCAACCTGTATAAATTTTCTCCTTCCTTCCTGTCCAACCAATCATACCAATCATTAAGTCACTAAGTACTGTAGTACTGTATAAATAAATATTAATATATGTATATATATATATATATATATATATATATATGTATATATATATATATATATATATATATGTATATATGTATATACTGTATCTATCAAAGAACCATTTTCCTTAAAACATACAGCACTGTAGTTTTCAAAAATGCCCAGTAGAGGGATATATGGATATATTGCATTATTTGTGAGGCAGTGTGCGATGGCAGAGTGGATTTATTATTCAAACACTTAAGCAGCGCGTTTCTACTGAGGTAAGCGTGCTGTTTGTGTTTATAGGGAGTAGGACTGAATTCAGGTATGAACTGCATTCAACCCAAGCAGCTCAGCCACGGCCCTCAGCTGGAGCGGGCAGAAAACAGAGTTTTAGAGTTAGACAGTGTTACAGTACAAACAAGCAGGGATGTGATGTGAGTTAATCCTGCGGCGCAGAGGTGAGCATGCTTGTGTTTATTGAAAGTAGATGAGAATAGTGAAATTCAGGTGTGAGCCATGGAGCAGCTCAGCCACGCCCCTCAGCCAGAGCGGACAGTTAGAGTTAGAGAACACAGCCTTCAAAATCAAAGTCCCCCGAACATTAAAGAACCTGAAGTGTAATAAATTGGATAAACAAAACAAAACGATAAACATGCTACACCACAGTACATAAAATCACACACCCACAAACATTCTAAACATTAACTTAGGTACTGTACTGGAATAATGATTGAAAAAGACTTTAATATTACAGTGCTTTCAGATGATTATTCCTCTTCAGGCACTTCAGAGGAAACTGTCGTTTCTTCAGGAGAAAGTCTTATTTCTTCAGAAGAGACATCCAACGTCATTACCTTTTCTATCGCTTAGCCAGAGAAGACGCACAGTGTTTGAGTGGCATCATAGAGCTTAACTGGTAATTAAAACACATAAAAAAAAGGCTCATTGACAACTTGTGCACGAATGAGGACAAAGAGGCGTTACATCATCTCAACCAATCAGCAGGAAGGAGGACAGCAATTGGCTGAATTTGAATGATGTGACAGTTGCTCGGCAGTCCGCAAATATGCAAACCATGAGTGCAAAACCATGAATAGTCAAGGGCCTACTGTACAGTTAAATTCATAAGTAAGAGACATTTTTGACTTTGCTTGAGCAGTTAAGCTTTGAAGAATGGTTCAGTGTTCAAGGTTGTTGGCATGTTGTGCAAATCTGCTGACCCTCAAAACAAACAAACAAAATAAATAAATAAAATAGAAAAGGAGCTGAATACTTTTGCAAGCCTATGTATGTATGTATGTATGTATGTATGTATGTATGTATGTACGTATCTATCTATCTATCTATCTATCTATCTATCTATCTATCTATCTATCTATCTATCTATCTATCTATCTATCATTTTTTTCTGTTTAATGACAGACTCCCCCCCCCAGTGCAGCTAACTGGGTTATCAAAGGCAGGCCATGTCTCTCACTGTCTATAGTTGCTTTCACTGTCTATAGTCCATTGCTGACTTGCGTAAAGAGTAGGCTGCAAAGCCGTCAGCGTGTTGCTACGATCTGGAGAGGGATGGGCTCTGCCAGGCCAAATCAGCCCAAGTCTCGCCATGAAGGTGCCCCAACAACATCCTAGGATGTTAAGGGATAAGTGAAGTGAAGAAGAATGACAGACACCTTACAAACAGATACAAGTTAAGACAAGACAAGAATATTTAGGGTCTTGTTTTGTAAAATTATAATAAATGTACATTTATTCATATGTACAAGATATATAGCTTTTTATAAATAAACCACACATACAAAATAAAACTCAATGCTTTGACTTTTTATTATTAATTGTTAAAATCATGTTAAAATAATTTACACCTGAGCAAGTGCACCGATTTCTTTCTAGAGACAGAAATGCTTCCATTTATTCTAATGGGGTGAAACACAAGCAATATTATTACAACTGCTTCCTTGTTATATTTCATTAAAGATTGAAATCATATATAAATGCATTAAGAGGGTCCTGGGTTTGATTCTCAGCCTGGGCGTTTCTGTGTGGAGTTTGCATATTCTCCCCATCCTTGTGTAGGTTGCCTCCGGGTACTCTGGTTTCTTCCCACAGTCCAAAAACAGAGTAGGTTGATTGGCTGTTCCAAATTGTCCCTAGATTTGCGTGTGAATATGAGTGGTTGTGTGGGTGTTGGCCCTGCGATGGCCTGGTGAGCCGTCCAGGGTATCCTTCATTCGCACAGAGTTAGCTAAGATGGGCTCCAGCTTTCCCTCGACACTAATGAGGATAAAGCAGTTCAGAAAATGAATGAATGAAAATGAAAGACTATGTTGTAAGAATGACAAAGACCAACACTCTTTAAATATAATGTTGATTGACAGTTGCCGCCAAATATTTTCTCCCAACACATTTCTTTTGGAAAATTAGGCAAACAAAGAACACAATTTTAACTGTTTTTCAAAATTTTCACCGACATCAAAATGGACGGGTTGCTCATTATTTCCATATCTGAATGTCCTGTGCTTTATGATTGTACACATTTTATACATTTTACAGGACAATAACCACTCTTTCTGGTTCATGAACCACAAGAGTCTCCATTCTATACACACAGACAATAATAATAATAATAATAATAATAATAATAATAATAATACTGTATCCGACGTAATAAGCACTCTGATCCTATAAGCGCCCCCCCCCAGTGTTTTTGATTTTATGTCTAATAACTGCCCACGTGTACTGGTAGCAAAATCAAAGATCAAACTTGCCAATTTTATTCGATCAATCTCTGTAACCGTAACATGAGGTGTTCACTGCCTGTAAAATTGAGTTTACACGGTATTTCAATACCCCGCCACCGGGGAATGTCTATACCTTCCGCCGTGCTTTAAAAAAATAGGAAAATATTTTGCTGTTTTCTCTTGGTAAATGTCCAACAACCGATGAACCATTAGAAACTGCTACAGCAAAACTATGAGATGTTCTGAATTAATGGAGCGATGAGCCAGATATAGACCTATCAGAAAGTGATGACGAGTATCTTTCACCTGATTCTCCTGCTCACTAACTTCGTAAATTTAAGCACGTTCCTGGCCAAGTGCTTTTGTTTATGTTCTGGTTGATTGGTTCAACGTGCCATGTGCCAAAGTTGATCGTGTTGATTGGCTCGATGTTACTTTTGGGAAAATGTTTAAAGGAACAGCACTAGGAGGGAAAACTAAGGGGTCTTTTATTCAAAATTTATGCTGTTTTCTGTTTATTTTTAGCTTTCATGTAAGCAGTTTGGCTGAATAACACAAATCCCAGAAAAAAAAAAACACTTTTATTGTTCTGTTATTATTCATGTTTTCCACCTCAATGGTAATAAGCACTTACCGTTCCACTCCGCTGGTAACATTTTAATAAGCGCCCACCCACTCCAAATTTTAAAGTGCCCTGGGCGCTTATCACTTCGAATACAATAATAATAATAATAATAATAATAATAATAATAATAATAATAAGAATAATAATAATATTAATAACAATAAGTAGAAGAAGAAGAACAACAACAATAATAATCCATAAAGATACTACTACTACTACTACTAATAATAATAACAACAACAATACTATTACGACCACTCTTCTTTCTTCTTTTCTATTCGGCTTTTTCACTTTTCTTGGGAGTCGCCACAGCGAATCATCTGATTCACACATTTGATTTGGCAGAGGTTTTTTACGTCGGATGCCCTTCCTGTCACAACCCTTTTAGCAAGGGACAGAAACACGTTGACGGCTTTGCAGCTACTCTTTACGAAAGTCAGCAATGGTTCTTTTACATGCCTCTCACCATAGACAGTGAGAGACATGGCCCGCCTTTGATAACCCAGTTAGCTGCACTGGGGGGACAATGACAGCCTTTGTGGGGAATCGAACCCCCAACCTAAGGATCAGCAATCTTGCGCCCTATCCACTAGACCACCACTGCCCCACTACTACTACTACTACTACTACTACTACTACTACTACTACTACTACTACTACTACTACTACTACTACTACTACTACTACTACTACTACTACTACTACTACTACTACTACTACTACTACTACCACTACCACTACTACGACTAATAAGCTATATACATTGATGATACAAGCAAAATAATCTTAAAATAATACTGTATAAGATAATTATGATAAAAGCTCTCTCTGATCTAGCTTGATTCTTTTCGGTTTCAGTTGGAAATAGTTTAAGTAGGAAAAATGTGAAAACATTACCATTTAATGGCAAATCAATCAGCTTGTCTTGCATTTCATTTGGTGGTGAAGTGATTTGTGTGTCACTTGCCGCTTTCTGCATGACAATTCTTCAATACAGTGAAAAAGTCTTTGTTATTGCACGGTGTGGCAAATAAAGGGGATGAATACAATTGCAGTTATAAGCAGTTTTAATAATACTTCAAGCAAAAAAATCCAAAGGAGGAGATATAGTTTCTAAATATGGGACAGGCAGACGTAAACCGATGGACAAGGAACACAGCAAGAAAAATCCAGAATGTAGAAATAAACACACAGGCACAGTTCATACACAATATCCGAATGTCTGAGGCAGAGGCATATTAAGGTGACTGGTAAAAAAGAATGTAACATACAAGTGAAAGGCAAACAATAAACAGAAGGCTCAGTGAGTACCAACAGAAGTACACAGAACAATACTTCACACCAAGCAGTTCAGGCAGTCCTTGTGTAGCTTTTTTATGCTGTCAATCAGTGTGATGAGAAATAAGTGGGTTGCGAGCATGAGATGTTAATCTTGTGTACAAATTTTACATGACGAGGCAAGGGTTTCTGGGAAATGCACTTACATGAATAGACATGAAAACAGTCTGTGACACTCTTGTGGTAGTGAAATGTTCATAGTTTTCCCCCTTGAAAACCTATAAAGGCTTTATGTAAACGTGTTGAATCCTTTTTCTATCAGGAAAGCTTTGTTCTCTTATGTCGGTGTGTGATTTGCATACTTAGATACGAATATATTATTCGAATATATTATATATATATATATATATATGCACAATTAGTATACATAACTATTCTACAATTTGTCCTTTTTCCACAATACAGGCTATTTTATTTTGATCATATAGATAAAATTCCACTCATCTTAAGAAACAATGGGTTGTCTTATTGTATTGAACAATGGAAATATGAGATTGTGTTTGGTGAAGTTGGAGTTAACAGTGTCTAAATTATTTGTTTGAAATAGAGCATGGAAAATTGTGAGGTATTGGAGGTTGGCTTATATCCAGATCTAAGCATATGCAGTTTTTCATGAGTAAAAGATGCAGCAACAAGTTATTTCTGAATCTTGTGTGATCTCTGTATCTTTTCAGTTGGTTTCAGTAGAGTGAGGGAATCACTCATTGTTTCTTTTTTTATTGTGTTAAAGTGTGTCGTCATAAAGGAGCAAAAAACCGAAACAAAACAAAACAAACAAACAAACAAACAAACAAACAAACAAACAAACAAAAAAAGAACACAAGATGTTGAGAGGGGATAAGTTATGCTACTATAGAGAAGAAAAAGAGGAAAACCAAACAAAGCAAAACGAGAGCAGTTAAGTAAATGACTGAGAAACTGTCCTTAGAATGGAAAAAGGGAAAAACATTAACGATATAACAATAAATAAATAATAAATAATGCTAATAATGCTAATATTAATTATAATTTAGATAATAATAGTAATACCAGTATAATGGTAGTGATAATAACAACAATGACAATAACAGTGACAATTATAATAGTTATAATAATGATGAGTTGAAGAAGCGTGTGCAGGCAGGTTGGAATGGTTGGAGAAAAGTGTCCGGTGTGATGATGTGTGATAGGAAGGTATCGGCAAGAATGAAAGGCAGACAGCCGAGAGGAAGACCAAAGAGAAGATTAATGGATGTGGTGAAGGAGGACATGAAGGTAGTTGGTATAAGAGAAAAAGATGCAGAGGATAGGTTGAGATGGAGGCAGATGATTCGCTGTAGCGACTCCTGAAGGGAAAAGCCAAAAGGAAAAGAAGAAGGAGAATAATGATAATACAGTACCATTGGAGGTAAACTCAATTAGCTGTAGTAGATGCCATGTGAACAAAGCACCCCAGACAACCCCACCCCATCACGGTACCCCAGTCCTGAAAAACCACCCACTCATTGCTGACAGATGACCTTGTATTTCTTTCTGCCCTTTCTGTTGTCATTGCGGTACTGCCACTGAGCAAATAGTGGGGTTCGATTGATGCCTCGATGTTGTAATTGGTTGGAGGATAATAACAGTCATGAATATAATGACAGTAGCTGATAATTAATAGAGACTAATAATGGTGGTAAGCGAGGAACAGTCTAGTTAATTAGCAAAGCCGAACAGTCACTTGAGTTGAGGGCTTCAGGAGTGTGTAATATGCAGGGTGTGGGTATGGACATGAGATAAGGGGCTAAAAGCATGATTCGAGCACCCAATGGTTCCTTCCTGATAGAATTAGATTCCGAATTAGACTTTGTGTTCTTCCAGCGGACCCAAATTGCTTCTTTAATCTTATTATCCTCTCCATTGCATTGACTGGAGAATACATTTAATGCAGCTCTGTTCCATCCAGCCATCCAGGCTCTGACCCCGTGGTTCTTTTATCGATCCATTTCTTCGTGACTGAACTGAGAACAATACTGACTTCTATGAGCATATATATATATATATATATATATATATATTATTATATATATATATTAATTGACTTAATCTCCCTGGGTTCTTGCAAACCCGTAGGTGTCAGCGACATGTTCAATCCTTTTTCTCCCTCCACTCGGTTTTTGCCATCCTGCAGATGTTGTGCAAAGTGGTGTTGCACCATTCTTTGATGTCGTCGGACCACTTTTTCTATAGTCTGGTTTTCCTGTTGTTGCCCTCTGCAATGCCAGTAATCAGAGGTTTGATTATGTGGTGGTCCTTCATATGGCATATGTGTCCAAAGAGGCTCATTTTGCGCTTGATAATCATTTTTATCAACATAGTTCTTGGTTTGATATGTTGGAGAACTTCCAAATTAGTGACATGCTAGAACCAGCGAATTTTGAGGATGTTATGGTAGCAGTACATTTCAAATGCATTGATCCTGCGGATATAATCTTTGTGGAGAGTACAGGTTTTGGCTGCATACAGCAGGACGCTGAACACACAAGTATGCATGACTTGAATCTTTGTCTTGAGACCTATACCTCTGCTGTTCCAAACTTTGTTGAAGCTGTTGAAGGCCCCTGTTGCCAGGCCAATCCTCCTTCTGATCTCTTTGCTGCAGTTGTTGTCCTAGGTCACCAAGCTTCCAAGGTAGACAAACTGTTTGACATTTTCAATCTCTTGGCCGCTGATCTTCACGATGTTGCCATTCACTTGCTTGCCAAAAACAAGGGTTTTCTTCTTATCAACATTGCTTGTGAGTCCTGTCTTCTCTGAGTTGGCCACGACCATATTAAGACGACATTGGAGTTTCTCAGCGGTTTCTTCAAGGCGGTCAATGTCATCGGAGAAGCTGATGTTGTTAATGATGTGTCCATGAATAGAATATATATAAAAGGACAGGACAGAAGAATTCTTCTGTAATCACCTGAAGAGAGAGGATGGTTTCACCACCCCTCAAAACAGATCTGTAGTGATAAATGAAGTTTCAATAGAAAGTCTTTGTCCTGTTTTTTTATTTTTATTTGCTCTACGAAAAAATATTGAGCACTCTCTTACGGAAGGATCTACTCAGAAAATTCTCTCTCTCTCTCTCTCTCTCTCTCTCTCTCTCTATATATATATATATATATATATATATATATATATATATATATATATGTGTGTGTGTGTGTGTGTGTGTGTGTGTATACAGATGCTCCTCGACCAATATTTTAGTTAAGTTCCAAATGGCTGAACGTAAGGTGAAAAAAAAACGTAAATTGTTACTGTACGTTCAAGTAACACATACTGTACTACACATCCATAAATACTATTTAACATGCTCTATGATGTGATATTTCTGCTTATAAATGGTTCCGATGGTCAATGGAGCAATTTGGAAGAAACGTGCAACGTTCATATGTTTTTCATGTAAGAACGTCTCTTACTATGGAGAGCACACTAAACTCAAAATTTGACTTCCAAAAAATTTTTTACAGTCCGTTCAAACGTAAAATCGCAAAAATGAGGGGGGCATAAGCCAGTGCTCTCGATCATGCCAGTCCCAAGCCCGGATAAATGTAGAGGATTGTGTCAGGAAGGGCATCCAACGTAAAGCCTGAGCCAGATCAAATATGAAAATCACAAATGTTACCTCCATACTGGATCGGTCAAGGCTCGGGTTAACAACGACCGCAATTAGTGCTGTTAACCAACATGGTGCTGGTGGAAATTGGACTACTGTTGGTCGAAAAAGGAGAGGTGGGAGGCGTGTTTGTAGGCGGACAGAGAAGAGGAAAATCATGAGTCTAGGACTGAGAGTAGGGACTTGGAATGTTGGAACTATGACAGAAAAATGTAGAGAGCTGGCTGACATGATGCAGAGGAGGAAGGTGGACATACTGTGTGTTCAGGAGACCAGTCGGAAAGGTTGCAAGGCTAGAAGATTAGGAGCAGGGTTTAAGCTGTTTTATCATGGTGTGGATGGGAAGAGAACTGGAGTAGGAGTGATCTTGAAGGAGGGGTTTGTCAGGAACGTTCTAGAAGTCAAAAGAGTGTCAGACAGAGCAATGAGTCTCAAGTTAGAAATTGAAGGCATGATGTTCAATGTTGTTAGTGCTTATGCCCCACAGGCAGAATGTGAGCTAGGACAGAAGGAGATATTCTGGAGTGAGTTAGATGAAGTGATGCAGAGCACCCCCAGAGGTGAAAAAGTGGTCATTGGTGCACACTTCAATGGACATGTTGTTGCAAGCAACAAAGGGGATGGGGAAGTGATCAGCAGGTTCGGTATCCAGGACAGGAACATAGAAGGACGGATGTTGATAGATTTTGCAAAAAGGAGGGAAATGACTGTGGTGAATACTTTCTTCCAGAAGAGATAGGAGCATAGAGTGACTTATAAAAGCAGAGATAGGAGCACACAGGTAGACTACATCTTGTGTAGACGATGCAATTTGAAGGAGGTCAGTGACTGCAAAGTAGTAGTGGGTGAGAGTGTTACCAAACAACATAGGATGGTGGTGTGCAGGATGACGCTGATAGTGAGGAAGGCGAAGAAGGCAAAGGCAGAGCTGAAGACAAAGTGGTGGAAGCTGAAAAAGGAAAAGTGTCGTATTGTCTTAAAGGAGGAGTTGAAACAGGCTTTGGGAGTTCAGGAAGTACATCCAGATGACTGGACAACCACAGAAAATGGAATCAGAGAGACAGGTAGGAGAGTATTTGATGTGTACTCTGGAAGAAAATTAGATATGGAGACTTGGTGGTGAAATGAGGAAGTGCAGGAGTGTGTACAAAGGAAGAGGTTAGCTAAGAACAAGTGGGACATTGAGAGGACTGAACAGAGTAAACAGGAGTACAGGTAGACACAACATAAGGTGAAGGTAGCGGTGTCAAAGGCCAAACAGAGGGCATACGATGACTTGTATGATAGGTTGGACAGTAAAGAGGGAGAAAATGATTTATACAGGTTGGCACAGCAGAAAACTAGAGCTGGGAAAGACATGCAGCAAGTTAGAGTGATAAAGGACACAGAGGGAAATGTATTGACTGATAACAGAAGTGTGCTGGGTAGATGGAAAGAGTACTTTGAAGAGCTGATGAATGAGGAAAATGAGAGAGAAAAAAGAGTAAAAGAGGTGACCATTGAGGACCAGGAAGTAGCAAAGATCAGTAAGGGTGAAGTGAGGAGGGCATTGAAGAGGATGAAGAGTGGAAAGGCAGTTGGTCCTGATGACATACCTGTGGAGGTATGAAAGTGTCTCGAAGAGGTAGCAGTAGATTTTCTGACAAGAACATTCAACAAGGTCTTAGAGAGTGAGCAGATGCCGGAGGAATGGAGGAGTAGTGAGCTGGTGCCCACTTTTAAGAACAAGGGAGACATGCAGAGTTGTGACAACTACAGAGGGATAACGTTGATGAGCCATACAATAAAGTTGTGGGAAAGAATAGTGCAAGCTAGACTAAGGGCAGAGGTCAGCATTTGTGAACAACAGTTTGGTTTCATGACACGAAAGAGCACCACAGATGCAGTGTTTGCTTTGAGAATGTTAATAGAGAAGTACAGAGAAGGTCAGAAGGACCTGCATTGTGCCTTTGTGGATCTGGAGAAAGCATATGATAGGGTGCCAAGAGAAGAACTGTGGTATTGCATGAGGAAGTGTGGAGTTGTAGAGAAGTATGCTGGCGTGGTGCAGGACATGTATGAGAGATGTAAGACAGTGGTGAGGTGTGCTGTCAGTGTGACAGACAAGTTCAAGGTGGAGGTGGGACTGCATCAAGGGTCAGCTCTCAGCTCCTTCTTATTTGCTATGGTGATGGACAGGCTGACAGATGAGATGAGACAAGAATCTCCATGGACTATGATGTTTGTTTATATATATTTATATATATATATATATATAAAGAAATTGTCGGCTGCAACGCTGTCATCGTGTTTCTGTCCCTTTAACAAAACAACAAACAAACATTGGAAGTCGAACTCGAGAAACGCAAGAAAAAACGAGACCGAGATGGACTCAAAGCTGTCCTGGGGAAGTCCGGAAGTTGTTGATACAGTACTACGTACATATCACAAGCACTAAAGCTAAAGCTCACTCACTCCATATAACACCTCCAGCGACAAATACGGTTTTGAGTACCGAACAGAAAACCCACAGATCGGTTTATAGGCATAGCCGCCTAATCTAGGGGTCGGGAATTTATGGCTCGCGAGCCAGAGGTGTCTCTTTTGATGACTGTATCTGGCTCTCAGATAAACCAGGTGGCATTTCTTAACAGAATAACAAATACATCATTTCACTGTCATTTAAATAAAAATACAAAAAAGCCATCAAATAAAACAAAAACAGATGAATACATCTTGCACATTTAAATCTATACATCGCTTTCCAATGCCACGTCACTGGGGCACGCAGCGAAGAGCCAAAATCCTTTCTGTACGCCAGTATGTGGGTGGGTCCGATACCTTGAAACTCTGATTTTATTGGATGATAACAAGCCACAGACGGCGCATGTTGTTTTTGAGGAAAGAGGTAAATTTCCCTCGTTTTTGATCAGCTCATTTGGATGAAGCCAAGCAGAGCTGGCAAGCAAACACAAATGGACAGACATGGAAAACTTCAACCCGCAGACCAGCTGATTGCCAAAACTTGGGACGTGATTCCTGTCACATACCAAACACTGCAATGTCGTATTGACCATGTTTGGCTCCACACACCGCACGTGAACAGTCCTTCTCAACTGCAAAAAAAACAAGACCAACCTGCAGTCATGTTTAACAGATGGAAGCTTAAACGCCTGCATGAAGTTGAACCTCAGCACGTATCAACCAGACTTCAAAGCCATCAGCAACACCAGGCAGCACCAGAAGTCGCATTAATAGTAAGGAGTACTTTTCTTATTAATAAATAACTTCGTTATGACAATGTCATTTAAAATAAATTCAGAGTCTTAGTATACTCTCAAATTGTTGGTCTTCTTTTTCATTTTAGTTGTATTGAGTATATTTATATATATAAGTACAAATAAAATGACAGGACAAAGACTTTCTATTGAAACTTCATTTTCACTACGGATCTGTTTCGAGGGGTGGTGGAACAAAATATTTTCAACAAATCTTTTCCTTTCGGCTTTTCCCTTCAGGGGTCGCCACAGGGAATCATCTGCCTCCATCTCACCCTATCCTTTGCATCTTCTTCTCATATATATATACATACATACATATATATATATATATATATATATATATATATATATATATATATATATATATATATATATATATATATATATATACTTGCTTAGTCAAAAAGGTTCCCGACCCCTGGCCTAAACGAAGCTGAAGAGGATGTATGTAAGTAAGCTAAGCTAAAGTGCTAGAGCTAACCTAAAGCACTAGCAGCGCTGTGAACACCTTTAACGATGAGGTTATGAGCCACTTCCGTAAGGTTTTGAAAAGAAGGCAGACACAAGCCATGTTAGGAACATCCTGAAGAAGAGTCATCCATGCAAAGCAGTAGCAAGAGAAAAAAACACCTTTGACTGATTTATCTGAAGCTATTATGGAAGGGAATTCGTTTTCCTACGTCCTTTTCTGTTATGGAAGGGAATCCGCTTCTCTTTCACTCTAACATTTATGTATGCCAACTGTTCACCACCACAAAGGTTAAAATTCTTTTCTTTACTGTTCATATGCTTTAGTGTGTTATGGTCTCTCTCTCAAAAGAGTTGCGCCTTGAAATGTGTGTTGGAGAGGGTAGTGTCAGTCACACACCGGTTGAGTGCTAAACACACACACCTAATTACATTTAATCATTTAAACCTGCAGCGCCATTCCCGGGGCTAGAAGACTGTTCCTATCTAGCTCTCAACTTCACAAGTTCCTGCTTTAGTTTGATTTCTGTGTTTCTTTACACCTCTATTACAGTGACTATGATTTTCCCGTTTCATCTATGAAAACGGTTGTGCTTTATTGTTCACAGGGAAGGCACTAGCGCGCGAGCACTAGAAACACGGAAATTAAACTAAAACGGGAACGGGTGAGATTTCCCCATGATCTCTTTCCCCATGATTTCACCGTGATCTCTCTGGCTCTCAGCTCTGTGCTCTACCAGATTCCGCTTTAGTTTGGTTTTCGTATTTCTCTGCATCTCTATTACAGTGACTACAATTTCCCCATTTCATCTATGAACACGGTTGCGTTTATTGTTCACAGGGAGGGCACTACAGCACGGGAACTGGAGCACGAGCACTAGAAACACAGAAATCAAACTAAAGCAGGAACTGGTGGCGCACAGAGCTAAGAGCCAGATAAGGACAGTCTTCTGGCACTGGGAATTGCGCTGCTTGTCTTTATTGCCTGTGATTAAATGGAGTTAGGTGTGTGTGTTTAGCTCTTTACTGGTGTGTGAGAGCGACGCTCCTCTCCAAAGCGCATTTCAATGCTCAACTATTTTCAGAGAGATCATAACACACTAAAATTAAAACCACAGAAAAGTTAAAGAGTCTCTCACAACACAGACCATAACATAGTGTACTGTATTCAAAAATTTTTTCACCTAATTTGTGGACCTATGGTACGCGTTACGGTACCATTAACTTCTGTTCAAAACACGACGGAACGGATTAAGACCATTTACATTATTTGTAATGGGAAAAGCGGATTGGGAATCTGAACAAATCGGAATCCGAACAGCCATCTGGAATAGATTAACTTCGAGTACCGAGGCTCTACTGTATCACTCTGATAAAGCGCGCTGTTCTGGGGAAGTCCGGAAGTTGTTGACACTATGTATCACCCTCATAAAGCTTAAGCTAAAGCGCTAGCAGCGCTGTGAACACCTTTAACAATGTGGTCATAAGCCACTTCTGTAAGGTTTTGAAAAGACGACAGAAACAAGCCACATTAGAAATGTTCTTCAAGAAAAGAAAGGAACATCCTGAAGAAGAGTCCTCCATGCAAAGTGGTAGAAAGAGAAAACAACACCTTTGGCTGATTTACCCAAAGCTGTTATGGAAGGGAATCCACTTCCTCTCTCCCTCTCCATTATGGAAGGGGATACACTTCTTCTCTTCCTCTACAATGTTTACAACATTTACGTGCTTTATTGTTCACAGAGAAGGCACTAGATAATGGGGAAATCATAGTCACTGTTAGAGATGCAGAGAAACACAGAAATCAAGCTAAAGTGGGAACTGGTGAAGCACGAAGCTGAAAGCCAGAGAGATCACGGGGAAGAGGGACAATCTTCTAGCACCGGAATAAGCACTCTGCTAGTCTTTTAAACCCGTGATTAAGTGGAATCAGGTGTGTGTGTGTGTTTCACGCTCCACCCGCATGCGCACAGAGAGAGAGCGAGAGAGAGAGAGCGAGAGAGAGAGAGAGAGAGAGAGAGAGAGAGAGAGAGAGAACGAGAGAGAGAGAGAGAGAGAGAGAGCGGCCAAAACCAGTCTTTCACAAGACAGACCATAACACTTAATTTGTGGACCTATGGTATGAGTTACGGTACTGTTAACTTCTGTTCAAAAGAGAACATAATGGATTAAGACCATTTACATTATTTGTAATGGGGAAAAGCGGATTTGGACTTCGAATGAATCGGAATTTGAACAGCCATCTGGAATGGATTAAGTTCGAGTACCAAGGCTCCACCATACTTTATTGACCCCGGAGGAAACTGTAACTATTGCTGACCTTTGTGAAGAGTAGGCAGCATAGCCGTCACCATGTTTCTGAAGTGTGATGGGCTGGAGAGCTGTCCACGGTGTACTTTTCCTTGGCCCAGACTCAACTGAGATGGGTGTAAGCCCTCCGTGAACCTAGGAATAAGCCACATCACATGAGTGAGCCTCACTATCCATTAGAAATTCTATGGTGACCTCAGTTTCTCTGGGAAGCCTCAATTGATTTTTGGCCAATTTTTTGCCAAATCAGTAGGAATTATCTGACTTTGTTTTACCAAGCACTTTAGACAGTAAAAAAGATAAAAAAAAAGATGTAATCATGAAAGCAGAAATAAGTAGAGCTTGTTTGCTAACTCATACTGAGAAAGCAAAGTAGAAAAAAAAATGATCAAATCCAACTTGACGATTAAGCTCATGATGGAGCGTTAGTGTTTTAATCCAGTGTGCTCAATGATTTTTTTAAACTAACTCCATAGGAATGTATACTAGGCAAAATGATAATCTATGTACCTTGGTATTTGTTACTGTTTACAGACAGTGAGAGGACAGGATATTTTAATTTTAATTTTTACAAATTGATAAAGCCCGGTTCCATTACTTTTCTCCTAATGACCTAATCAATTTAGAAAAATGTCCACTTCTGCCCCTGAGTGTGCGAAAACTGACACATAATAAGACCAAGTGATGTAAACATTGAATTTATTGACCATTATCATGGATCACTGCATTTTTATTTATGAAATATGCAGTTGAGTTTCAGGTGCTATTTTTCATTATGTTTTACTGTGACAAATAAAATTAATCAATCAATTATGACAAAATAATTGGTACCATATAAATTGAGAGGAGACGGTGCTCTCTTTTCATTGCGGCAAACTGTAACAAAGAGCTCAGCTGTTGGAAGATTTAGAATTTCATTAAATTATTAATAATATACAGTTACTTTTAAATATTTTATTGCCATTGTAGTGAGTCACAATTTTGAAGCGTCACCCATTTTTTTTGCTCTGTGCTCATAAGTGATTTTTGCAATTTTAGGTTTTTTTGGATTTTTAATTTTTTATTTTATAATTGTATTTATTTATTATTTTTTTATGGCACTAAATACAAAAGAACTAGTACCATTCATTCCTAATCTGTAGAAGTAAAGCCTAAATACCTTGGTTATTTTGTTAAATTTCAGCTAGAGCATGTTGATCATAGGTGCCAAACTGGCTTACAGGGCAAATCCAGCCCACGGCCTCATTATATGTGGTGCTCCAGGACTTTCAAAGAATACAGGGACCCCTTGCTACTTCGCGCCTCAATTCATGTGGCTTCAGTGCATCGCGGTTAAAAAAAAAAAATTCCTCGAATTAAAAAACAAGGAAATTAAGGAAGAATTGGGGAAAAAGTTAAGGAAAATGCTGCAAAAACAAAGCCAATTGTGCAAAAAAATAAAAACCAAACAAACCCCTAAACCAACATATAACAAAAAACATCCCAAAATTTCCCATCAAAACTACTTACATCGTTGTCAGGTGCGCATCTGTGTGTGTACTTGCATTTGTGTGTGTGCGTGCGTGCGTGCGCACGCATATGTAGGTATGTGTGTCGTCATCTTCTTCTCATGAAAAACCATCCGTTTGTGTGTGTATTTATATTTTATTTACATCTTATATTATTTTTTTAATGTTTAATTGTTATTATAAGCATTTATATAATTGAATATCTATTTATTGATTTATACATGTACGTATATATCAGTCGGGGGTTGGGGGGGGTGATCCTACTTTGCGGATTTCGATGGTCACATGGGAATCTTGGTCCCAATTAACCGTGGAAAGTGAGGGATCCCTGTATCACTATCATTCGTTCTATGCATCAACTATTCACAAAATTCATCATCTTTCCAGTAAGTGGCAGATACCTATTTCAAATAAGCAGCTAGTCAGCCATGACTCAAGAAAGATTCCATTCTGGCTTGTCGATGTTGCCTTTTTAGAGTGGATGCCTAGTAATTGTTTGGCCCTCGATCACCTTTAAAGTTAGGCCATCAAGTCAAAATAATTTTGACAACCTTGATGTAGATTCCTGAGGCAACATTGCTCTTTTGCTACCCCCCATTAGTATAAATTATCAGGTGAAATGACTTTCCTTTTCTTTTCCTTTCAGCTGTTCCCTTTTTCAGGGGTTGCCACATTGAGTCATCTGCCTCCATCTTCATGGAAGTCATACTAATGATTCGCATATTCGATTTGGCATAGGTTTTTACGTCGGATACCCTTCCTGACACAACCCTTAGCAAGGGGCAGAAACATGCTGGCGGCTTTGCAGCCAATTCTTGTCAAAAGTCAGCAATGGTTCTTTTACATGCCTCAGACCATAGACAGTGAGAGACATGGCCGGCCTTTGATAACCCAATTGCCTGCACTGGGGGTATCAGGTGAAATTACATATTCTCTTATTACATCTATTCAAAGAGTTTTAATATTCAAGGAGTTTAGTTTAAACACACGACCAAATTTGGAAAAATTAAAAACACTTCATCTCTACTGATCAATACAATGTCTTACACTGCTAATTTTCCAAAATGCACTCTCTTGTCCAAGATTTACACATTTTATCATATACATTTACTGTATAATGTGATACGTGCCATTGCTCTTTCCTTGCAACCAGCTATATATTCTTTTGACCAATCAGAGTAAGCCAAACATATTTCCATATTTTAGAGTGAAAATATCATGTAATAATTGCTCATTTTGATGGAACAGAAAAAACAGTGTGTTTTTCTTCAGTTTCTAGGAAATATATACAATAAAAGGACAATCATTTGAAGAAAAGGACAGTGACAGCTTAGTGGTTAAGGCTATGGGTTACTGCTCCAAAGGTCAGAGGTTCAATACCCACTATTACCATTGTGGGCCCTTGTGCAAGGCTCTTAACTGTCAATTGCTGAGTTGTATAAACAATAATTATTGTAAGTCACTCTGGACAAGAGTGTGTGTCAAATACTGTAAATGTAAGAAAAAAAAAAAAAAAAAATTGACAAAGAGAAAATGTCACCCATGCTTCAATTAATAATTATATGCAGAAAAAGTTTCTAGCTTTCAATTTACTTTATGTTTATTTTTAAAATTCCTTAATTGATTGTTTCGTACAGAAAAAAGCTGGACTTCTCCTATAACATTCCAAAAAAGAAAAAGAGATTTTGATAGAGCAAAAAGAACAAAGATATATTGTGTTTTTTTTTGTTTTTTTTACATGAAATTTCAGTTAGATGTACACTGCCAAAAAAATCTCCATGGCATTGTTTCACCACTTGGTTAGGTCGAGGCTCAGTAACATTAATATGAAAATAAAATGAAGTCAGCTGATGATCTGAATGTACTGAATGACCAGTTTTTCCACTTCAATGGATTTTGCCTTTCCTCATGGCACAGATATAAAATGGGGACACAAATAACAAAAGATTGCTTCAGGGAGGATGAGGAAACATTTTCACATATGTGTTGACACAACGGATTCCTAACCTTAACCCAATTGGAATTTTTAGGACCTGCTTGAGAAGACTTTATAGAGTGATTCAATTTTTACCTCATCGATTCAAGATGCTTGTGAAAAATGAGCACAACAATGCATGGAAATAAATATTAAATTGCTTAAGTTTGTTGAAGCAATGACATGTCTGTGGCAACATATTTGGGTCTGTGACCATATTTTGGGCAGGCAATGTGTTTTATTAATACCCTCGACCCTGGATTTTACAGATCCTGGTTTAATGGATATCCGGAGCTGCGGACAAAGCCAACAGTAGCTGAATCTATCTGGGAGGGCTTGGCAATTGGCAGTTTTGATAATCGGCAGTTAGCTGGCGCGCATCAGTGCATGCACAATAGTGTCACATTGCATGATGTGGTTGTATGTACATGTACAGCATTTCCCACGGATTTGTTGATAATGAAATTGCTATTATTACCACTTCCGAAACATTCTCAGACACTGACCAACTGCAAAACCGGACTGGTGCTCCCTATTTTTTGTCCACTAAATGGAGGATCAAGTATACAGATGCAGTCGGAAAGGAGATTTATCACTTGGATATATAGTGGACTTTTATTGACACATTAACTGTGTTTCTGGAACAGCTGCTATTTGGTTTTAACAAGGCAGTTGGCAATGCACGGCGAGTTAAAAAAATACTATTTGTGACACCTTCTTCTAAAAATCTTCCTAATGTTTTTGGTAGCTTTTGTACAGATTTCAATAGCAGGATGTTGTTAATACAGAAAAAAGGTTGTTATGTAGATAGGTTGCTAGGATGATTTTCCTATAAAAGCACTTGTCTCTTTAAATGTTTTTAATAGAAAGTACTAACAACTTATATTAGTGCATGTATCCAGAAAAGTTTACATAAGTATCTATACGATGATAGATTTTATGAGAAAGTTAGAAAAGTTCAAATATGTGGGTGTATTAGTAGATATAATGAACAGACAGAGCTTAGCACAGGCGTTTCTTAGCACGACTGGTCTCTTATGGGAGTGTACTCAGATAAATGTGAAGTAGATATTCAACATTCTGTATTCACCTTTTCTTTGTTTTGCAACCTGAAACACACACACACACACACACACACACACACACACACACACACACACACACACACACACACACACACACACACACACACACACACAATATTTTCCAGCAACTTATAAAAGCCAAATTAAGCAACAATTCAGGGGTTTCCTTTGATGGTCATGACTGTGCCAATACTCCTCTACCAACTTTGCACATCTAGACTGTGCAGTACTTGGTCTTCTTTACAAAACTGTTGAAGCCCTCTCATACAAGCCACATTTGTTAAGAATTTGCAATAGTGTTTTTTTTTTTAATTCACAGAATGACCATTCTTTGCCAAACAGTTCTGTAACCTCCTCAGAGTTCCACAGGCCTCTTGATCACCTGTCTAACCAGTTCCGTCTCAAATCTTTCATCCACTTTGAAGAGACAGTCTGACTTGTGAAGGTTTTTAGTAGTACCATGCACTTTCAAATTTTTAATTTGGAACTGTAGTGTCCTCTTATGGATCAATATCCATTTGTGTTCATCTCCGGACATGTCTCTCCAGACAACAGTATCCCTAAAATATTTTGACAATGATTAACTATGCATAGTTGACTGCTTTTAGTTATACTTCAAAACACTGGAATTCTCCAGCTAATTTATCTTGAACTAATCAGAATTATTACAATTGATCACTGGTGGAAACCAATTAGCTTGGTATGCAATGGAAAAGGTGCTTAGGTACACATGTCTGAGGTTACAAATTAGGTTAGGAGGGGGCAGTCCTTTCATCACCTCATTGATTCTGTCTTTGTACAACTCGAATGTTGGAAAAGTTGGGACATTATTTAAATGTGAAAAAAAAAAAATAAAAATAAATAAAATAGGGCAGTGGTGGCCTGGTGGTAGAATATTGGATTATTGATCCCAAAGACGGGGGTCCAAGACCCACTATCTTCCAGATGTTGACTAAAGATCTTTCACACAAAAACGAAGACATTTGAAAATGGTTCAGAAGTACCGATGTGTCCTGTGGGCCAACACTCATTTGAAATGGATTGTTTGAAAGTGGGAAAGTGTTCTGTTTTCTTTATATTTGACATTTTGTCTGTAATCATGGATGCCATTTCCTTTGGGTGAAAGAGAAGGGAGACCGTCCAGCGTTTTATGAGTAGTAGTTCAAAAGCCAGCATCTCTGATGGTATGGGGGTGCATAAGTGCTCTTCTGGTAGGACACTGAGGCGTTCCCAGACCAGCTGAGAGACAAAATCCTCCCAGTGTGTTCTGAGTTGACCCCAGGGTCTCTTCTTGGTTGGACATGCCCACACCACACCAGGGAGGACTTGGAGATGCTGATTCTCATATGGGCCGCTTCGCACTTGGCTGCAAATCACTCCAATGAGAGCTGGAGGTCCTGCATTGATGAAACCAAAAGTACAATATCATCTGCAAAAATCAGAGATGAGAGCTGATGACCACCTAACAAGAACACCTCAATGCTTCGGCTGCATCTAGAAATTTTGCCTCTCAAAATTTTGAACAGAATCAGTGATAAAGGACAAAAGAACAGCCTTGGTGGACTCCAATCCTCACCAGAAACGAATTTAACCTGCTGTTACCAGTGCACACCGAGCTCTGGCTCCAGTGGTACAGAGACCAAATGACTCACTGAACACGCCCCACAAGATATCCCAATGGACGTGGTCGAAAGCCTTTTCTAAATCCCAAAAACAGATAGGACAGATTCCCATGCCACCTTCATTATCTTATAGAGCGTATAGAGTGGGTCAAGAGTGCCGCGGCCAGCATGAAAACCATACTGTTCCTCATGAATCCGAGGTTCAAGGATCAGTCGGATCCTCCTCTCCAGCATCCCTGCATAGACTTTTCAGGGTTGGCTGATGAGTGTGATTCCAGGATAATTGGAACATATCCTCCCGTCTGTGATTCCAGGATAATTGGAACATATCCTCCCGTCCCCCTTTTGAAAAAGGGGGACTACCACCCCGCTTTGCCAATCCAGAGGTACGGACCCCAATGACCACCCAATGTTGCAGAAACGTGTCAACCAAGACGTTCCTACAACATCCAAAGCCCAGAGATATTTAGGGTGGATCTCACCCACCCCCAGAATCCGACCAATGAGGAGCTTTTTTGACTACCTCTGTGACCTCAGCTCCAGTGAGGACTGGACCCCCGCCCAAGAACCCCAGGGTCTTTCTTCTCCATGGATTGGTGGGGTTGATGTATTTCTTCCACCTCCCAACAGCATCCCTAATCGAAGTGCACAGCTCCCCACTTCCACTGTAAACAGTATTTGGGGAGAACTGTTCCCCCTCTTGAGGTGTTGGATGGTGGTTTCCAGGCCCTTTCCAGGCCCTCACCGTACTCCTTCTACACCTGAGATTTTGCATTCGGCGACAGCTCAACCTGTAGCACGTTTGGCCTGCTGGTACCTGCCTGCTGCCTTGGGAGTCCCACAGGCCAATAAGACCCAATAGGTCTCCTATTTCAGCTGTGTGACCCCATTCACCATAGATGTCCACCACTGGGTTCAGGGGTTACTGCCATGACAGGTACTGATTATCTTCCGGCCACATATATGGGCTGCCACCTCAATAATAGAGGCATGAAACATGGCCCATTCAGATTTCATGTCACCCACCTCCTTCAGGACATGGTTTTAGTTCTGCCGGAGGTGGAAGTTAAAGCCCCTCTGACAAGAGAATCTACCAAACGTTCCCAGGAGACCCTAACTACATGTTTGGGCCTGCAAGGTATGGAGGGCGGCCTCCCTGCCATTGGGGCCAGCTCACCACCAGGTGTTAATCAGTTGACAGCTTAACTGATTAACACCACCAGGTGTTAATCAGTTGACAGCTCAACTCCTCTCTTTACCCAAGTATCCAGAACATGTTCTCCGGTGACACAACTACAAAGTCAATCATTGAACTGCGGCCTGGGGTGTCCTGGTGCCAAGTGCACTTATGGACCCCTCTATGTTTGAACATAGTGTTTGTGATGGACAAACCGTTGATGAGCACAGAAGTCCAACAAAGAAACACAATTCGAGTTCAGACTGAAGAGGCTGTACCGACCAATCACACCCTTCCAGGTCACACAATCGTTGCCCACATGGGCGTTGAAGTCTTTCAGGACAATGAGTGAATCCATCAGGGGAGCGTTCTCCAACACATCCCCTAAGGACTTGAAGAAGCGTGGGTACTCTGAACTATCATTCGATGCAAAAGCACAAACAACAGTCATTACCCACCCCCCTCCCGAAGTTGGAGGGAAGCTACCCTTTCATCAACCGGGGAGAACCCTGTCTCTCCCCATGAGAAACTGCAGAATGAAATAAGGTTTAGCCTCTCTCGAGATGGGTGGTTCCAGAGCCCAAGCTATGCATTGAGGTGAGTCCGAATATATCTAGTCGGTATTTCTCTACCTCAAGCACCAGCTCAGGCTCCTTCCCTACCAGAGAGGTGACATTCCATATAACAAGAGTCAGAGTCAGTAGGCGAGGATCGGTCCGTCAGAACCCATGGCTTCCGGTGCCACCCAACTTAGAAGCCCGATCACCAGGTGCTTGCCTTTGAGCCCCTCCCCTGGACCTGGCTCCAAGGGCGGAACCCCGGTGACTAGGGATGTCATTGACAATCGGAATATCGGAATATCGCCGATATAATTATGTCGATCGATAATTGATACCTATAAAAGGGATATCGATACTTCTAACGTTATATAAAATTCATCTTATATTAAATTTCATACAAAGCTGTTTTAATTTAAATAACACTAGAGCAAGCGATATCTTTTAATAAATAAAATAATGTAGAAAACACGTTATATAGTTTCAGTCGAAAACCAGTTTAGCGTAATGCCGAGTGTTAGTCCAAGCTTCCTGTGTTCATGTAGTAAATGCTATTTTCAATGACACCCCTAGTAAATGGTATGTCCCGCCTCTCTGTATGGTAAATGGTACGTCCCTGCTTCTAGTTTGCCATCAGAGGTGTGTTCTCAAAAGCAGGGAACATTTTGAACAGGAAGAGGCACTTATCACCGGATAATGCAGATATGTGCATCTTCTTGCATCATAATTATGAATTGTAAAAATGCATATCTCTTAAACTTTTGAATTGACAAGTGTTTGTAGAATAGAAATAACTTACTTTAAATTAACTAGTAAACAAGTGTTATAGATTTGTTAAATACAAAAATAGTGTTAATTAAAATCTTGTTCGTGGAAAATTATTTCCTGCCTTTTATTTCAGATTAGGCTTTAGTAATTGATCACTTTATTATGAAATATTCAATGCATTATACAAACTAATGTAATATATCTTAGTTTGTTCTATTTAATGCATTTATGGAACAGTACAGCAATATTCTAATGTCTCGATACATTGGAAATTTTTTTAGCAATATATCGATACCAATAATAGGTTTTCAATGACATCCCTACCAGTGACCCACGTCCGGACCTTCACCCTGGACCTATTTGCCTTGGGTGACCCTACCAGGGGCATAATGCCTCTTGCAACATAGCTCCTAGGATCATTAGGACACGCAAACCCCTCCACCATGATAAGGTGGCACAGAAAGATGGCTATTTATGTGAATTACAAAATGTAGAGAGAAGGTTTAAATAGGAATGTGACATAGAAAATCAGAACATACGTATGAAGAACCAATCAACAGGAGTGTTAGACCTGTAGTTGGACTCATCTTTGTTCTAAATTTATAACATTTATTTCTTTTACAATATTTCCCTGTATGTCGGGGAAAGCTGAAACTAGTACTGCATGACGTCAGGCAAGTAGTGTGGTACACCTTTGACAGGTTAGCAGTGCCTAGCAGTTTTTCAATGAAAACAGTGGAATCTGTATCCCAAAAAAACTTTACAAATGATAGAAAATGTTTCCATACAGTTTTTTGCAAAAGTATTCATTCTTGGCATTTTTTCCTATTTTGTTGACTTCCATCCTGAAATTAAAATGGATATGAGTGGGATAGGATGAACAGTCATTTTATACAACGTGAAAATCACCTTAAAGATATAAGCCATAGTTTAAAAAAATCCACAAAACTTGAGGACGCATAACTATTCACCCTTAAAGTCAGTATTTTTGTGAGCATTTTGGAGCATTTACAACTGCACGTCTTCTAGGTATAGTCACTATAATCATGAGCATAGTCACTGGAATATTTCACCATTCGTCAACACAAAACTGCTCCAGTTCCTTTAATAATTAATCCTTAACAATTTCCCTATATTTAGTACATTCCCTTATTCCCTCAATCCTGACCAGTTTCCAAGTTTCTGCAGATGAAAAACACCCCCAAAGCACGACGCTGCCAATCCCATGCTTCGTTTTGGGCATGGTGTTCTTGGAGTTATGAGAGGAGTTGGGCTTGCACTAAACATAGCATTTTCCCTGATGAGCAGAAAGTTACATTTTAGTGTCATCTGTTCAGGAGACTTTCTTCTAAATGTTTTAGAAGTCTCCCACATGCCTTTCAGTGAACTCTAAACAGGCTTTCATATTTTCTCTGGCTTTTTTTCCTGGCCACTGTTCTGTAAAGCCCAGCTATGTGGAATGTGGACAGATACACCAGTCTCTGCTGATAAACATTCTGGATCCTTCATACCTGTGCACCCTCCACATATTCCATATAAATATAGTTTTGTCTATTTCTGACACAGGCTATCAAAACATTACAAATCTATGCGTAGGGGGAAACCAAATACCATTTTATACTAGGCAATAAAAATAGCATATCGCATAGTTAAACTAGGGAATCACAGATTAGTGATAATGTATTTTGTGATGATGGATTTAATGGTGCTCTGTGTAAATTTCAAGATTTCAGATATTTTTTATAACTCAATTTGTACTTCTCCACAATTTTATTCCAGACCTTACCCAATAAAATCCAGTCCAGCTTTATTTATAAAAGTACCTCTGGTGGAGCATTCTTCCTTCTTACACTTGCTTGGTGGTGCATACTGATTAGGAGTTGCTTTGCAGC